>CP050230.2:5945000-6359734 GCA_012066045.3 Morus alba | reverse complement strand
TATGGTATTACTAAATTGTTGCTTATTGACCCATTTCTTTAGGTCATTACAAATGGGCATTGGATGAATTATTCTACAAGCACAACTTCAGCCGAGTAATCATACTTGAAGGTGAAATTGTCTTCCCTTTAAAATGTTTCGTCACTTTTGTCCCTGTGATATTACTCTATATTTAGAGGAATTGCATAGTAAGGTAATTTATTTTTAATGCAGATGATATGGAAATCGCTCCTGATTTTTTTTGATTACTTTGAGGCTGCTGCAGCTCTCTAGATAAAGACAAGTATGTCTTATTGTGAAGTCAAACTCATATAATTGGGCTATTACAAGTTTAGCCTCATAAAGTAGTTTGTTGAACCCTTCACATTTTTGGTACTATAACTGTGGTAGGTCCATCATGGCTGTTTCCTCATGGAATGACAATGGGCAAAAGCAGTACGTGCATGATCCTTGTAAGTTCTCTTCAAACTTCTTCCATTTGATTAATCATTTTAGGATAAAATTCACGGTTACCATCACTTTCATTTGAAACAACATAATGTACTAATTTAGTGAGTGTGGCAAGCATAAACTCTGCATTGTTGGAGTTGTTATGGACATGGTAGACCACGACATTGGTAGCACTAGCTTTTTCTCTGCCTGATATTTGCTCTTTTTTTCCCCTCTTTCACTTTCTGTGTCGTAATGCAATCAATTTACTGACAATCTCATGTTATTGCTTGAAGAAAGTTATCAGTTATCTTCATACTGTGATGTGCTATTTCGTTTGTTGTGTAGACATGCTTTATCGCTCAGATTTCTTTCCTGGGCTTGGATGGATGCTGGCTAGATCTACATGGGATGAGCTGTCCCCAAAGTGGCCAAAGGCATATCCTTGTTGTTTTAGTGCGTGTTGTTTTCTAGGTCATAGTTGTGATGATTTTTTGTTCGATGTCCTCTAAAATTGTTTTCTTTGACAACGCTTCACTTACTGGGATGACTGGTTGAGATCAAAGGAGAATCACAAAGGTCGACAATTTATACGTCCAGAAGTGTGCAGAACCTATAACTTTGGTGAACATGTATGTATGAGGATATTTTTCATTGCCATCTCAACATTGGATTTTTTATTATTATTATTATTATTTTTTTTTTGAATTTCTTCACAGAGTTGATTAAAATGGATTATGTGGATATTACTGTTGTTCCCAGAATCTTCTTCCAAGTCCTCTGAAAATCCATATTCACACAGATATTTTGTTTCTTAAAATGGATTGAACATAAAGTTGAAGGAGCTCCAGTTTTGTGTGCGTGCACACGCTTAAAGGCTTTTCGTCGTTTTCTTTCTTTCCCATCATACCGCTTTAAATCCATCTTAAGCAAAACTCAGGATAATTGCTACTTTCTACTGGAAGGCTTTGTGACCAAATGAATTTTAAACATAGCATTTGTAATATGTTTGTGTCACTTTTATGCATACAGATCATGCTTCATTCAAGTCTTTTTGAGTTTTCTATAGGGATCTAGTATGGGCCAATTTTATCATCAATATCTTGCACCAATCAAGCTGAACGACGTCCAGGTAAGTACAAATCTGCATCGCTGGCTTGTGACTGTTTTGCAGTTTGTGTTTCTTTTCTTAAATCATGTTTCATGCTGTTTTTTTTTCTTCTCCTTGCAAAAAGGTTAACTGAAATCAATGGATTTTAGCTACCTGATGGAGGTACTGTGCATATTATTTCACTTAAACGTTTCCCACTTTCATTATGTTTCAAATTGATAATTTCCCTCTTTTTATAGGACAATTATGTGAAGCACTTTGCTGATGTTGTTAGAAAAGCTAAACCTATTCATGGAAACGACATTGTTCTGAAAGTTTCTAATGTTGTCGGGGATGTGCGAATAAAGTATGAAGATCAGTCAGACTTTGAACACATTGCAAGGAAGTTTGGTATTTTGAGGAATGGAAGGTGATTTCCTTTCTTCTTTGAAGCAATGGGGTGCAAGTCAGAAATAGCTGTGCATGCAAAAATATGTTCAGCTGACTTCTCAAAAAGTTATCATTTTTCTTGGGTGTAAATTGTTTTATTTGAACTGTCAAGTAATCTTGTTTCTTTTTCTTTTCTCTCTCACCATCTCAGGATGGTGTACCAAGAACAGCGTATAAAGGTATAGTTGTTTTCCGCTACCAAACATCAAGCGTGTATTCCTTGTGGGTCCTGATTCTCTAAAGGAACTTGGGGTTGCAGATTCTTGATGCAGTACGAGGTTAGTGGCAAAAATTTGAAACTCTGATGAACATATGTTTTAGCCTTCTTATGGTATCAATAGTTGTATTGGTTTTATCAGTTTAGAGCTGTAAAAACACTCTTGTTGCCTTCCTGATGGACAGAGATCATGAAGCTCAACATGTTTAGGCACTACAGTGGGGTTTCGCACTAAAGAATTGTTGTTAAAGCGCGAGTGAGTTTAACGATCAGGAGTCCCATCACTGTCCTATACTTCTAGATGATTTAAGTTCGTGCGCTGACTGCTTTTTGTGGTTCGAGTTCCCTAATTGCCAAGTTCAACAATTTAACTTGATAAGAAAGAAAGCCTTGTTCTTCAAGCGGTATTTGGTAATCAGCAGACTTGTGAAGTGACACGGAACTGGCATGATAATATGTAATACATACTCCTATGCACAGGATTCTTTTGTTTGACTAATATCTTCCAATGATCATGTACCCTTATGATGTCTCGTACTGATGCTGTATACAAAACATTTAAAATTTGTTACCCTCGAGTTCCGGAATGCCTCACTGAAGATGATTTTGTAAGTCCTTTTGAGAAATTGGATATAGATTTTACGACACTCTTTTAACACTGCAAAATGACTTTTCTTTTACATTGCAAGCAAACGACATTGAAAATGTAAATTTCTCTCTCTCTCTCTCTCTCTCTCTCTCTCTCTCTCTCTCTCTATTATTATTATTCTTGGCTTTTGTTTATCGGTAATTAATATACCTATAGTTATCTGTGTTAGACTAGACAGACTCAATAATAGCAGATTGGTTAAATAAACCTGGTTTAAACAAAAACTAAAAATGATGTGAAGTAAAATGTGAAATAATCAAATGAACACAATGGTATGGTTATTTAACGTGACCAAAATCTCTATCAGGAAAAACTCACATGTGCTGATCACACTAGTACAAAGAGGATTCCACTATCACTAAATGTAGTTACAAAGCTTGAAATTACAAGAAATTTCCCGAATCTACACCAACTCCTTGACCTACTCTAAGCATGATGCTTGCCTTCAATCCTCCTGACGTACTCTGAGCACCACGATCCGCCTTTGACTCCTCCTCGGACCTACTCCGGATCCTCACAAAGTCTGCATACTTTAGGGTTTGATAGTTACAAATTAAGCCTAACAAAAGTTCTGATTTTCTCTCACTCTTGAGCACAAAGGAGAACACTCAATTTTTGCTCACAATATGAACACTCAAATTTTGTCGCTCTCTCTCAACATGAAGGCCCCTCAAGGCGACCTCCTTAAATAATGAACTACTCAGATATAAGAGAGGTCTAGAATCTCCCCACTTGATTCGGGTTAAGATTTGATTGCAATTTCTTCACTGAATTTCGGATGCACAAAATCTTTCCATTTTAAGTCTTTCTGAAATTTCAGCTGTCGTCGTATGAACAAATTTGAAATCCTTCACAATGTGCGGATAGACAACTAGCTTATTGACTGAATAGATTACTTGAATCTGCAGCTGTCAAAACACTCAAGACAGACAACTCGTGATTTGTTAATCAAATTCTAATTTAATCATATCTGAATAAATTGCTCATGAAAATCCTGAATGAAATATCCATAAAAACTTGGTTGATCCTCAATGAACTTAGACTCATATGCAAAGATCAAATCCACATAATGCTGAAATTGCCGAGAATAAACGAGATAAATTTGTGATCAACAAGTCAAAAAAATATTATCTCATATAATCAACAATCATATCTTGTAAAAGAACCGAATATTAGCTCAAAATCAACCTATGACAGCTAATATAATCTCCAATTATCCAATCAAATCAAGCTATTTATGGAAACAAATTATGGAGAAATCAATCAACAAATTAAGAAAACAAAGTGTAAAAACAACAACACATAATTAAATTGATTTGATACAAAGGTTGCCAACAAACAAACACAAATCCCTCGCCAATCACAAACGCCATATAGGAATAAAAATCCGAATAATAAGTATAAGTTTTATGTTGTTTGTAACTCTAATTTTTATGTCCTAGTTTTTTTTGTTTTGTTTTGTTAAAAAAACTTGTTTAGCAAACCAGAGCATTTACGAGCAGATGTTTGCTGGAGCAGGTTGTTTATTTTTTGTTTGGAGCAGGTTCTTTATGAATATGTAAGAGAAGAAAAGTGGGATTAATTATAAAAATTTCTTTCAACAATGATTCATGCGACGCTTTTATCTCTTTAATTTTTAACACATAACATCCGCTTTTTCTTAAATTATAAATTGTTAATAAAAATTATTTTTCTGTTAGTATTTTTAACAGAATCGTCACATGTCACACAAATTGAATAATGATAATTTAGAAATAAAAGTAATTAATTTAAAATTAATTTATTAAATAATGGAATTAGGTAGAATTATCATGATGATTTTGACACAGTAATCAATGCTATTAACATTTAACACTAGAAAAGAGAAATATAAATACAAGGACGTGCTATAACCGGTGTATTGAATAATTACTCCATTTAATAGTATTAACCGATTTGAAGGCATTATAACTTCTCAAGAATGATCCCTAAAAAAAAAAAAAAAAAAAAAAAATTGCGAAGGATGACATCCCGTTTGACGTTTAAATAACAAGAAACTGCAACTGTAATTTGCAGCACCTCAAGGGACGTGTCGTTCTTCTTAAAACGACAAACACTTAAAAGAAACAAACATTTTCCACGCGCAGATTTTAATACTAAACGACAGTAAACAGCCATTTAAAAAAAGGAGGACAGACAAGTCAATCAATACGACATGTCGTTTTATAAAACTGGTATTATTCTCAAAACCTAATCACCGATCAAACGTGCTCTTCTTCTCCTCGATTACTCTTTGTGCGTGCGTCTCTCAGTTTCCGTTCCCGCCGAGCTTCGCACCACCACCAACAATGGCTTCAATTCTCTCGAAGAAGCAAAAAAAGAAGCAGAAGACCACCACGCTTTCTCACCTCAAAACCCTAGGCCACCAGCTTCTCTCCTCCCGGGCCCACATCAACAACCTCCGACTCTCCTCTCCTTCGTCTCCTCCTCTTCGCCTCCTCAGTTCGCCCTCGAATCCCTCCTGTCTCTCCACTCCTTCTTTACCCCCGTCCTCTCCGACCTCACTCCTTCCTCCGCCAAGCTCTCCGCCGCCTCGGACGACCCCGACCTCATATACCGGACATGGCTCCGAGCCAAGTTCCATGACTTCGTCAGGTCGCTCGTCGACGTCTCGGTTTCGCCGCAGTCTGATGAAACTCTCAAGGTAGGTTTTCGTAATTTTGTTTTTCTTTTGAAATTGGCAAATTTGTCTCATTTTTGTCTGTTTGTGGGGATGGTTTTGTAGGAGGTTGTCCTGGATACGTTAATGGAGTTCGTAAAGCTTGGGAATGGAGGAGGGTTTAACTCTGCTATATACCACAAGCTTATATACAGCATTGTATGTTATGCAGGTTTTTTTTTTTTTTTGCAAGTTGTGCCGAAACTCAAAAAGAAGTTGTTGTTGTTGTTGTTGTTTTTTTTTTAGATTAACTCTACAAGCCCAGTTGATTTCGTGTTGGACTTGCTGGTTTCCAAGTATTTCAAGTACATTGATGTGCGGTACGATTACAATGTTGTTGTATTTTAGCATTCCTTTTGCTTGTTCATTTTCAGTTTTGAACTAGTATATGCTATATATATTTATGTATTTGGGTAGTAGACTAGTAGTCTGTTCACGTTTCTTCTCTACTTACGTTAATCTGTTTGGCACAGATATTTTACCTGCATTAGTATGGAAAAGATTTCTAGGACATTGAAGAGAAAGGCTTCCCAGGTACTTTCCGGCCATGGTTATTATAATACAATACATACATAATCTCGGTTGTTGTTTAGCGGTTTGACTTATTTCCCCGTTGTTAGGTACAAATGGCAACAAGGAGAATCATTCTATCGCAAGGTACGTAGCTTTGAAATTGGATTCTTTTTCCCTTGAGTCTCTTTACAGCTGATCTCTATTGCAGAAATATCTTAGGTTCCTTGATTGATTGGTGCTATGGCTTGTGAGCGCTTGATAATTAAATGCAATGCTTTTCTTGCAGCACAGAGCACTTAATTCACAAGATTCATCAAGTTTTATCCCGCATACCCGCACTAGAAGGATCAGTTGACAAAATGGACCATGAGATGTGGAGTGAATCAGGTAATTTCTCCCCTGGGCGTTGCTTCCAGCATCCTCTTTGTTTTGTATGATAAAGTTTTGTTGTTGATTATACGATCTTTGATCTTATTTTTCTGCTTTTATTCCGTTGAGGGAAATTTTCTCTTTTGATTTATTGAACTCTACATCTTGCGTTTCTTTGTTCCCCTTATCATTGAATAAGATTATTTTGTATAAAAAGGTGAAAATGAAAACCTTTCCGGAGAGCAGAAAGAAGGCAAAAGAGGAAAAGAGAGAAGAATAATTCGAAGGTAAAATATGAGCTATGTATTGTTATATTGTGTAAATGCTGCAAGTTGTGGTACTTTTCTCTATCCATGACTCTACTACGTAGTCCGTTCTTTCTTTCTGTTTTGAAATATCTAAGTTTCATTCAATGTTCTTTTGTTTTCTTAAATGTGAAAGTTCATTGTTCTTTTTATTTATATCACACGTGTGCAGGTTTTGTCTGCATCAACTATTGCGAAGAGGATGAAACTAAAATTTACTAAAGCCTGGATTACTTTTCTTAAGTTGCCCCTTCCACTTGATGTGTACAAGCAAGTAAGATCCCCGTAATTTTTCAGTTGTAGTGCCCTTAAAACATGATTATATTATTTCTGTACTTTACAACGGCCGCTTCTATTAGCATTAATGTTGTCTAATTTGGATTCTTTTTACTGCTGATTTTATGGTAAACTATTAAAATTTGAGGTAAAAGGAATAATTTTGTTTAAAGAGTGCTTTGGAAATAGAGAGAGATGAATTATTGTGCTATAAGCTATTTGGGCTTTTTGGTTGAGTTGCAAAGGAATAATGTGTATAACTAGTAGTATGTCTTCTTATTTTCTGATATTGCTGCCTTTTTTATGCTCAGGTTCTTGTCAGTCTCCATCAGGCAGTTATTCCTCATCTTTCTAATCCCGTTATGCTATGGTATGCTTGTTTTGTTATTGGGGTAACTTCCAAGGAAGGAGTTATATTGAAACTTAAATAAACTCTGATCAAATGGCCTGTAAATTAAGAGTAGATTTTATGCGTCTTTCATTATTTGACTCTGATAAATTACTTGTCATTATGCAGCGACTTCTTGACAAAATCATACGACATTGGTGGTGTCATTAGTGTGATGGCTCTTAGTAGTCTCTACATCCTCTTGACACAACATGGTTTAGAGTATCCCAACTTCTATGAAAAGCTTTATGCACTATTGACGCCTTCAATCTTTATGGCAAAACATCGGGCAAAATTTTTTCAGGTAATGCTAATTAGCTTTGCACTAATAGTCGTTTGGTGTTGAAATGTTATCTGTCATGTGCTTTTTATGTTTGCATTAATATGATTATTTAATCTGCAGCTTCTTGATTCTTGCTTAAAGTCGCCACTTCTCCCTGCATATTTGGCTTCGGCTTTTGCTAAAAAGCTTAGCCGATTGTCAATTTCAGTTCCTCCTTCAGGAGGATTGGTCATTGTAGCGCTGATTCATAACCTTCTAAGAAGACATCCTTCAATAAACTGTTTGGTGCACTGGGTAGATACAAAATCCTACTTTATTTGTTATTTTTTGTCGTATCCATTATCTTTTTGTTCCAGTGAAAGATTTAAATGGTATTATTTGTGATAAATTTGCACCTTTTCTCTTTATTTCTCTGCACTTTGAGAAGATTAAAAGCTTCAACGTTTGTGCAGGAAGATGATGAAGCTGCTAAAGAAGATATAGAAGCAGATAAAAGGGTTTCTGATAATGCAGATGACGCTAGAACTGGGACGGATGTGTCATACAGAAAACTAGGCGTTGATCATTTTAATGACGAGGAAAGAGATCCGAAAAAGTCACGTGCCATGAGTAAGTCTCATATTGCTTTCCTTTAATACATAAAAGGACTTGTGATGCATCGATGTTCATGCACACGTATATACAAAACTGAGTGGCTGTATTGCTTATTTATTTAAGTATTTACATATTGATGATTATATTTGGTGTAGGAAGTTCACTTTGGGAAATTGATACACTCCGTCATCATTACTGCCCTCCTGTTTCAAGGTACATACTTTTGTAATAAACAATAATGCTCTTACGTGTCTTTTTGCAAATCTAGTTATCTAACTATTCCCTATATTCTAATGCTTCTTCTTTCCATCCTATTAGATTTGTTTTGTCACTTGAGAATGATCTGACAGTCAGAGCTAAAACAACTGAAATTTCTATTCAAGATTTCAGCTCAGGTTCATATTCAACAATATTTGGAGACGAGGTAATTTTTAACATCATTCCGTTCGTATATGAAATTTATAGTTACCAAAGTCATGTTCTTAGTTGACCTGTTTAAACAGAAAAACATATAATTTGCTGCGTTGCTTTTCCATCATCGTCCTGCCTGTCAATATGTCTTAGTTAAACTATTTTCATGGCTTGTATCTGGAGGAATCAAAGCTTCTCCGTTTAGGAGCTCTGCAAGTATAGCTTCACCATTTATCGTCTGGAACAATCTAATTTTAACATCGTCTTTACATCCATGCAAGTTTTGTAATCTAGATGCTAGCCAGGTTTTTTAATAGTAGTCATAGCCATCTGTTTTATGAACCATTTATGGATAGAGATGATGAAGTTCAATTTATCTTGTTCGCGCTAATTAGTAGGTTTTTTTTTTCAGTTTAGTTAGTTCTATGCAAACGGCAACTGAACTGCTTCAAAATTTAAACTACAGATCCGACGAAGGGTAAAACAAGTTCCACTAGCATTCTACAAAGCAACTCCAACCTCATTGTTTGCTGAGTCTGATTTTGCCGGTTGGGCTTTCAAATATGATGGAAAAAAACAAGAATGGTGGTGCTGAAGAGAATGAGACGACAGGAGAACTGAAAGAGGGTGATCATAATACGGCAAAACGACCGCGAATCTGAGTATTTACAATTGTACTCCCTTCTGTATCTGTGTCTCTTAGGTGTGCAGTTATTGCATGCTGCTTAATCATTTTACCGAAGAGATTTTCCCCTTCTGGGATGTCATAGTCTTCTATTTTCTATTCTTTCCTCAGCAACAAATTTTGACCTGGCTTCTCCAATACCAATAGTATTGACTTACATTCTCTGATGATGTCATTGCAGCCATAGTTAATTTAGTCTGATTTATCCGTGGTGTCAATTTTTATATCGAATTTTATGGGCATCATGTCCTTTAATTTCTGTTGCATCTTTTTGGCTTAATCGTTTACTGGTTCTATCACGCTAATGATTTCTAGTTGGCATTCAAAAGCTTCTATTACAATTTACATACAAACAGAGTCTCGGGTTCAAATTGATAGGATGGATTCTGAAAATAATATAAACATATAATGCCAATCTATTATGTACAAGACAGTCATGAAATACTAGATGCTAACGAAAATAAATCTTCCCCAAGAAACAAAAAAGACCCCTTAAAAAGTGTAACTGGTGGTTCAATATCATCCACGAAGGCTATTGAGCATCATCGATTCCAATAAATTATGCACTAACTATTATCTAAGGCCTCCTGAAGAAGACTCAAACCTTCTGCAGATATGCTCCTGCTGAATTTGAATCTAGGGATTTCAATGCGAGGCGGTGGGTCCGGTGAGAAACAAACGATGACAACTGTGAGGTTGTCTCGGGAGTTAAACAGGGCCTCCCTAACCAACTCTCTGGAGCATCTCTCAGGATCATTGTGAAGCATCAGCTCTTTCCTTACCATTGTGACTGCACACTGGCTGCTCATCACATCCCACAAGCCATCACAGGCAATAATCAGGAACTCGTCTTCTTCACTCAGGATTGCCTCCTGAAGCTCTGGCTCTGCACTCAAGGGACATGAAGAGCCTTTGGGGCCTTTCATGTGCCAATCCCCAAGGGCCCTTGCCACAGATAGTTGACCGTTAAGGTAGCCATCGTAGACAACGCCACCAAGTTTTTCAATTCTTAATCTCTCGGAGATGCAATTGGGTTTATGGTCCTTTGACA
The DNA here is from genome assembly GCA_012066045.3 of Morus alba. Taxonomy (NCBI): domain Eukaryota; kingdom Viridiplantae; phylum Streptophyta; class Magnoliopsida; order Rosales; family Moraceae; genus Morus; species Morus alba. The sequence continues at coordinate 6,349,326 of CP050230.2, read as the reverse complement.
GCTCGATTGCCCTTCCCGTTTGCTGAGCACAGCTCGACAGTCCCCAGCATTGGCAATCAACATTGTCCTGATAAAAGAAAATTTACAAGAATTATGTCTCAGAACATGATATTGAGATAGCTAGCTACAACATAATATATACAAAAAGAACAACATCAATTACATTTTAAAACTATTGAGCATCAGTTTACAGATCGTGGACATACATAAACTAGAGAATACGCAGTTAATACTTCTTACCTTCCAAAAATAAGGGCAGTTAGTGCAGTGGTACCAGAGGAACTATCAAGAGAACCCTCATCAGCAAATGCGTGGTCGGCATTGAAGAAGGCGCTCTTAATAGCCTTCTCCACACAAAATGGGTAATTGACATCGTCAACTATAAACCTTAAAATGTTCTCCTTAATGAATAAAGCTGCATCTGTACCACCATGGCCATCAAAGACCTGCAATAAAACAACAATGTTCGGTTCACAATCCATGGTGTGATATTTGTGATCACCACTAGCAAACCAGCAAAGTAATAATAAGAGCTCTATAATGTGAATGAAAGAAGCAACCAACTTACAGACCCCATAGAAAGCTCCAGGATAAGTTAAGTTGGCCGTTGCACCTAGATGTTCAAGAAGATCGTCTATGCATATGTGCTCGTCCTCCATGGACACTTTTGATCCGATCTCGGAACAGCTTCCCGACCGAAAAAATAGGCATGAATGTCGAGTTACCATCGGACGGTGGCTTGGAAATAACAATCCCAATATCATAATCCTAGCAAAGGATAAAAAAGGAAATTATTTAACAGACAAGCAAAGAAAGACCAAGTAACACTGCTGAACATAGGCTTTTACTTACCCCTCAGTGGCATGATTCAACTGGGCAGAGCTCACAGAATGCCTAATTGATGAGATCTGCCTAGGAGGTTTCCCAAGGGTTGGTTCTTTTATGGTTTCTAGAGTTTCTGATTTTTCATCTTTGGTTATAGTTATATTGACCTTTCTGTAGTTGCCATCAACTAAAGAAAGTGAAGGTGAAAATTCAGTCCCTGCAGCCATATATAAGTTTCCAAAACATGAACCCACCTATTTATTACAAGAAATAATCCTTTTTTCCAAACACTCCTTTTATATTATCTAAAAGAGACTTTTCAAACCCACTTTAGCTGCTGAACAAATTTTCTTCAATATCGTTGCTCGAATGTATTATATTTGGAAACCTGTAAAACCCCAAAGAAATCTAAAGTTAAGCAAAAAGATCAAGCAATTCAATGACAAAATAATTAAAAAATAAATAAATAAAGTTTTAACAAAAAAGTTGTAGTTGATCCCTAAATCTAAACAAAAGGATAAAAAGAATAAATGAAGAGAGAGAAAAAAAATATATATCCAAAGAAGAAATTCGGGCTTGATAGATTCAACAAACGCGTAAAATCGTAATAAAAGAAAAATCAAATTTCTCCAACAACCCAAATCAAGTTAGCAAATTTCAGAAAATTCTAGTGCTCGATCAAAGAACAAACTCAAACATGAACAACTAAAGGGATCAAAGATAGATAACTAAAGCTAAAACAAAAATCTAAGAAATTGCCAAGAAAATAACAAATAAGAAATGAATTGTAATCCCCTTAAACCAAAAAGCACCAACCTTGAACGAACTTGGCGTACAAATTTACGGTAAGAGCTAATAAAAAAACAAAACCAAGATCCCAGAAAGACGACTTCGAGAAGGAGGAGCAAAAAAAAAAAAAAAAGTTTTCTCGGTGATAAATGCAAAACTGTTGTTCAACTTTTAATAGGATTCTGGAAGAGTTTATTTAAGTTTTTTTAGTTGACAAAGGAAAACCAAAAAGGATCCGCTGTCATGTGGGTTTCTTTTCGGGAACCGGCAGTTCAGGTTACCCGGTGGACTTTATGGCTTGTACGAAAGGGCATTACCGATACGTGGCGACATTGGAGTGGGTGAAAGTTGTTTGATTACCGGATAAGAAAGGTGTCGTCTTTCAAAGATTGCGGCTGGGTTAATGGGAGCCGTTGGATGATGGGACTGGAAAAAAAAAAAGGGAAAAGAAATACATAAAAAAAAGGAAAAGGTGTCATTGACGGTCGTTGACTGCGCCGATTGAGGGCTCGTTTCCCAACGAGTTCAACGACGAAATGGAGCGTGTCGTAGGGTGGTACCGTCTGGTACCTTAGTCACCTACTCTCTCTCTCTCTCTCTGTTTTTTAATTGTTTTTCGTTTTGTCCGAGGCGGTGACTTGACAGTTGCCGGTAACCGTTGATCGCGGTTGTTAACAGCTGTAGTTCCAATACCAGTTTTTTCACAGCGACGGAGGGCGCTGTTATTGGGCTGGACCTCTTTGGAGGGTCCGTTTTGATCTTCTGGGTTCAGTAATGGGCCCGATCAAGTCCATCACAATCTTTTCTTTTTCTTTTAAAGAAAAAATAGTAAAATTTTGTCCCGCTGACCTTGAGAAAGAGACTAATAATAATAATAATAATAATAATAGAGGTCCCAATTTTTATTTTAAAGTTTTAATACAATTGACATATCATGTATTTCATTATTATGCGTTTAGAAAATATCACCTCAATCTGTTCTAGAGAGGTAATAAAAAACTGAAGAAAAAGTTGAGTCGTCGACATATCCGTTTTCTTACTTAAAATAAAAAATCAACACTCTATTAATTATTAAATCTGTTCTAGAGAGGTGTCGAAAAAAAAAAACTCCCCCTTTTTTTGACCTCAGTAGTAGAATTTTCTTTGCTATTATCGCATTGCTTTCGAAGAGAGCATAGTGAATTTACTAGAAAGAGAACATAGTGATTTACTAGAAAGAGAATATAGTGATGAAAGCGTGAACAGCATATGTGAAAACTGACTCCAAACGAAAAACAGAAGTGAAAACTGAAAACTAATATCCCAAAACTAAGCTTTTAGGAGGTGAATCGATAATAGTTTTTATACTTTTAACACTTTTTTTTACTTGTGAATTAGACAATGAGCAATCATAAAAGTAAATTAATTGAAAAACTAAATACGTAAATATTCAAGTTCGAGATATATTAAAGATCTAACACATAATGACAATTTAAATGAGAATAAAAAATGTAATTACAAGAATTTAAATTCAAAATCTCTCATTCTAATACTATATTAATTTATTAATCTATCCTAAAAATTAAAGTTCTTAGAATATAGACCAACAATAAATTTTGTATTTAACACCGTGTATCAACTATCAATCGCCAGCTAAAAAATTTCCTAAAAAGAAAGATGCAAAATGAAATCAACTGTCTCAGAGAGAGAGAGAGAGAGAGAGAGAGAGAGAGAGAGGGAGAGACTAGAGAGAGAAACTGTCTAAAAAAAAGCATTTTATTATATGAGTCGACAAGTACATCAAGCAGATAGGGGCGGGAAATCTTTTCTAAACATGTGTTTTTAATGTCAAAACACGTGATCAAATGTCGCACAAGTCATATATATAGAGAGAGAGAAATAAAAACAAAAAGGAAAAACTGTCTAATAATGACTTGGCAAAGGAGAAAAATAATTACTCTTGTAATGAAAATACGTCTTTCAACTAACATGACTTTGAGCATGAGAGTGACAAGAAAGTCTAGTCTAAACAAAAACTGCAAAGACTTTTTTCCCCCCATTCTTTTCCCGGATTAGAAATTCAGAGCAACACGTGCTCTTGTTTGTTAACGTCTTAATTCTAAGGTGGTTACATCTACGTTGTTTTGGTGGTATTCTTGTCCTTTTCTTGTTACAAATTCCTTTGGAACGTTTATTTTGACAGTTTCAAAAAAGGACTTCTAATTACAAGCGCCTACTTTCTGGGTTTTATTTTTCTTTGAATCTGGTCAAATATCTCATTACATTGATCACATTCTTAAATTTTTCTGAGTAATCGTAATCCTCAGATTTTGTCTTTGTCCAAAGATGTTCTTTTCTATTGCCTCGTTCATTTTACCGATTTGAGTTTTCAGTTTTAAGTTTTTACAGTTAAAAGCTCTTAAAAAATATCACATTTAATTTTTTCTGCTACAGTTAAAAACTCTAAAAAAAATATCACATCTCAACTCAAATTAAAAACTCTAATTCGTGAAACAAATAATACTTAAATTAAATGGGATATTTGGCCAAATTCAAGTCAAATGCTCGGTTGAAAAGACATCATGGCACATGAGAGTGACAAAATTTAAGGTTCCTTTAGATGATTAGTGTCTTTTCAGCAATTAAAAAAAATGACTTTCATCTCTGTTGTGGGGTAAAATCTTAAACCCCACATGAGGTAATAACTGAGCGCCACGTAGCGCAATTAAAACGTTAATTAAGACAGAAATGTACATAATGATTAGTAGAGTGTGCATAAATAACTCTGTTGAAGGGGTCGGCTGCATGAAAAGAAGACCACGACATGGAGACGAGCACTTTACCAGCCATGAGCGAAGACCGCTTCCAAAGAGCTGAAGGCGCCGAACTCATTCACGTCCAAACTGAAGTGACAACGGTACAAAGATTTGATGTGCATTAAATGCATGCAGAGTTAGTGGCGAAGCTGGTGGATAAAATTAGGCAAACTGGTTAACATCTCAGTAATCAGAAGTCATTATTCTGGGATTTAGTGAATATATCACGGGATCTGATTAGATAATGGACATGGGGCAATATTGTATATATATATATATGGGGGAATGGTCCCAAAAAAGGAGCTCTGGTTCCAGAATATTATTTCTCATAATTGTAATTCTTCTTAAGATAGTGAAAAACTCTCTCTCAGACAGTGGTAGCTCTATATTAGAGTTAACCATTATAAATCACGTGCTATTGTCTTTTTTTTTTTTTTTTCTTGAATCTCGTTTTTAATCCGCTCACAAATTATAAAAGTTTGTATTTAATCTGTTGACTAATTTTTACCGTCAACAATCTTGATGGACGGTTGATACATATTGTCATGCATGTTGGCATCACTGACCAAGATATAACCCATTAGCATTTTTTTTTTTTCACCGGGCAAGAATTAGATCTCAGAGGTCACAAAATTAAGGCAAGAAGTTGCTGTCACTTTTTGTTTTCTTTTTTTTTTTCCCCCCCGAATCACCAATTATAATGGAGAAAGAGAGAATAAGTAAGCTGTTTGGAAATTTGGCCTGGTCCAATTAGAGCTGAGCTAAACAAGAATGTGGGGGAAATTTCCAAAGCGTTACTTGATTGTGGTCTTCACATTCTTCAGCACATGCATATGTTACATAAAGAATGGGGTTCTCAATTGCATACACTTTTGCAGCATTAGGGGCTTTGTGGTCACTGCTTTGGTTGAACTAAGCCGGTGCCGATTATCCAACTATAAAAGAAGGTGGTTTTGGAGAAATTTTGTTGCCTAAAGTGGCTCAGAGGATCAAATGAAGGATGGAATTGCGGGAAAGGAGGGATCCCATGGCAGAGAATTATAGGAAGCATGCCAGTTTGGGCTATTGTGGTGAACAATTTCACATTCCACTATGCTTTATACGTGTTGATGAATTGGCTGCCAACATACTTTGAGCAAGGTCTCCCGAGGTGGGCACTTACAAGATGATGCCTTATTTAAACATGTCCATATTGTCGAACATCGGCGAGGTTGTAGCCGATCACTTGATCGGCATAAAGGTCTTTTTCTGTGACCGGAACAAGGAAGTTTTTGAACACTGGGGTTCATGTTTGCTTCTCTTTCACTAATGGTACTTCCCACGTTCAGATCTTCAGGTGGGGCTGTGTTTTGTTCTTCTATGGCTCATGGTTTCTTGGCACTAGGTAGAGCTGGATTTGCAGTGAATCACATGGATATTGCTCCAAGATATGCTGGCATTGTTATGGGAATCTCTAACACTGCTGGTACATTGGCTGGCATTATTGGAGTAGATCTTACCAGGAAGCTTCTAGAAGCAGCTAAAACTGCTAATTCAGAGATTTCTAATCCAGAAAGCTGGAGATCAGTTTATGTTATTCCAGGGGTTCTCTGCATTTTTAGCTCACTTGGGTTTTTGATGTTCTCTACTGGGGAGAGGATTTTTGACTGAATACAGCTAGCTTGTTATGAGTTCATACTATTGGGATAAATCAAAAACCATTTCTGATGAGGAATTGAAAAATAAAGATATTAAGTACAGCTTTATATGACACAAGGTTTTTTTTTTTTTCTTTAGACATATAGGTCATCTATTGTATTAGATAGGTTTCTCTAAAGATAATGTAAATCTCAACAGTCTCCAGAAAGAATTTGTAATTCTGAAAGACTAAAAAACTCTTTTGTTTCAGTTTCATCCCTGAAATTTTATTTTTTTGGGTTATACAGAAATTGTTGATATATATTGCAGACTCCATATTCTGGATAGACGTATATAGTAATCAGGATGTTGATAATTTGGATTTCATTTGTTTTCACAAGGTTTAAATTGTAAAAATGATTAAATAAGAAAGATTTAGTAGTAAAATAATTTTCTAAAAATCTTTGTTTATGCTTCATAGCTTTCATTTTTCCATTACTTGTAATTCAGTTTTATTCTGGTTGATAATCAACAACAAATAAAAGTTGTATTTGTAGATCCAGAAGAAAAGCAAGACATGGATTTCACAGGCAACAATAAAAAAAGCCATAATTACAATAATTTGTGTGGTAGAAGATTTAGTCCATCAATAAATTCAATTATTTCTCACCGGCCGAAAAGCAAGTACAGTGATGTCATGATGTATTCAAGGCAAAAAGGTAAATCAGTGCGTAAAATGGAGCTTTCTATTGGTGCACTTTCAGTTAGTGCCTCGAAAATTTAGAGTAGATTATCGGCAGATCACCACTGAAATATATTTTAATATCAAACACTGTATTTGGTGACCACGAGATGATTTTCTACTTATGACACTTCAGAGAAGAAATATGTTAATTATAAAAATTAATAATAATGGATGAGACGTCCTTAAAAACCATTTTTTGCTGATCCTGCGTTCAGGAAGAATGAGCATGTCTCAAAAAGTCTTGTCCATTTCGTTTATTTTTTAACCATCGCACTAATATCGTGGACAAATTTAACTAGTTAATGATATTTTTTTTTTCTCTGAATACAAATATTTTAAGACTTGTTTGAAAGGTACACTCAAATGATAATTTAGATTCATTAGTAACAACTTTGTGAGAGAAAAAATTTTAAAATTCAAATTTTTTGCGAGATAAAAAAACTATAGTAGAATCATATTTGGATTTGAGTACAACTTCTGAGCAACTCCTTAGATTACAGACACACAGAATCCACAATGCCTAGCCTCTTTTATTTGCAGGTCTTAGCTTTCTTGAGTTTGTGGAGTCTAATAATCGTCTTAATATAGAGTTGACAAGCGGATCGACCTTCTCATAATTTGAGAGACGCGATCTGTGCGACTCTATTTATTTTTTCTCATCATAATAAAACTCTTGGGCAGTTGATAATGGACGTAACTATAACGTTAAGATCAAACCACTATAAATCTTGTTCTCGTTTGTAAGTGATCATGACACTTAATTCTTAACAATTCTTATTATATATTTGGGAGGAACAAACACAAATCAGACAAAAAGAATCTTCATAGATTTCTCCCTAAATACCAAGCTTAGAAAAAGAAAAATAATAAATAATAATCTAATTTATGAAAGAAAAACACACGTCCAAAACCTCTCTCTTTCTGCATCAAAAAAAAAAAAAAAAAAAAAAAAAAAACGGTTTAAATGGTCTCCTACTATCTTTAGAGGATTGAGCCCATGCCATTGCTGAAGAGCGAATGGCAACAAGAAAAAGAGAAGGCCAAACTCATTAAAATTAGCCTCAGTGGAAAACCAACCTACCAAGTTGTTCTACTATTCCAAATTATTGTGATCATTATAATTCCTTTCTTGTGACCCTCAAGCCATTCTCATGTGAGTTTCTCCTTTTTCTTTCACATTTATTTATTTTTCAATGTAACACATAATACTCACTTTTATTCCTTCCCTTCTTTGAGTGTGTCACTGCTGGTTTAAGTTATAATGCATTAATTCTTCTCCAATCTCTCCTTTAAAAAATGAGTCTCGGAGTTCTACTTCTTGTTTTATTTTCATGATGCCCCTCATTTGAGCTTTTGGTGAGCCTTTTTTTCCTTTCGAAACCATCCCTAGAAGTTACCTAAATTTCACTTTTCTTCCACTTGCTTTTAATGGTTTTTCTTGATTATTTTCAGGTAATTTACTCTCTTTTTTCTTTTTTTGCTGAATAAGGTAAGGTGCTGCTTTTGGAATACAAGATTTGCTTCTTTTGTCTAGTTGTCTTGTCGGTTGCTTTTGCGTTTTAAGAACTAGCTCAGACTCTTAAAATCTCTTTGGTTCCCTCCAATCTTCAAATTGGTATTTTTGTTTCTTTTCCAATATCTATAGTGTAAAAAGTTCTTATATATCCTTTCCGTACCCAAGTTCCTCTCCTTTTTTGTTTAATTTGTTAAGGTTACTAAACCTTTTCTTTCTTTTTTTTTTTTTTTTTTTTTTTTTTTTTTTTGATTGATCGCCTTTAAGTTGATGAACAAATCATTTGGTATTAACTTCCATATTTCACATAGGAAGATAAGATATCATCATGAACCTGCCCTTGCTCTTGTCAATGTTCATTTTCACCGCCTTCCGAGCACTCTCGGAAGAAGCCTCAAGACCTTCTGTAGTGAAAGTTGGAGCCATTTTCACATCAAAGTCGATAAATGGAAGAGTCTCAAAGGTTGCCATTGAGGCTGCCGAGCAGGATGTGAACTCAGATAAGAGCGTTCTTGGTGGGACTAAATTGTCTGTAACTTTTCATGATTCTAACTATAGTGGATTTCTTGGCATCCTTGGGGGTATAATTCTTTCCTCTTCACCGCAACCTTCTTTTTCATTTTTCTAGATTCCTTTTTATAATTTCAGTTAGAAGAAAAAAGTATATCAAGAATAACAGCAAATTTGATCATTTTCTTTTATGTAATCGTTACTTCAGATTAAAACCAGCATTATTTATTCAATACTTTCCTTTTTGTTTGTGCTATAAAAGAATAACGCTTTTTTTTTTTTTTTTAAACAAAAATGCGTGGTAATGTTTTCTTTTTCCTCTTTCATTGCAGCATTGACATTTATGGGGTCTGATACGGTAGCTATAATTGGTCCACAAAATGCTGTAATGGCACATGTACTTTCACACCTTGCAAATGAGTTACATGTCCCATTATTGTCGTTCACTGCTTTGGATCCCACCCTAGCATCTCTGCAGTACCCGTTTTTCCTTCAAACGGCACCTAATGACCAATTCCAAATGACTGCCATAGCAGACATGGTTAGTTATTTCGGTTGGTCCAAGGTTGTCGCCCTATTCTCCGACGATGATCAGAGCCGAAATGGAGTGACAGCATTAGCTGACAAGCTCGTAGAGAGGCGCTGCAAAATCTCTTACAAGGCAGCCCTTCCACCGGACCCCAGAGCAACTCCAAACGACGTCGCGGAACAGTTATCGAAGATTCGAAGGAGGGAATGTCGGGTGATCGTTCTCCTCACATACTCCGCAACTGGTCTCTTGGTCTTCGACGTTGCCAAGGAACTTGGAATGATGGAGAGAGGCTATGTTTGGATAGCTTCCACTTGGCTATCCACTGTTTTGGACTCGAATTCTCCGCTTTCTCCAAGAATTGCCAACTCCATCCAAGGAGCTCTAACACTTCGACCACACACGCCTGATTCAGAGAGGAAAAGGGCTTTCGTTGCCAGGTGGGACCAGTTGAGCAATGGCACTGTTGGGCTGAACCCATATGGCTTATATGCCTATGACACAGTTTGGATAATAGCTAGAGCATTGAAAAGGCTTTTGGATCAAGGAGGGAAAATTTCATTCTCCAGTAACACTAGTTTCACTGGTGTTCAAGGAGGGACTATAAATCTTGGTGCGTTAAGAAGATTTGACGGTGGAAAGCAGCTTCTTAGTAACATACTAGAAACCAATATGATAGGTCTTACCGGTCCAATAGGATTCCCAGACAGATCAGCATTGAGGCCCGCTTTCGAAATCATTAATGTGATTGGTAATGGGGAGTTTAAGGAGATTGGATATTGGTCTAACTATTCTGGTCTTTCTGTTGTGGCCCCAGAGGTACTTTACATAAAGGAGCCCATCAGGTCCATTGCAAACCAGCATTTGGACACTGTGGTGTGGCCTGGAGGAACGACAATCACGCCCCGCGGATGGGTTTTCCGCGACAATGGGAGGCAGTTGCTAATAGGAGTCCCGAACCGAGTTAGTTACAAGAACTTTGTGTCACAAGTAAATGGTACAAATATAGTCCAAGGATATTGTATTGATGTGTTCCTTGCAGCTATAAAGTTGCTTCCTTATACAGTTCCTTATAGGTTCCTTCTGTTCGGAGATGGTCATAAGAATCCAAGCTATACTGAGCTAGTAAACAAAATTACAATAGGTGTAAGTAAAATCTAGAAAGAAACAGATTATGAGGAACTAATTATGTTTTGCTTCTACTGATTTTTTGGTATTGTTGTGCAGGAATTTGATGCTGTTGTGGGTGACATTACAATCGTCACAAACCGAACAAAGATTGTGGATTTCACTCAGCCTTATATAGAGTCGGGGCTAGTTGTGGTGACACCAGTCAAGAAATTGAACTCAATTGCTTGGGCATTCTTGAGACCATTTACACCTTTGACGTGGGCTATTATTGCAAGTTTTTCCCTCTTTGTTGGGACAGTTGTTTGGATTCTTGAACATAGAGTAAATGATGAGTTCCGCGGACCACTTAGGCAACAAATCATTACAGTTCTATGGTGAGTGTTTTAACCACTTGAACAATAAAATAACATAGAACAATTTGATGCTCACGCATGCTCAAAGAACAGTTTTTTCTTAATTGTGCAGGTTTAGCTTTTCTACTATGTTCTTTGCACATAGTAAGTTTTCAACTCTGAGAATGCATACTCTTTTCTTTACAAGAACAGAATGCTGCAGTTCCAATCATGGATTTCTTCAAATTTTCAGGAGAAAATACAATGAGCACGCTAGGAAAAATGGTAATGCTCATTTGGCTTTTCGTCGTTCTGATACTAACCTCGAGCTACACAGCCAGCCTAACATCAATCCTCACAGTACGGCCTCTATCATCACCCATCACTGGAATTGACACCTTGATAGCGAGCAATGAACCAATAGGATTCCAAGTAGGTTCGTTCGCCGAAAACTACTTGAGTAAAGAACTCGACATTCCACAATTCAGACTCATTGCTCTTGGTTCACCAAATGAATATGCCAAGGCCCTTGAGAATGGAACTGTTGCCGCTGTGGTCGACGAACGGCCATACATAGAACTCTTCCTTTCAGATCATTGCATGTTTGCGGTTAGAGGCCAAGAATTCACCAAAAGTGGGTGGGGATTTGTGAGTTTCTTACCATATATATAAGTTAATTTTTCAAGTTTCATCCGAACTTTCTTTTAAATGCCACCTGAAAATTTGAAATAACAAGTATTGGTCACTTTTTTATTAGAAAGATGATTTTGTAAATAAATGCAGCGTTCGATATTTAAAAGTGATTAGTCACTCGTTGATACAATCAACGTTATTATTACCTTCCTAACATATAATATATTTATATGTGTCATTTGCTAAATACTGTTTGTCACAGGCATTTCCAAAAGGCTCTCCCATAGCCGTTGATATGTCAACTGCCATTCTCAATCTATCCGAGAACGGTGAGCTTCAGAGGATTCATGACAGATGGTTGTCAAAAAAGGCTTGTGCTTTACACGGCTCTGATATCCAATCAGAGCAGCTTCCATTAGAGAGCTTTTGGGGGCTATTTGTCATCTGTGCCCTTGTGTGTCTTGTTTCTCTAATTATATACTTTTGGAAGATGATACACCAATTCAGCAAGCATTTCCCTCGAGTCTCCGAGCCTTCTGGACATGCCAGTTCTCGCTCTGAGCGCATCTTGAACTTTTTGGCTTTCATTGATGAGAAGGGAGATGAATCAAGAAAAAGGTTAAAAAGAAAAAGGAATGAAATGTTATCAGATGGTAACGGGATAGAAGATGAGTTAAGAACCAAGGGAACAGAAATATTGGATGTTCCTAACGGGAGACACAACGGTGAAACTAGGCTTCATTAGTTATTATAGTCCCTCCTAAACCTTATAACTACTTTTCTCTGTGAACCCATTTGATCCTGTTTGCTTTCTACGAGAAATACCATCTTACCGTTCGTAAAAAAGAGAGGGAGATCTTTGTTTTTTTTCACTCCTATAAGGTGACGGTGTATTTGCGTGTTAGCTTAGCTGATGGTAATCCGTGAATGGTGCTCAATTCAGATGTAAATAACAGTTGAAATGTATGATATTTACCTCCCTTATTACGAAAGTACACGTTGTTACATGTGGATTTTTCCTTTTACTTGTGTTGGAAGCAAAGTGTCTTGTTTATATTGCTAGTACACTCCTCTATTACTGTAACACCCTGAAGAATTAATTGAGATTAATTAAGGTAATTAAGACTATTAGTGTGCCTAATCTGATTTAATTAATTGAGTTTAAATGATTCCAAGGTATTTAAATTATTTCTGATAATTTATTTTAATCCAGAAGTGTGTAGGGCGCATTCCGGATCATTATATTTTACGTCATTTTCTTTTTATTTTTCCTTTTCTTTTCTTTTTTTTTCTTCCTTTTCTTTTCTTTCCTTTCTTTCCTCCCCGTGCACTCTCTCTCTCTCTCCTTCACTCTCCCGCTCACTCACTCTCTCTTTTCTCTCTCTCATTTTGATCCCAAATCGAGCGGGTTTTGAGCCAAAGAGTGATTTCAAAGAGTTTTCAACATCAAGAGAAGGATTCAAGGTAAGATTCTTGAAAAGAACATCTCTTGGATTTCAAGTTTTTCGGATTTAAAACTTATTTTTGGTTCAAAACGGATTTTGATGGATTTTGAGTGAAACTAGGGTAGAAATTGGAGATCTTGGGTTCTTTGGACTTGTTTTAGGACCTAGAACCCAGATCTAGTGGTTGTCCTTGAGATTTTGTGAATTGAGACCGGATTTGCAGGTTTTGAGTCGATTTCCGCGAAGCCGCGAATGGAGATGTCCACCGGTCGACCCGCGATCGGCCGACCGGATCTTGTTAGGTCCACCGCCGACCGGATCGGTCGACGGATGCACACCACCGGCCGACCGGTGGTGATGCACTCCTCTCTCCGGTCGACCGGTGTACACGGGTTTGACCTTGTTTGGCTGAAATTGTCGTTTTGACCCCCTTTGGGAGAACCCAAATTAGCTTCATTTGGGGACTTGGGATGAAAGGATTAGTATCCTTAATCCCCGATTTGATATTTAAAACCTTTGGAATGGAATTTGAACATGAAAATTGATTAGGGCACACTAATTGGAAAATCTTGGAATATGATTGAGATTGGATTACTTTAGGACCGAGGATTGATCCTAAGGTGTTATCTTGTATCGCTGTCATTGTGGATTCGGGATCAAGGGGCTTGAGGAAGTGGAAGCCGGAAAAGGGCAACGCTTAGTCCTGTGTTTGATTGTGCGAGGTAGGATTTCTATCCCTTTTCCTTGTGAGCCTGTTTTTCAAAGAAGATTTTGGCCTTGAAAATATTTTTAAAGAAAGGGATTGGTTTGCTAAAGAAAAATGTTTTAAAAACTATGGCTTGTTAGTTTATGGAAATCCTTGGCTTGTCCTGTCCATGGAATCCATAGCTTGTCTAGTCATGGAACCTCATGGCTTGTTCGGTCATGGGGCCCCTTGTTTGAGTAGTTCGTGGGGTCTTATGAGCGATTTCATAATGTTAAACGGATGATTTCTTAAGATAAGAGATCTTGTTAATCGGTAATAGAGTCTATTGTCAGTAAGCCCAGATAGGATGCGGAGAGTGCATCCGGGCGTAACCGAAAACCGGTCCGGTAGGCGAGGCACTTGGTGAGGTGAGTAATTTGTACTAATTATTTTTGAAGCCCTGTAATATGGTTAGTTTCGATTACATTTCCTTTGAGAAAAAGGATGTGAGGTTAAATTGCCATTTCGCCGGGACCGAATGTCTCATTTTATTTATTTATTCATTTACGCACTCATTTATTTTAATGGTATTTAAATTATATCCTCACCGGCCTTTCGCTCATGTTTCAATGTTTTAAATGTTAAACCCCTCCCAGGAGATTCTAGGAGCGGTGCACAGTAGCTGGATAGTTGCTACGGAGTAGCTGAGTTGTGCTACGGATCGATCAAGTGAGGATCATGTTCATCCTCTGATATAAAGTGTAAGGATTTGTAAGAAATTGTAATTATTGACATTTGGATTTACTAGACTGTGGTTGATGTCTGTTGTAATGATTACTTACATAAACATGTATGTCACGATCAGATATGTCTGTGGGGTGGAGCCATGTGTCGAGGCTCTGGATTACGAATTTATTTATATTTTAATGCGACTAAGTGTGGGACCCGGTTAGGGATCTGCTTTATTAATCCCTAATCGAGCTCCACGTCACCCACCCCGTTTGGGGGGCGTGACAATTACTTGCCCACCAGGTTTGCTTTGGAAGTTGAATATTGATCATTTTTGAGTTTGTGAACCAGAAATGGCAGCGGCTGTTCTGCACAAAGCAAAAAACGATATAAAATGGGAAAAACGACATTGGGAGATAAAACGACAAAAAAGGAAAAACGACGTTAAAAATAGAAACAACAACAATGGAATGTAACGAGTGACAGGTTAAAATTTAAAACAGGTATAATGTAGTTCATCTTCTAAAACAGCTGCACGCACACATTGCAGAATGCAGATATCAAGTAAGACCAGAAAACGACATTTAATGTTAAGAACAAAAAAGAAATGGATGAAATGACAAGGAGAGATAAAACGACAATAAATTTTTAAAACGACATCAAAAATTAAATCACAAAAATCAAAATAAAAGCCAAAACGACAACGATTAAGAAGGACAAACTTAAAACGACATTTTAAAAAAAACAACAAAACAAAACTCTCAAGCGACAAACTTAAAGACGTTTGGTTGAAGTATTTAAACTATATAATTTAAATTATTATGGGTTTATTTAGTTGGGGGATTTATCCCTCGATTCGAATCATGATTTGTGATTTGTTATAATAATTTCTCTCATAAAAAATACACATAAATTAAAAATAATTCAAATTATATGATTCAATTTTACGAACCAAACAAACCTTATATTTTTTAAAAAAAATATTATAATAAATTATAAATTATAATCAAATTTAAAAATAAATTCTTTATTTAAATTATAATTAATAATTTATTACAATATTTTTTTTTATAAAAATACATATAAAATTTTAATTATATAATTTTAATTTATAAACCAAACGGACTCTTCATCGTCGAGTTCGAGTCAGATTGCACTTTGAACGACTGGGTTTTGTTTGCTTCTCCTTCTCTCTCTCTCTCTCTCTCTATTTGTTACTGTCTTCAAAACCCTTACTCTTTCTCTCTCTTCCTCCAATGGCCTTCTGTTGCCAATCTCCCATAAAAACTGTGACAATCCCTCAACCGAAAGCGTTCGCCAAGACCAAACCCCTGTTCAGGTGCAACCTCTCCCTTCCCTCTAGATCCCCCCTCACCAGCACCGAACCCGAACCGGTCTACGCCTCCGTCAAGGCCTTCGCGCCCGCCACCGTCGCCAATCTTGGCCCAGGCTTCGACTTCCTCGGTTGCGCCGTCGATGGCGTTGGCGACTTCGTCTCCCTCAGCATTGACCCCCACGTGCATCCCGGCGAGATCGCCATCTCGGAAATCACCGGCGACAACGCCAAGAAGCTCAGCAAGAACCCGCTCTGGAACTGTGCCGGAATCGCCGCCATTGAAGTCATGAAGATGCTCGGCATCCGCTCCGTCGGCCTCTCGCTCTCGCTCGAGAAGGGATTGCCTCTCGGGAGCGGCCTTGGGTCCAGCGCTGCCAGCGCCGCAGCGGCAGCGGTGGCGGTGAACGAGATTTTCGGAGGAAAGTTGGGGCTTGAGGAGCTGGTAATGGCGGGGCTCAAATCGGAGGAGAAGGTATCCGGTTACCACGCGGACAATATTGCGCCTGCGATTATGGGAGGGTTCGTCTTGATCAGCAATTACGAGCCTCTGGAGTTCGTCCGACTGAGCTTTCCCGAGGAAAAGGAGCTGCTTTTCGTGCTGGCGAGCCCGGAATTCGAGGCGCCGACGAAGAAGATGCGGGCGGCGCTGCCTTTGGAGATCGGGATGCCGCACCACGTGTGGAATTGCAGCCAGGCGGGGGCTCTGGTGGCGGCGGTGCTGCAAGGGGACTCGGCGGGTCTGGGGAAGGCGTTGTCCGCCGATAAGATCGTGGAGCCGAGGCGAGCCCCGCTGATTCCCGGCATGGAGGCGGTGAAGAAGGCGGCGATCGAGGCCGGGGCATTCGGCTGCACCATCAGCGGAGCCGGGCCGACGGCAGTGGCTGTGACGGACAATGCTGAGAAGGGGAAAGTGATTGGGGAGCGGATGGTCGATGCCTTCTTGAGAGACGGCAACTTGAAGGCGGCGGCGAGCGTTCAGAGGCTCGATCGGACCGGTGCTAGGCTTATTGGTAGCATTCCCAGATGAATTTTGCTGCTTGGTTAACGTTCTCATTGAAGCTTCCATCTGCTACGGCTTTCGCTTTGATGGATAGGATAATATGGCTTTTGCGCAAATTCCTTGGAAGCTTGCTGTGGTGTGGAAGAAGTGGATGAAGTTGGCTCTTTGATGTTTGTTGCAATGTTGGATGCCATTTTTCAACTGGTAATCTTGTTTCATTCAACGAACATTTTCTGTTTTCTTCCAGTTCTCTTGTAACATCAGTAATAAAAATGGGAAAAGAAAAGCGATTGTCTTGAAGTTGAACAATTATGAGTTTAAGCACCGTACTTGTATCTTTTGTAGCTCTTGTTTTATGCGTTGTGGAAATAAAGATGATATTACCTCGATATGACCTTTAGGCTTAGTTTGGTAATGCTGTGGATGTGGATTTTAAAGAAAGTATTTTTAGTTGTGTTAAAAAAAATAATTGTTTTAAGAAGTGGTTGAATGTTTAGTAAATTATAATTATAGTAATTATGTTGGTTCTAAAATCAGTAAATAACGTTTAATAAATTTTAAAGTGAAATTAATATGAGTATATAAAATAACTAAAATAGACCTGATATGTAATTTTTATATATATAATTGTTTTTAATATTATAATTATTTTTACAGAAGAGACTCGAGACTCTCTCTCCAGTCTCTGTCTCCTTCCTCTTCTCTCTCTCTTCCCCAATGCTTTGGTATATACTCCCAGCTTCTCTTTTATCCTTCCCTTTCCATTCCTTCTTTTAAAATCCACTTTCTCTCCCTTCCTCTGGCACAGACTGCTCAACAATGGCACATTCCTCTCCCATACTCAATCACAAGAACCACTTCCTCTTCTCCTTCGTCTCCAAAACCTCCAACTCCAACTCTCACTCCCATTACTCTTTCCGCATCGCAAAACTGTCTCTTTCTCTCGGCTTCTCCTCTTCTTCTTCTCCTTCGCCGTCGCCGTTGTTGACGTCTCGTTGGCCCATCGCGCGAGTCACCACTGCACCGATAGAGTTTGCGCCGCCGCCGCCTCCGGAATTCAACTTCCGGCGAGAAATCTCACGCCTTAAAGCTCTTCGCTCTAGACTCTCGAGGTGTGAAAGACTCCGAGATAGGCTCAGAATCGTCAGCGGTGACCGGAGGGGCTGAGAGTGTGCTCGAGGTCGAGGAAGAGAATCGGGTTATTTTGGAAATAAACAAAATTTCATTAATGGCTGAGTTTGGATTCCCGGATAATTTGAAATCAGAAGCAGCATGTGAGCTGCTTCTGATTCCAGATAAAAAACAACTTCTGACTTTTTTAAAAATTTATTTTTATGTGTTTATCAAACACCATTTTTAGCTTTAGCTGAACAAAAAAGTGATTTTGGCTTCCTAGAAGCATTACCAAACGGAGCCTTACTCTTTTCTATTTTTTGGCATCGGTTCGTGGGCATTTCTTTGCTCCGTATTCTCAAAGATCTTGAATCTAATGTGGGCTTTTTAGGTGAACCCATCTGAAGACTCTGGATGTTGATGTGAGAGTGAGACCAAGAACCAATTTCCACGCGGTTGTTAGGTGGCTATAATTTTATATATAATTGAAAACATGGATATTTAATGTGCTCAACAATCACACGGTGATTCTGACTTGCTAGTGACATTTTTCATATTCAATAGTTGATAGATAGTTTAGTCAACAAAAGTTGGAGCTCGACGGGTCCTGTTATCATTTCTTTTTGTTCTTTGCAAGGGGAGAATCCTATTAAAGACCCTCCCACCGACACAAACTCTAATGGATCTTCCATTGATGTGTCTCCTTGTCAAAGCTCCTATCTCTATTGTTCTCTTTGCCTCATCCTTGTGTATATTGAGCTGTGTCATCACCGTCATGGTCTCTTGGCGAATAGCTTTGATTCTATGGTACCACCACATCACAACCAGAACTAGTAGTACCTCAAAGCAACCACAATCCCGTCGGCCTCGACAGAAAGAGTCTCCGATCTATCCCCAGAATTGCACACCAGACATCAATCAACGGGAATCTCTTGGAATGTGCAATCTGCTCGATGGAGTTTGTGGATGGAGATGATGAGGGTGTTACCTCACTGTGGCCATGGCTTCCATGTGAAGTGCATTGATAGGTGGCTCAAGTGCCATTCCTCGTGCCCGTTTTTCCGTCATATTCTGGCTATGGGAAGGTATCAGAACTTTGAAAGGCTCTGAGCTACTCAGGAAGGTTGACTTTTGAGAGCATACTTTATATGTCGGGGTTGCTGCCTTTCATATCTTGTGTTACTACTAATGTATCATTATGTACTCTAATCCAAATCAAATGTCAATATTTGTTACCCTTTTTGGTTTTCCTCTTCGGTTTTCCTTTTCAAGTACTTGCTGTCCGTTGTCGCTTTTGGAAAACTGAGGAAACTCGTTGACGGAAAGCATGATCTCCGAGTTGATTCTTGTCAAAGCTTATATTGATTTTTTTATTTTTTATTTTTAACATAGGGCGGGCTGATTAAAACTTTATCCCTTGTGATAGAATGACACGGCATAACGTGGTCCGCAACCGTCTTATATTAGTTCTCAAACCATGGTGATGCTTGTCGAAGTCCCTTAGGTTTAATATGAAATACAAGGTAGTTCTTTAGTAAGGAGAAAACTATTCTTAAAAAGAGAATGAGATGGATTGTTTAGTTTGTTGATTTAAATTTTTAATTTGAGTTAAAATATAATTTTATATGAGAATTTTTTATTATAATAAAAAAATAAATATAATTATTTTTAAAATTTTTATATTATAATAAAATTTAAGTGGATAAAATGATTGAAATTGTGAATTAGACTGCAAAATTCTGCTGCAGACTTGTACGAGCAAAAGCTCATTTTAGCTCAAATGCTAAATGAACATCGGAAAATAGACTGCCCTTTCATGTGACTCATTGGCAGGTTTAGATGTCGGAAGGGTTTGAATGCCCCGTTTAGATGATTTCGAGTACATTGGATATAGGTTCATTATAATTGACCTGAATTAATTAACAGATCCGTATAGTCTGTTAACTGACTGTTGAAAAGACAGTAAAGTGAGACCTATCCACTAACTAATATCTCAAAAAGAGATATGATGACCACTCCCTTTGAATTTTGGTTAAGCGCACTAATGGGCGCCCAAAATATTGGGCCACGTCCAACAGTTTGAATAAGAGGCTTTTAATCATCGGCAAACAACGTTGTTACCTTAAATAGAAAGTTTATGCATTTGATGCTCAGCCGCTTTTTTTGCTCTGATTGTGTTGATTGTTAATGCTCAGCTGCTTAATTGTTAACTGATATTAGGTTCTGTTTAGTTTACTAATTTAGGACCTGTTTAGTTCGCTGATTCGAGTTTTTAATTCAAATTGAGATGTGATTTTATGTGAGAGCTTTTTACTGTAGTAAAAAAGTTAGATGTGATTGTTTGTGAGAACTTTTTACTGTAGCAAAACTCGAATCGGCGAAGTGAACTTAAGCTTTTAAGTTTTTAATTTGAATCGAGATATGAGAGTTTTTTTTGTAGTGAAAAAATTAAATATGATTGTTTTTAAAAAAATTTTATTGTAGTAAAACTCAAATTAATAAAATGAACGAAACTTGAGTGCGTTTAATAATAACTGCCACTAGTCACACCACTCTATTCTCATCAACTTGCCAATTAAATCCATTGCCCTGACTGTGTGGTTATGCTTGCACACGTACTGCATTCCATTTATTGATGGGGCCGTTTGAAACAACTTCTTTTGTTTTTTTTTTAACACCAGGGCCGTTTGAAACAACTTTTTTTTTTTTTTTTAACACCAAGAGAAGACGAAGTTTGTCCATAACTTTCTTTAGAGCACTTTCGAGCTTTAAAGAGCCATGGGAAATAAGTTTATGCCAACATTGGTACTTACAAAGGTAATTTCGCTTCAATTCCCCTTTATTGTCACTTTTCACAAGCTAGACGTCGAGAATACATGCTATAAATGTAAAGTCTTTTGGCCATTCTTTTCTTACAATGGCAACAAATTTTAATCTTCATAGTCATAGGCAGAAATCTACGTCGTTCCCCTCCATAATTTCAACTCCAAAAACAGGATGACACGCCAAAGATGACGTCAGTTTGTTGCATACCAAATATGAGCCAATAAAGAAAATGATCCTTTCTACACAAAAATTAAAAATAAAAATAAAAATAAAAATAAAAATACCACTTCCAAACCGCAGAAGGAAATTAGAAATTATCAAACAGGACCAGGGAAGTAAAACAAGCTGTCAAAAATTTTGGTTTTGATCTGTTAAATTTGAAATCAATCGTTCTTCGCAGCTGCAACCTGCCTTGCACCGACAGAGAAGAACTCGGTGATAACTTCAAGAGGCATGCCCTTGGTTTCTGGGACTTTCAAGAAAACAAAGACCCATGAAATGACGCACACAACTGCATACATGCCAAAAACACCAGCAAGGCCAACGGCCTTGAGCATCACGGGTAGTGAGTAGGTGACGATGATGTCTCCGATCCAAAATGTGAGAGCGCAGATGGCGATGCAGAGTCCACGAACTCGGGTGGGGAAGATCTCCGCGCAAAGGATATTAGGAATTGGGCCAAATCCCATGACAAAGAAACAGAAGTAGACCACAACGCTGGCGGTAGAGATCGCTGCATGAACAACTTTGCCCAAATTCACAACACTCCCAAGGACTAGGACCAGAAGAGACACTATCAAGATAGGGATTGTGTTGAGCAGTAAACTCCTGTTTGTTGAGGGTAAACAAAATAAACCGTAAGGATAACAATGGAAAAAAACATTACAAGCAACGAAAAAATCGCAATCAACAAGTTTGGCATCTAAAAAGAATTCAACCAAACGGCCAGTAAGAAACACAAATAAATGGGGAGAAGAATTACCTTCTGCCAGAGATATCCATAAGCCTCATGGCAACAGCGATACAAGGAAGCATTAGGAGAGTTGTTAGTCCACTTATAAGTAAAGATGTAGAAGATGATGAAAGTCCCAAGTTCGAAAGGAGAACCCCAACACCTGCCTGCTCAAGGATTTGAGGTGTGTAGTAGAGAACTCCATTGATGCCAGAAAACTGAACAAGTACTAAAAAGAGTTACGAGGCAAGCAATATAAATATAATTTAAACAGACAACAAATAGAACCAGTATAAGACTAGTACCAAAGATTAGGAACGATAGTTTAAACATGTTCCAAATCTTTCAAAAAAGAAGATAAAGGAACAGTAGATTCTATTAGTTACCTGCTGAAGGATTTGGATTCCCATGCCAACAACCAAAGCATGTTTGACTCCCGGTTCGAAAAAGATCTCTCCAACTTGGACCTTTTCGCAGCTGAAGCCGGGTGAACCATAGCCGG
Source organism: Morus alba (assembly GCA_012066045.3). Taxonomy (NCBI): domain Eukaryota; kingdom Viridiplantae; phylum Streptophyta; class Magnoliopsida; order Rosales; family Moraceae; genus Morus; species Morus alba. Next base: position 6,327,319 of record CP050230.2, on the reverse strand, counting down.
TCCAATTGGATTCTCTCGCATAAGGTCTTGCGAATAGAGAGCCGGTTGACTAACCAGGGCAGCAGCCTGGACGAAGTCACCCTCCACTTGAACATCACCACCAGGAAGAGAAACTATAGATCCTCGCCGAGATCCAAGGACACCCTCTTGGTGCAAATAAATCCTCTCTTGAAACCTCCCTCCTTTTTACCATCTTCACCTTCTCTCTCAGTCCACTTCCATGCCAATTGCCAGCCTCCACCAATTCCAGTGCTCCCAACCGGTTCCCCGGCATTACCATGAACTAAACTGCTCTGCCTCATACTTGTGAGGCTTCCATGAGCAGGCGCGACCATGTCTTTCTCCATGCTCGTTGTCTGTCGTGATATCAATGGACTATGCAAGTTGTCATCAGAATCGCCAGCATCTGCATTAGACGCATAATCGTCGCCTTCTCTAGCGAGGCTCTCCTCGTCCCACTCCTCGTTTCTAGGCTGGTTACCACCTCCAACACTGAACATGCTGCCAAAGTGTGGGAAGAGCATGCCCGCATACTTCCGGTTTCGGGAGTTTTCATGAACACTGCCAAAGAGAGTGACAAGAGGATCAACAAGACCACTCTGGTTTGCCAGGCTTCCATGCCGAGACACAAGGCCAAGGGTGGAGCTCTGACCAGTGACGGGTTTGGCAACCCAGGAGAGACCTTGATCAGGCCCATACAACTTGATTTGATCCTTCTCCTCAGATGGATCCTGCTCATCATTAAACTCAGTAGCTGGGCCAATTATGTACTCCTCCAAGGACGTTTCACCCCCAACTCCAAGACCCTCAACCAATAAAGCCAACTCACCTGTTCATCTTACAAGTATCAGTAGAATCAAGGTAATGCGAAATTGTTAACCGACAATTCTACACATACCAACTGTTGTACCAATCCATTCTAACAAACTGCTGGGACAAGAGAATCATCATTCTTCCATTTGCAAATGCTTTTAGATCTACTCATAAGAATCCATATCTTAGAAATCCAAGAATGGTCACCCACTGGACATGGTACAAGTATTGGGATGTGTAGGATTACTCTTATGAATCATATAGTGTGAATCACAAACCTAACAAAGCTTCTAAATATAAAACCTCAGATTTAAACATTAAATCTCTACGCAAATCAAACAATTAAATAAACTTATATCACTTCAATAATCAAGTACTTCCAAAGAAACAGATCATCAGAGAAAGGGGCTAACCTGCAACATCTTCTCGGCCACGCAGCCTCTGCAAAACTTTCTTGGCCTCAAGCATCCGGCCTTTACTCACGAGCCACCGAGGCGATTCGGGCAAGTAAAAAACAGTGAAAAAGGAAATATATAACAGAAGGAATAGAAAGAACACCAAGCATCAATCTCCAGTTGGGGATTCCGAAAGAGACATGCCAAACACCATGCAATACGACAAGAACATCCCACCAGAGCCAGCGAACTGGGGAGAGTATTCAAAAGGCCTCTAATCTCAGGTGGGGCTGTCTCGGATATGTAAACGGGGATAAGGGTAACAGCCAAACCAACACCAAAACCATCCAAAAGCCTTGCCAATAGAAGGAAGTAAACATTAGGAGACCACAACATAAGAATACCACTAAGAAAGTAAAGAATAGAAGAGATTATGAGCAGGGGACGACGGCCAAGCCAGTCAGCTATGGCTCCTGAGCATGTTGTGATCAGAGTGGCTCCGATCAGTGATGTGGCCACGATCAGCCCTTCTAAAGTGGGTTGGCTTTCTAAGTGGAATTCCTTCTTTATGTACAAAACAGCACCTGAAAAAAAAAAAAAACCCGATTAGTACACAAATCAAGCTTGAATCTTTGAAGCATCAAAAGTGAGAGAAAAAAAACAATATACCTGCGATAGTTGCATTATCCCATCCTTGCAGTAGATTACCAACAGCAGCGGCAATAGCCACAAGAACGGCACCACTCATTTTTATTTTTTTTTATATATATATATTCTCGTTGGAATTGGTTTTTAGAGTAAAAACCTGGATGAGAAAGAAACGAAGAATCACAGATCAAGCAATGGAAAGGAAATCCTGAAGAAGCAACAAGGTAGAAAGATTCCCAATGAGAAAGACCTCTATAAAGGCGCAATAGAAACAGAGAGAGATATAAACGTCATTTGCAGATTGGATCACAAATCAATTTACCATCCAAATGAAAACAACCCAAAAAGGAAAAAAAAAAAAAAAAAATCGAAGGAAACAAAATCAGCAATTAAATTTTCTTTAAAACCTTTTCTGAAGATGAAGAATCTCGGCCTTTCTGAGAGGAAGGGATTTCCAAAGGCCGAGTGAATCAAAAACGTAACTGAAAAATAGAAAAATGAGGAAGAGTCCTAAAGAACAGTTGGGGAGAGAGAAAGCAAATAAAGGAAACGGGGTGTATGGAAATGTGTTGAGCGCTAAACTCGTCGACACCTGCCCTCAAGGGTGTCTCTCTGGCCTGCACGTCACCGCTCTGATATGATTTCAGCTTGTATCAGCCTGCACTGTCAAATTTGTCACCATTCAAAACGCTATTGTGCAACAATAAAATAATAAAGATGCTGTTATCTCACCCCGAAAAAAGATTTTTCTTTTTGATTGGTGGGGGAGCTTCTGCGTGAGAAATTGGTTGATTTACGGCGTATTTTTGTTGATTTTAATTTTTAATTTAAATTGAGATTTAATTTTATATAAATTTTTTTATTATAAATAAAAAATTAAATATAATTATTATTTATAATTTTTTATTATAATAAAATTTAAATTTTAAATTTAAATTGATAAAATATTAAGTGCGTTTTGAGTAAGAATTCGTGTAACCCGTTTAGTTCACTGATTTGAGTTTTTAATTCGAGTTGAGATGTAATTTTATGTGAGAGCTTTTTACTGTAGCAAAAAGTTAGATGTGATTGTTTGTGAGAGCTTTTTACTGTAGTAAAACTCGAATTTTAAACTCGAATAAGCGAAATGAACGGGCATAGTTCGTAACTATAAATTTAAATTAAGAATGATTATGAATTATAGTTCTGAATCTATTAACCAAACGTAAAAATTTTTAACAATCTGATTTATAAATATGCACAATAAAAATTTGCATACAAGAAAAAAAAATTTCCAAACATAGATTAAATCATTAAACAGTTAATCGAAATATTAAATCAGTCGTTCTTAACGGTAGCATATAATGGGTAGTTCTTACCATATAAATTTAGAACACATAAATCGATAAAAAGGTTTTGTTTGGTATAAAAGTATAAATTAAGGTAATTCTAGTTTTGATTTTAAAATCAAAATCATGAGCGAATCAGTGAACTAAACGGCTCTAAGAGTTTAAACCATCCAAAATCAAATATGATAGTTTTAAAATCAGGAGTGATTTTAGTTTAAAATATTACATCAGAATTCAAACTTTAAATTAAAACTATTCAAACTAAACACTGATTATGAGTGAATCAAATGAGAATCACTTTTTACTTTTTATAAATAAATTATAATCATAATTATGAGTTTTAGAACCCTTATAGCAAATGTGCTCGAAGGCTCCATTCATTTCACTAATTTGAATTTATAATTTGAGTTTTTCTACAGTAAAAAGCTCTCTAAAACAATCACATTAGGTCTCATTCATTTCACTGATTCAAGTTTTCAGTTTTAGGTTTATACAGTAAAAAGCTCTCAGAAAATGTCACATTTAATTTTTTTTCTGCTACAGTAAAAAGTTCTTAAAAAATGTCACATCTCAACTCGAATTGAAAACTCGAATCTACAAAATGAACGAGATCTTAACTTTTTTATTACAGTAAAAAACTTTCACATAAAATTAAATCTTAACTCGAATTAAAAACTCAAATTAATAAACTAAACGGACCTTAAAAGTCTCGAGGATGAGGTAACACTTTAGCACATAAATGACCTCCAAGTGTGTGCTCTTTTTTTTCAAAAAAAAAAAATTGACAGCTAGTTAGTTTCATATTAGTAGAGAGTAAAGTGCACTTGTGTTGTTTAAAGTGCCTACGAATTCTTTTCTGAATACCACGGAAGAAAATTTGTGGGACTTAGGGTCCGTTTAGTTCGCTGATTCGAATTTTTAATTTGAGTTGAGATTTAATTTTATGTGAGAGCTTTTTACTGTAGTAAAAAAGTTAGATGTGATTGTTTATGAGAGTTTTTTACTGTAACAACACTCGAATTTTAAATTCGAATAAGCAAAACTCAAATTCTATCACAAGTGCATTTTAATTTTCTATTTTCTTTTTGCTGATTAAAAAAAGTGTGCAATGCAGTAAATTTAAAGTTCAACAAATTCGATTAGAAAAGAAAAGGGAAAAAAAAAAGAAAAAAGAAAAGTTTGACAAATTCAATGTATTAGAAGCAAAAGATACAAATTATTTGTACGTCACAAAAATCATGACAAAGATGGTAAATCTGATTTTGTGATGGCAATAATAGGGATAACTAATGGGCTTATGAGATCAGTCCAAGAACTAAATAACAGCATGCTACTTTGAAGATCGGGGAATCCACTGATTTTTTTATGAAAAAAAATATTATTTATGGAGTAAATAAGAAATATTATGCTAACTAAAAATTTAATAGAAAAGTAACAATTTAACTGTTTTTTATTAAGTGGGATCAGATAAGGGATATTCTTTTCAATTTGAACCATTTTCGATTCGAACCAAATCGTGATTTGAATCGTAATTCATAATTTATTATAGTATTTTTTTTATAAAAAATATACGTAAATTAAAAATGATTCTAATCATATCATTTTAGGTCTCGTTCTCTTCGCGGATTCGAGTTTTCGATTCGAGTTGAGATGTGACATTTTCTTAAAGTTTTTTACTGTAGCAGAAAATTTTGATGTAACATTTTCTGAGAATTTTTTACTGTAAAAACTTAAAACTAAAAATTCAAATCGATAAAGTGAACGATACCTTAATTTATAAACTAAACGTCTCCCGAATAAAATAACAATGCATATCAATTTTAAACTGTCGTACTACCGAAAATAGATTGGAACTTCGGATGCACCAATAGGCAATACCTCTGTCCATAGATTTACAACCCCAATTCCCAAATGAATATTTCTTGGGAACATTTTTCCAATCTTTATGGTTTGTTTTGCACTCGCAAAGTCGCATGTACATCTTCGCATGTACATCTGCACGGCACAGCACATTACAGCTCATGTTACTCTTGCATATTCCTTTTCTCAATTAATGTATTTTTATATTACCAGAAAAGGGGGAAGAAAAAAGCATGGATAAATGTTTCCTTGATATTTTAATCTATCGCTTTTGTACGTATATTGTCGTCCTTTCATAAGCTGTCCATGTTGCTGGGTCCTTCGTTATCACTCTCGCTCTTCACTTTTGGCTTTCAGTCTCACGCAAAAAAAATAATAATAATAATAAAAAAAAAGAAGTTTTTTTTTTTTTGGTAAGATTTGAAAAAAAAAAAAAAATTACATGTAATTTTTATATTTTAACTGTCAAATTTATATTAAAAATTATTTTTTATTATTTTTAATTTAATGTGATTTTTTGATTTGAAAAAGCTTTTTTAGTAAGACAAATATATATATATATATATTTTTTTTAATTTGATATAATTTATAGTAAATCTATCAAAAACTAGACCCTACTAACAAGGTCTTAGCACAAAAACTCCCCATATAACAGGGTAATAAGAAATTTTGAGAATCGAATCTGAAGTCGAAAGTCTTTGATAATCACAGTGGAACCACCGCAAGCTGACGAGGAATCTATTTAATCAATTTGTATTAATTTCAACCTCCGAAAATGACTTTTGGCTCACGCTGGGTCACCTTACAGTGTCCTACACTCATTTTGTGTCCTTTTTTTAGCGTACTCAATGACCCTTAATTGGTAATGTACATCTATTTTCTAACACTGCATTATATCATAATTATATAAAAAAAAATAAAAAGTAAACAGAGGAATATTATGGTGGAGAGACCCTACTCATAGATTATAAGGTCATATTTGACGGCAACCTTCGATGCTATTCAAAAAATACTCCATGGTGCTCAGTCGTATATCATATGTACTACCATATTTAAATTATGTCGGTCTTGTTCATTTTACTTATTCATATTTTCAGTTTTAAGTTTTTACAGTAAAAAATTCTTAAAAAAATATTATGTTTAATTTTTTTTACTACAGTTAAAAACTTTTAGAAGATGTCACATCTCAGCTCAAATTAAAAACTTAAATCTACGAAATGAACGAGGCTGTAATTAAAATCAATAGTATTGTGCCTCTACGTCCAAAGCTTTTTATAAAAAAAAAAAAAAAAAAACCATAATAAAATATTACACAATATTATGCGAATTTAAAGTTAAACACAGTGTTATAAAATATAAGGTGCGTTTGAAACTCATTTTAAAATGATTTTATTTTTCATATAAAAATAGAAATGAAAATATTTTCAATCTCAGACAGAAATCATTTTAAAAAATGTGTTTGGTAATTTTATCAAGAGAGTGTGTTTTAGTATAAAAAAAATTCATTAATGTCTCTCTCTCTCACTATGTGCTCAGGAGAAGAGAAAACGAAAATAAAAAATAAAAAAATGACTAAAAGTCATTTTTTATTTCTATCTCATTTTACACAAATAAAAAATTATTTTTATTTTTATTTTTTATCTTTAATTATAATAAATGTCGTTTTTCTCAAAAAAAAAAAGTGAAAAATAAAAATAAAACCAACTTCAAAACAGGGCCATAATTTGTATACTTTATTACTAAATTCTTTTATTTTTTTTTCTTTTTGTCTGGTCCAAGGTTTTCTTTTGCAACCACCGATTTGTTCATCTTTTATGTTAGTGATGAGGTGGGGAAATATGAATTTAATTCAACAATAATGGGCAAGGAGTACAAGACTTGCAACTTTTGACAATTAATGATGCAGTCTCCATTATGAATATATATGCACAAATATTATATATTTGCGTAATTTTCTTTTTCATTGTTAATACCTTTTTTGGTCACGGTTGGTCCATCAAGTCCAAAGACGAAAATTTTGCAACCACCGTTGTGGGTCTCCAAGTGGACAAGGGTGGGGCAAAGTTGTCAACTTGATTGATAATAATTTTTTTTAACTTATGTTGATTGATTATAACTTTGATTATATAGTAAGATTTAACTGAGATGATGTCAACTTTAAGCCATGTATTTAGTTTGGTTTTATCGGGAGCCGAGTCTAGTTTCTTCTAGCAAAACACAAAACAAGATCAACTATATAATAATAATCCATTACATGAAGATATTTCTTAATCATGTTCTCTAATCTTTTTTCATTATTACTATTAATATTATTATTATTCACGAGAACTTTGAGGTTATGTGAAACGAGACAACTGAGACCTTTAGCAGTCAAACTTCTGGGTAGCCCGAGCTTGCAGTAAGCGTAACAAATTGGTCGTTAATACGCAATATAGTATTGGGAAAACACAACATCTAGCATATTTTTAAAATGATAGTAAATTATAGCACGTATTAAATTCTCATTCTAAAAAAATACGTTGTTTTCTCAATTTACCCCTCCTGCGAGGGTTTCAATATTTTTTTTAAATAAATATAGTATTTACTAATAAATATGGTATTTATTAATAAATACAGTAATTAACTAGTAAATACAGTGTTAAAACGATCACCAAAATCAGTAAATATATTTTAAGATAAATATGATATTTACTAATAAATACACTACTTACTAGAAAATATGATATTTACTAGTAACTACAATGTTAAATGGCCGCTGAAGTCGGTGTCTGAATTTTAGGTTAAATATGGTATTTACCGGTAAATACAGTGTTAAATAGTCACCAGAGTTTGTGGCTAGATTTTTAGACAAATAAGATATTTATTAGTCAATACAATATTTACTGATAAATACGGTATTTACCAAAATAAAGTGTTAAACAGTTGCCCGAAAAACGGTCGCTAGAGTCGGCTATCGAAAAAACTGTTGTCGGAGCTGGCCTCTAGTCACCGAAGCCAGCCATGGTGGACTTAACTATAATCTACCTATTTTAAAAAATATGTTATAATTTACTATTCTAAACAAATAGATGTTTAGGGGGAAGTATAGGTGAAAAAAGAGGTTTAGGGGTATTTTTAAGTTTTTAATAATGTTTAAAACTTAAATTATCAAATTATATAATCTACTATTTAAAAAAAATGCTATAATTTACTAATTACTCTACCAATGCTATTTCACTTGTTCTTCTTATAGTATTTTACTTTTTTTTATTGGTGATTATATGGGATTTCCAATTAAGCACAGAACAAGATTTACTAATTTGAATTATAAATGTGGAAGACTTTCGTAGACTTTCCATCGTTGAAGCGCATAGGATACGTTCTTTAAGGAAACAATAATATTTATTAATTTCGTCTTTTTTTTTTTAATTTATGACACCACAGCCACATGCCGAAATGTTTATCTTCTAAATAATGGGAAAGTCTACTTTAAATTTTAAAAACAAAAAAACAAAACTTTTAAAGGAATAGTTTGTTTTGCCCTTTATATGATTTTTTGTATTTTACTTCTAAAAAGGAGGTTCATAAAGTACATACAAAAAAAAAAAAAAAAAAGAAAAAAGATGAAGAACGAAGATAAGCTATATAAGTATACATGTATAAATATATAATAAGGATGTGTATATAAATCTATTCCACCAAGAAAAGGTATTGTATTACACTTAAACAAAGGAAAGAAATAGATATGCAATCCAGCATAGTTACAAAGAAAAAGAAATAAAAAGATCCTTGCGGTCATCATGTTGCCTTTTTTTAAGATCGTTAGTGTTATTAAATTTTATCTCTCATTTATCACTCTAAAAATGCTCATTCATTTAAATCTAACTCTAACCTAATCTAATATATTATAAATATAAATCTAAACCTATATAAAAATAGACAATGCCTTAGTATTGTTCACTTCCCAATGACTGAGGCAACTTCTTCTTCTTTCTCGTTTTTTTGACTCTTCTTTCCACTTTTCGTTTTTAGCTTTTTTTTTTTTTTCCTTTGTTTTTGCATTTCTTGGTTTTTGATTTCTTTTTATATTTTTTATTTTTTTTTTGTTTGCATTGTTTTTGTCAATAATTTTTTATAGTCTATGTTTTAGGTTGTGTTTTTCAAAAAAATTTATTTTCTAACTTTACTCGTATGAAAATAATTTCTTTCATATTCATATGTATTTTTCTATAATTTTTTATTCCCTTTTTATTTTTATTAATGACTAAGATATTTTTTTTAAATGTGTCTCTACTTAATTGTTTTATGTATAATTCATGTTATACCAAAAGTTATTCTTATGCGTATGTTTTATGGTTAACCCAATTAAACATTTTTTTCCTTAGATATTTCCTTTTCAAACAGTTTTTTTTTTTTTTTTTTTCAATCCTTTAAACTATTATTACTTAATCTTATTTTGTCTTAACAAATGTAAAATGCATGAATACCGATTTCGTTCATGTACATGTTCACGTCTCAATTTCATCTAATCATCTAATTTAACATCTAACGTACATAAAAGAAGCAATACCTCGTTATTTAATCTAATCTAACATAATTTAATATGCATTAAAAAGGACAATATTTCGTTACTATTCCCTTCGAGGAACTACCACATGACAACTTTTTTTTTTTTTTGCTTTTTTTTTTCCTTCCTTTTTTAGTCTTTTTTCCCCTTTTCCCCTATTTTATCACTTCTTTTTAGCCCTTTTTCCTTCCTTTTTTTGCTTTCATATTTTTTACCTTTTTTAAAAAAAAAATGTTTTGTTTTTTGTTTTTTATTTAGTCAGTGTTTCTTTACAATTTATTTTTTACGGTGCGATTTTTAAAAATATTTATTTTATAACTTTACTCTTATAAAAATAATTTATACGTGTGTGTTCTTATATAATTTTTTATTCCTTATTTTATTTTTGTCAATGGCTAAGATAATTTTTTTAAATGTGTCTCTACTTAATTGTTTTTTTATATAATTCTTCTTATATCAAAAGTTATCCTAATGCATATTTTATATGATTAGCCTAATAAAACATATTTTTCCTTATATATTTCCGTTTTAAACAGATTTTTTCTTGCAATCCTTTAAGTTAAACTATTATTGGCTAATCTTATATTATCTTAACATATGTAAAATGTACGAAAAACTCGTGGATATTGAATCTATTGTCGCGTCACAACTTCATCACTTCTTCTTTTGATCATTTAATCTAACACATAATATAATCTAATCTAATCTAATTTAACATACATAAAAGAGGCTTTACTTTCCAAAAACTATCATGTGACAACTTATTCTTGTTTTTTTTTTTTGTTTTTTTGTTTTTTCCTTTTTAGTCATTTTTCCCTTTTTTTCTTTCCTTCCTTTTTGCTTTTTCTGCATTTTAGTTTATTTTGTAGAGAGCTTCTCTAGTAAGATTAAAAAAAACAAACTATCGATAGTTTTATACTTAAAATATTTGTATAAAAAATTGCCTGTTTTGAATACTTTTTAACATGATTTGATTTTTATAAGATTCAACTGTTATAAACAGACACTACTGGTAGGAATGTACTACCAAAAAAACTTCATACTTTTTAATTTCTTCATTTGTGTTCTTATATATATATATATATATATATTCATTTTAGTTAATGATGAAATAATTTTCTTTAAATGTATCCTTACTTAATTGTTTTTGTGTAATTCCTTTTATATCAACAATTATCCTTATGCATATTTTTTTATGATTACCCATCAAAACATTATTTTCATCAAATATTTTATTTTTAAACAGTTTTATCTTGCAATATTTTTAATCTACTATTATCTAATCTTATCTTTATCTTAACATATGTAAAATGCATGTAGACCGTTTTGTTCATATTACGTCTAAACTTCATTTCTTGTTTTTTTTAATTATCTAGGCCTCGTTCATTTCGTCGATTCGAGTTTTCAATTTTAGGTTTCTACAGTAAAAAGCTCTCAGAAAATGTTACATCTAACTTTTTCTACTACAGTGAAAAACTCTCAAAAAATATCACATCTCAGCTCAAATTAAAAACTCAAATTTATAAAGTGAATGAGACTAATATCATCTAACATGCGTAAAAGAGAAAATGCCTTACTACTGTTTATTTTTTAAAGAATATGCAATTTCTTCTTCTTTCTTTCCCTCTTTCCAACCTCCTTTTTTTCCCTTCCTTTTTAGGCTATTTTTCTTTTTGTTTGCTTTTCAGTTTTCCTTCCCCTCTTTCCAACCTCCTTTTTTTCCCTTCCTTTTTAGGCTATTTTTCTTTCTGTTTGCTTTTCCTACTTTTAGATTTGCTTTTATATATTTCTTAAATATTTTATTTTTTCTATTTTGTCAATGTTTCTTTACAGTATAATTTTGTTAGTGTGTTTTTTTTTTTAATTTTTTCTTTTGTTTTTTAATGTTAAAATGTTTTCTTTACTAGCTTTACTCTTACGAAAATAATTTCTTTCATATGTTTTTCTATATAATTTTGTTATTTTTTTTTTATTTTTGTCCATGGTTAAGATGGTTTTCTTTAAATATGTCTCTATTTTTTTTCCTTTATGTGTAATTCCTCTTATATCAAAAATCATCATTATGCGTAATTTTTTTCAATGATTAGCCAACTAAAACATTTTTTTCTCCAAATATTTCCCTTTTAATCAGTTTTTTCATGATATTCTTTGAACCATTATTGCCTTATTTTATTTTATCTTAACATATATAAAAACCTATAGACTGCTTTCGTCCATGCACTTGTAGCCACATCTTAACTTTTTTCATCTCTTATTTTTTCTGTTACTTTTATTATTTATGATTTGTAATTTGTTTTTCAATGTTTTTTTTTTTTTTTTAATGTTTATACTCCACCTTCATTTATATAATCTTAATCTTAGCATCTCATCTTAATCTTTCAAAATTTAAAGAGTAAAGTGAAAATTTTTAAAATTCTGAGAATAAATTGATAATGTCCTTAAAATTTAGGAGTTATTAGTAATAATAATATTTTTATTTAAAAAAATAAAAGAAGAAAGTTGTACTTGCGTGATTATTTGAGCATGTGAGTAGTCAAAATACTTGTTTTTCAGCAATGTACGCAAAATATACGTATGTTATACAGGTGATTAGCGTTATCGATACTAATTAATCTCTCTCAAAAACAGTTCCTTATATGATTCTTTTCATTGTTTTTTGTTATTAGTAATTTTTATTATTGCAGCTTGTTTTTCTTATTTTTTCCTTCATATTTTCCCTTTTTTCTTTTTTTTGTTTGTGCGCTATTTGTTCTAGAAATTAATATAAATTATCAACAATTTGCTTATTACGCTAAAGCCTTATTTGGTTTGTAGTACAATAAAGAACATTGTCAGTCCTCTTTCTTTTTTTTTTTTTTTTTTTTTTTTTTTTTTTTTTTTTCTAGTTTCTACAAACAATACCAATTTAAGTGATGTTTGTTTCAAAAATAAACGCATAATTTAAGATTATAGTTCGTGATTTGACTATAATATTTTTTACCCATAAAAAATTTAAATTTTAAAAATTAAAATTATAAATTATGATTCTAAATTTATAAATTAACATCACCTTAAATTATCATGAACAATTACTATATCTTGAATTTATAGACATTTATGTATAAAAGCAGAAATTTAGACATTATATGGAAAAACAAAATCCTAACTTTTTTTAAAAAAAAAGAAAAAGAAAAATGAAGTAGTTTCCTTAAAAAAATAAGAAATAAAAAAAAGCTCAAAGAGCATAACACAAATTAGACCCAATGATAGAGCCAGATTTTAGAGAGAATCCAACTCAATATATGAATTCAAATGTTGCAGCCACCTCTGATCAATTGGCTGCTGCAGATTCTCCTCCAACTCTCTGAATAAGCTCCACTAGCTTCTCCTACAATCATGGGATTTATTCGTTATGTATTTGTAATATATTATTATGAATAAAGTTAAAGACACTAACTCAAATTCTAACTCTTACGTATTAATTAATGTAACATATTAAATGTCATTTTTTTATTAATGTATGTTTAAAATATTATCATGCTAATTAATAAAAGAAATTATATTTATCAATAAAAAGATAATAATTTATGTGTCACATTAATTAATACATAAAAAATAAAATTTGAGTCGGCATCTCTACTATTATTATATTGTTATTATTCCTAAAATCTCTCCAAATGAACTGCACGTCATTGAGGGATCATTTTTCATACTATGTACTGATTGTAGATATACTTTGTAGAATTACAACTTAAACATCTATTTGTTTCACTGATTTAATTCAGTGATCATGATTAGATTAGACCCCGTCATGGGGAAATACACGCCAGACCGAGATAGTGCGTGAAGTGCAACCAAATCCCACCTCTTCAAAAGCTCATGACTTACCACCCTGTTACAATCTCTGTAATAATTAACCGATGTCTCATTTATTTTATCAATTTGTATTTAAAATTTTAATTTTTTTATAATAAAATTTTTTTAAAAATAATCACATTTAATTTTTTTATTATAATAAAAAATTATTATATAAAATTATATCTCAATTTAAATTAAAAATTTAAATCAACCAATTAAATAAGTCTTGAAACATTTCTAAAATCAGTCAACAGATCTCAAATATCAGATTTCGTACGAATGATAGTACTCATCACTACAGATAAAAAGAATAAAAGAAGTTGAAGATCACAATTGCAAGGCCATATCTCAATTAATTATTATTATTATTATTATTATTTTTTTTTTTTTTTACTTTTTAAAGAACACGTTTGTCGTTTAATGTCTAAATTCTAAGCAAAAAGGAACTTTAGAGAATTAAAGACATGTTCTTTTACACATAAAATTTAAAAAAAAACAACTTAAATTTTAATTTTATTTAAGTTTACGTTTTTTTAAGTTTTAATTTCACTCAATTTTACTCAACTTTATTCAAATTCTAATTTCAACTTAAATTATAACTCAAATTTAATTTAAAAACTACATTCAAGTTACACTTTAAAAGAATAACTCAAAGCGTAATTACGTTTTGTACGAACCGTAAAGGTTGCAATACGAAGGGGATGTAACCAAAACGACATGTCGTTTCTAAGTACACTGTTGTGGTTTTGAAGAAACGACGTATATTTCTGAACGACTTGTTGAATTTCCTACATCGACATTATCCTGATGAAACGATAAATATTTTTAACGGCAAGTCGGTTTTATTTTTTTATTTTTATTTTTGAGGATAACTCGTTTTTAAAATTACACTGTCCTAATTAGATAGCGGCATCATTTTAAAGTACAAACCGTCTCACGTCTATTGTGCAGCAACGAACCTTTTCACACACATATTTATTTATTATTTATTTTTACTTTCTGGTATAAAAAAATTATCAATTTGTGTGTTGAAAGACAGGTTGCCTTTGCTCTAAAATAGACAGGGGAGATCAGTTATAAAACTACTGTTAAATTATGCTTGCGACTATCGGCTATGGATTTTTTAATTGTAAATGAGGTTTTTATTCATTTCACTGATTCAAATTTAGAATTCGAGTTTTACTATAGTAAAAAAATTTCAAAAATAGTAACATCTATTTTTTTTTACTATAATAAAAAACTCTCATATAAAATTACATATTAATTCAAATTAAAAACTCGAATCAGCGAACTAAACGTGCCCATCATATTTATATTCTAAATGTTAATAGTTTTTTTTTAATAAAAGTATTTTGTACTTTTTGTTATTTGAAACGAACAATTTTGTACTTACTGTTTTATTTTTTAAAAAGGAGTCTCTATAATGAGACCTTTTAAAAATACCCACTACTGAAACATTATGTTTTGACTGTTAATTAAATTTATATAAATTCGTATTAAAAATTTATAACTCTCCACGTAAAATTACTTAGGGTCTGTTTGGTTGGGGGATTCATCCCCCGATTCGAATCATGATTCATAGTTCATTACAGTGATTTCTCTCACAAAAAATACACATAAATTAAAAATGATTCAAATCACATGATTCGAATCTCTGAACTAAACAGACTCTTACTCTCTAAATATGACTATTGAAAAAGTAATCAGAATGACTATTGAAAAAGTAATCAGAATATTCCATTGATAATTTTTCTAGTGGATCTCACCGTAAAGACAACCTTTTTAAAAAAGGCACCTGCGTTGCACCAATCAAAGTAATTGGGTTGTTTTATTAAAAAGGTAATTAAGTTGAAAATTATTTTGCCGGTTTATATTGTTTTATTAGGATATTCAATATGACGCGATTTCAAATCTTCATATTAAATTAGGTACACCCAAATCAAAATGATATGAGCCGAGCTTAATAAATACTTAATAATTAAAGAGTCTTTTTTTTTTGCTAGGGCCTTTAGGGTCAGTTTTTTTTACTGTTTGATTGTTAAAATTATATTAGATTAAAAAATATGCATAATAGATAATTTTTGATAGAAATTTAATAATTAAAAATAAAAAATAATTATTAGTTAATTTTTTTAATTCTATCATAGAGCTTTCTAATCAAAAATTGTGTCCTATTACTTTCAAAAAAAAAAAAAAAAAACCAACTGTGTCCAATTAAAACGGTAGATTTTGATAGCATACCAAAAGAATTCTCCTCATAATCCTACACCAAAAGGCCAAAACGACATGACAAGGCCAAGAATAATAATTGGCCTCGCTTCCAGAATTCTGGGATGTCTATTTCACAAATCTAAAAAGCTCATTTAACCCTTTGTTCACGATTATTAGCTGATTGTCACTTGTCAGCCAGCAGGCATCAGCCAAGAGGTGCTTTTTAGTTGGCGTTGATTAAAGCTAAGCCATATATTTGGAAGTTGGAACCCTTAAACGTGGCTCCCTAGTTAGCACGAGAAAACAGTCCGAAATTTCAAAGCCCTGCCATTCGACACGTAACTACAAACAACGTCTTCCAAACATATGCCATATATAACACACAGCGTGACAAAAACAGAATCTGGGGTTTCTCTCTCATTTTCTCATCTCTGTGTTCTTTGCATACACTAGCCGCCAAAGGAAAAAAAAGTACCTGGGGTTTTTGATGGGGTTTTTGGAGGCAAGGTTTTTGACTTGAGCAAGGAAAAAGAGAAGATGAGAAGAGGGATCGAGGGAGGAAGGGTGTGTGAGGAGTTTTCACCGGGGTATTATGGACTTTGCACTCTTGGAGGAATGTTCAGTGCTGGAACTACCCACCTCGCCATCACGCCTCTTGATGTCTTGAAAGTCAATATGCAGGTGGGTTTTAGTGTTAGTTTTTGATTTTGAAGGTTTTGTTCTTTCCGGGTTTTGGTGCAAGTGAGAAAGTAGCAAAGTTTGATTTTTGTTGGAAGTGTCTGTTTCATTGAGAAACTGTTGCTTTTTTTTTTTTTTTTTTTTTTTTTTTTTTGTCTATGGTTTGGTTTTGGTAACGAAATGTAGCTGAAAAATGTTAAATGTGATGATCAGAGGGACTTGGGCGTTGGAAACTGAATGGTATTAGAAGCTCTTTTATAAGTTATGTCATTCTTTCAGTGGATCATTTATCATGCCAATCTGTCTGTAGTCTTTAAAATGCATTTTTTCTTAGGATGGCATTGATTTCTTTGTAATGTTTCTTAGTTTTCCAATAAGGGACATGGTGGAATCTGAATATTTTGCTTCTTGTAAGTTCAACTTTCAGTGATTTAGATACTTTAGGCTGCTAATCTGGTTAAATCGTCTTACTTTATTAGGTGAACCCTGTCAAGTACAATAGGATTGGTTCAGGGTTCTCAACTCTTTGGAGAGAACAAGGCCCGTCATCCCTTTGGAGAGGTTGGTCTGGGAAGTTCTTCGGATATGGCATTCAAGGCGGCTGCAAATTCGGTCTCTACGAGTACTTTAAGAAAATTTACTCAGACGTCTTGGGAGATCATAACAGGAGTTTCGTATTCTTTCTCAGCAGTGCATCTGCTCAAGTATTTGCTGATGTGGCTTTGAGTCCTTTTGAAGCTGTCAAAGTCCGGGTTCAAACACAGCCCATTTTTGCAAAGGGCTTGGTTGATGGATTCCCCAAACTATATTCAACTGAAGGGCTAACAGGGTAAATTGTCCACAAACTTAAACTCACCTCCTTGCTTGTTCTCTAGTGAATTAAGCTTACCAATCTATTCTTTACTCCAGCTTTTATAGAGGACTTCTTCCACTTTGGGGTCGAAATCTTCCATGTAATATCTCTATTTCCTTTGAATATTGTCAAAAAGTTTTAGTTTCTTATCTGAAATTGAAATCCTTTTGGAAGCTTTGACACATTGGAATATTGATTGTAGAAATATGTTACATGACTTGATGGTGGTTTTTCTGTCTTGATAAAGTTTAGTGTGACAATATGGCTATTTTCCTTGAGCATTAACAGTATTGTGTTGCCGTTTCAGAGACCATACTGTTCACTTCTTTCATTTGCAAATATTCTTTTTTGACAGTCTCAATGATAATGTTCACAACATTTGAGCACTCAGTGGACTTGATATATAGAAATGTAATTCAAAGGAGAAAAGAAGATTGCTCAAGAGCCCAACAGCTCGGTGTGACATGTTTAGCTGGCTATGCAGCTGGAGCTATTGGTACCGTTGTCTCTAACCCCGCTGACAATATTGTTTCTTCCCTTTACAACAAAAAGGCCGATACTGTTTTGCAGGTTCTCATGTCAACTTAGCTATTCTTTGGTTTATTTACTAATATGCGTTTAAAAATGCATTAATCACATTTGTTTTGAATCTTATAGGCCGTGAAAAATATTGGGGTTGCTAATTTGTTTACGAGAAGCCTTCCTGTTCGGATAACGCTTGTTGGTCCTGTCATTACTATGCAGTGGTTCTTCTATGACACCATTAAAGTGTTAAGTGGGCTGTAAGTGCTTTGACTTGGTTTATTTGTTAATATATCTTAATGCCAAAGTAAATTCATCTTAAATAAATTTGATGAATAAATCCTCCAATGATGAGTTGTTAAGAAACCCTTATGGTTCTATTGTTCTGTTGGAATCTAGTGCCTTATTGTCTTGGCATATGAATATGATGCTTTTCATCTTCACATAAATAGCTTAAAATGAAGTGCCATGTCTATTATTTTTAAGAACATTGTTCTTTGTTGGATTAGTTTCAGTTTTCATTCAAGGTGTCCACCTGATATTTCCACGTTTCAATCCTCTGAGAAATATATGGTTTTTGTGTCGCGGTCTTTTAAAAAAAAAAAAATTATGGAATTGATAGTAGGACATTATTGCTCCTTAGCCAAATTTAAGTAGAGAAGATACCCTTTTAGCACCACATGGTCGCTTTAATCTTCCATTAGCACAAATGATCTTCTTCTATGCAAAAAAATAATAATAATAATAATAATAATAATAATAATAATAATAATAATAATAAAAAACCTTGGTCCTTAGAATATAAATGGGGTAGAAGCTCTGCCTAGCATACTTTCGACCGTTCAAATCACGCTAACAGAGGATTTACAATTAAAAAAGAGACCAAGGACTGTTTGTTAATTGGGAGGAAATTATCTCATTCTTAGAGACATTGCATTTTCTTTGTTTCCTACTTCTTCTAACACAACTTGCTTGAGACATATTTTAGGCCTACAAGTGGAGGGATCAACAAACGCCTTGAGGAAGCTAATGCATCAACTTAATTATTACGGGGAAGAGAAACAGCACTCAGTGAGTTTTGGTGAAAAGCAATAGTGATGTTGAAGCTTTTAAAGCTATCTTGACGCATAAGCAAAAGTTACTATTTGAGGCCCTCGTTATTATGTTCACGGGTCTTTGATACTTATTTTATTTTTTTATTTTTTCCCCCCTCATCTTCCATATCACCTATTAGTTTTATAACCTGTAAAGGTACATGTCAATTTAGTTTTATTTTCTGTCAAAATAATGAGTCCAAGGTGAGTATGCAAATGATTGAGATGTAAGTGCCCAAATGGATTGTGTTTCTCTTTTTATATGCAGTTTCAATCAAGCTAATGACATCAAATTTCGTATAGGGGATGATCTTCTTATTCATATGGTTGAGTTGTTTGTTAACAATTCCATCAAAGACATTGTTCCAATTGGAGTGCGTAAGCAAGTCTTGGTCTTGCACAAAGACTTGTTCACATACTTCAATCGGTCAACGACTTTGGATGCAGCCCTAGACAGAATTTCCTCCGTCGCCCACTTCTTAACGCTCGAGAAGTACCCGCTGTACTGGGGCTGGTTAAATTACGGCTGAGAGCCTTCACGTAATAAACAAAAGAGAGGAAAGAGAAGCAACTAACATTGATTGTCAAAAGGAAATGCGTTCATCAAGTTTTGAGATATCAATTTCGGTGTTTTTTTTTTTTTTTTTTTTTTTTTTTCAATCAGGCTTCAGGCTTCAGGGATTTGATTTTAGGGGAGTCTCACATAACAACTTGAAAATAAGAAATAAACCAGGAAGAAAAACAAACGAATTCTATAGTCATGTTTGAATTAATCATATTTTTATTTTTTACGTTTTTGAGAACGAAAAAATGAAAACGTTTTAAAAAAATAGCGTTTGGTGCAATAAAGACAAAAAATATAAATAAAAATAATTTTTTTATTTAGTGTAAAATGAGAGAGAAATGAAAAATAACTTTTAATTATTTTTCATTTTTTGTTTTTATTTTCCTCTATGGAGCAGAGAGACGTTAATATTTTTTTTTACATTGAAAATAATCTCTTGATAAAATTATCAAGCGCATTTTTAAAAATAATTTCTATCTGAGATTGAAAACGTTTTTATTTTTATTTTCATATAAAAAATAAAATTATTTTGATACAAGTTCCAAACGCGTCTTATAATTTACATAGAGTTTGTATATGAGTATGGAAGGAAGCGTCGGATCTCTAATTTGTGGGCTTGGGAGTTCATCGATTGTCTTTCAAGAGCCTCACGATGTTCCGCTTGTTAAACTCTTGTGCTCACAGTGTGCGAGAATTATGAGAACAGAAAACCTAATTAGGGATGTGACATTTGACTGATTCAAATATTAGTCAAGTGGAATTTATATAGTAACTGATAACATGTTTACTTATTAGAATTAAAAAATAAGAGTGAAAAATAAAAGTCAATTTCATATTTATTTATTTATTTTTATTTTATAATGAGAGTAAGATTAGTGGGTTCTACTCAAATTTAAGATTAAAGAAAGTGATTGATACTTCCATGTCTCCTTTAAGATTGAGACTCTCACTCCTAATATTAAGTATTAACATTAAATTACTATCATATATCTATTTTACTTATAAATATATAATTTAAAATATAATAATTACCACATATATTTATTATTTTATTTACCTAATATTATAATATTAACATAATTATTGTTAACTTTAATATAATAAATATGTACTTTATTTTTTTAATAAATTAATAATATATTTTAATTTTTAACTCTATTTTTTATTTTTATTTAAATTTTTTAACAATTTATTTTTATATTTTAAATAGTTGTATAATTTATATTTATTATTTTAATACCCTATTATTACACTAAATATTTTAATAATAATTAATTTTAATATAATAAGTACACAATTTATTTTTTAAATTGAAAATATCAAATTGAATTAAAGGTATATTAGTACTTTTACACTGTTTTATTCTTATTCTGGGAGTAAATAAGCACATTAATGAATTTTAGAGTGAATTAGATTATAAATTCTGTCGCTAAGTAAATAATTTATTATGATTTTAATTTTTTACTATAAATTTTATTCACTTTAAATCTGTCCACTCTGATTCATGCTCGTCTGATTACACATAACTACGTAAGTATACATGCCATGATAGTGGTGTCTGATATCTCAAAAACGGGATACGACATCCATACAGTTTGAATTGGTCAAGCCCGCTAATGGAAACCCTAAAATCAAGCCACGTCCAAAATAATTCCTCAAAGTTACCAACTTGTCAATAAATGATATCTGTTTTCGGCAATGAAGGGCCGATTAATTTGTAATGCTTAAGGGACTTGTAAGGCTGATGTTGGCTAACAAATGAGTAAGGTTTCCACGTAACCATTTATCACCTTCAATCAGTAATTTCCTCCTAAGTAGTTCTTTATTAATATAAGCAAGTTAAATAACTTCACTATTCCTAAGAAAGCTGCCTAAAGTAGCAGAAAATACAATCAAGTTAATGACACCAAATGACAATTAATATACAAATCACAAAATAATTAGAAATCAATAACAAAAAGTAACAAATATCAACAGATGCAATCACAATAATTAAGAAATATGAACAGATGCTTGGCCTAGCATAATTTTTTCGACCATTCAGAGGATTTCCAATTGAAAATGATCAAGAACTATGTTTTAATTGAAGGAACATATCTGATTCTTAAAGAGATTACATTCTCTCATTACAAGTGGTGAATATGCAGCTAGCTACTTCGTTAGACTTAATAATATCAAGCATAATAGCAGGGTTGTGTTTTACATGTTATAACAAAAATCTTTACACTTCTATTTTCATAGCTCATACTCGAATTTGGCACTTCTAAATGAAGGTAATGAGCTTTTAAATATGTGGTACGAATACGACTTACTGTTGAGATTTTTTGTGATTAACTATCAATCCTTGTAATTATCCGATCCTAATTCTTTCCATTTTTAGATTGATTGATTGTCAATCTTTGCTGTATATTAGCTGTAGATGGATCATTACCGTCATCGTTGAGCTTGATTCTAGGTAGTCTA
The DNA here is from genome assembly GCA_012066045.3 of Morus alba. Classification (NCBI taxonomy): domain Eukaryota; kingdom Viridiplantae; phylum Streptophyta; class Magnoliopsida; order Rosales; family Moraceae; genus Morus; species Morus alba. Next base: position 6,305,506 of record CP050230.2, on the reverse strand, counting down.
ATTGCGATTTATCTCTAAATATTGATTAATGGACAATTTCATGACAGAAGATGAACGGATGAATGGAATTTTACTATATCCCTACTTTTTAAGTCTTACAAGTGACGAGTCCTTCACGTCCCACTGACCGGGTCGTGTCCTACTATGTGGCGATCATATAATATGAGACGAAAAAAGCTAATAAAGGTGGTTTAAAACTTTATAATGTGTAATTATAAAAAAAAGAAAAAAAAAACTTTATATGTCGTTTTGTGGTTTCATTTTCTTGTTGTCGTTTAATTATTTTTGATGGCGTTTTGTTTCAAGTAGTCTTGTTTTATCATTTTGTAGTTGCTCTTTCACTGCCGTTTTATTCCTTTCAATGTCGTTTGCCTTTCATGGCGCCGTTTTTCAGGCTTCTGGGGGGTTTTTTTCTTCTCTCTCTCTCTTTTTAATGGTAATAAAATTTAGGAAACAGAGATACGGATTGAAAAATCAGAAAATAATAGTGTGAACTGTGAGACTCGACAGAAACAGAGAGATTTCAGAGGAAGCAGACAAGGGAAGCAATGAAAGCCTCCGAGTCTTCAGTGAAACCCAGCAACAATTATCCTCAAAACAGAGAAAAGCCAACAAAACCCAGTTTCAGGCCAGCCAAGGACGATACTAAGCCCATCCTCCAAGACCCAGTACACACAATCTCTCTCTCTTTAAGATGATAACTTTGATTTGCGTATTTACGTTTTTCTGTCTTAGGTTTTTTTTTAATTTTTTTTTTTTTTTTTTTTTCAATTTATTTGGGTAGATATTGAGATCGGACCCCATTGAGACAGAGGAAGCTGTGCTGCGATTGCCCCCCTTTCCATTTGCCAGAACAACGAACCCCAAATCCTAAATCGGTTGAGAAGCCATCATTGGAATTCTCTTTTTTTCTTTAAATTGTATTTTTTTTTTTTCATTTTGGATTATGGGATTTGTGGTTTACTAGAGTATTGTCACTAATTGAACGTGTAATGCCGTGCTCACTCTGAAAAATATTGTCTACTTGTCTCTGCTTAATTGTATGCTGCCTTTTTAACTCCTTTTGCTAACTGGAGGGATTTTCAAAAGGAAAATTACAAAAACGAAATAATAAAAAAAAAAAAAAAAAACTTCCTCGGGTTTCTCTTTCTTTTTCTTTGTTTTCATTGCATATACATAAGTGGGCAAGGAATGTACTGGGTTCAGTTGAGAATGGTGGTTAGGAAGGAAGGAATGGTGATATTTTTGAGAATAATTCTATTGCAGCTTGTAGGGTTAGAAACAAATACATTAGTATTAGAATAAGGTTATCGTGTCATAATCATATTAAATTAAGAAAAATATAGCTATTCAACCGGAACTTAGTGAGAAAACGGTTTTGAAGGTCATGTCAAAATCATATTAGATTAAGATAAGTATAACAATTTAACGAAATATGATTAAAATTTGACTGTTTAGAACTATGATGTGTTTCTTTTAGCCTGTCATTGTATTCTTTTTAAGGCATGTAGCTGAAATATTTTCTTGTGATGATTTCGATCAAGTTTTGTTTTAGTTTGTTGGACGCTGCTCGTGTTGTTTTGTGGGATGCAGCAAACTGCACGGCGAAAGTTGCTTATTAGTTGGGACAATCTTAAGTATTCCTTTTTGTTTGTAATGTTGTACTGCTATACTCGAATTCCTCGAATTCCCTTGACTATGTTTGAGATTTTCCCCAGAGGATTAACGGGGATCTCAAATTTTCCTCTTCGTAGTTTCATTTCTCTCGTGAACTTCGTGACTTAAATAATCCAAAGACTGCTAATCTAGTACATTCTCTTCTCTTTGGTCGCTTCAATCTGCCATTGTATAAATCATCTTCTTCTGCGAAAACTGGATTGGTAGGATACTTTGCCTAGTGCCTAGCATAACATCTCAACCGTTGAAATCATGCTAGAAGAGGATTGGTAATCGAAATACCAATGACTCTTAGTACTTTAGTTGGCAGGAAAATAGTTTCTCTTTGTTTCCAACCTCTTCTAACACGACCTTTTTGAAAATAGAATAAGTGCTTGGGGAGCACTTGTGGTGTCCAATGCACTAATAATAGAAGGTGACACTCATCTATGAGACCCATGCTGCGAGACGTACCGTTAATTAGTGAGTGGTATCGGATAGTGTTGGTGCCCCTAGCATTGTTTAAATCGTTTTAGGCCTACAAGTGGAGGGCTTAACAAGTGGCTGCATAAGTTGGCAATGCATCAACTCAACAGAGAACATGGGAAATGGAAATAACAGACAATGAATTTGCAGAAAAGAAACGGTGATGTTAAAGCTTTAGAGCTGTCTTGATGCATAAGCACGAGTTACCAGTTTGGATTTTGTGATTCCTCCATGTTAATAAGGGTCTTGCTGCCTATGAAAGTAAACGTTGGTTAGTTTTTAGTTCCTAAGAGCATGAAACGTCCACGATGAGCATGCTTTCAATTGTTTATAGTTAATGGTGTCATGTTAGTGAGTTATGAATCCTTCTTTCAATACTGTATATAGAGTATCAGTCATGATAGAGTTTTGTTAACATGTCGCAACAAAATTGTATCCTTCCCGTTTACATTTTTCTTAGTTCTTACCAAAAAAAAAAAAATTTTTTTATGGCTACTCACTCCAAGTGTTTTGAGTTCGAGACTAGCAAAAGATGGAGATGAGCTTTTGAGGACTAGCCATGCCAATGGTGATGCTTGGACTGAACTCTGAAGCTCACCCACCTCTTAGATGAAACGACAAGTCGATGACCGTATGTACGTATATATATATATATATATATATATATGACGAGTTTTTAATAGCTACCCACCTATATGTGTGTATATATATAGAAAAGAAAAAAAGACAAATAAAATTGGGTTTTCAGTTTGTGTTGTGTGGTACCCTACCCCAACAAAGGCTTTTTCTTCCCGACAATTTGTGGGATCTGGCACTTGTCAGCGCCGCGATTCAATTTCATGATGCTTTTCTCTTTTTCGAATGACAAATTTGATTAAAATTATATTACAATAAAAAAAATATATAAAATCAACGGAATTTGGTACAAATTTATAATTTATAGCTAGTTGTTAAAACATTTTTTCACAACTTATCGTATAAATTTCATATAATGAGAGCTTTTCTAATAAGTTAATATACTGATAGGATTACTTTTTTTAACGGTTGACTTTGATAAAACGCACATTAAATCTAAAAAATATATAAAATCTATAAATTTTAATGTAAATTTAATATTTAAAAAAATAAAAAATTATCAATAGTTTATTTTTATTAGTCTCATTAGATGAACTTTTGTAAAATGATCTTAATATTTTTAAGTGTGTTTATTTATGTAACTTAATTCATATTTTTAATTGTGTATGTGAAAAAAAATATTATAATAAAAAATTTAAATTTAAGTTTAGGCCCTGTTCATTTCGCTGATTTGAGTTTAGAATTCGAGTTTTGTTACAGTAAAAAGCTCTCATAAACAATCACATCTAACTTTTTTGTTACGGTAAAAAATTCTCACATAAAATTACATCTCAACTCAAATTAAAAACTTAAATCAGCGAATTAAACAGACCCTTGTATAATTAAAAAATACTGTAATAATAATATAACTTAAATTATATAAATGAGCATATTCTTTCTGCTTTCTAAAGGCAAATATCTTTTGATATTGCCCTTAAAAAAATACTGTAAGCCATGCAACGCATCTCAAAGTCAAGCAGACGCTTGAGACAGACAAGTCTGCCTGCGTCCTTTTCAACAGTGTTGAATGAGAACTACTTTATGCCCACAGAATGACGTTATTGCCCTTTGCTTCGCTGGCTGGTCAAAGAGTCGCAGTTGTGTTGACGTGGTTAACCTTCCCGACTCTCGTTGACGCATGCTAATTGATTAGCGAAAAAAACTCGTTGTTTGCTAATTGGTTTGACCGTTTCTTTTCTTTCTTTCTATATATATATATATATATATATATATATATTTTTTTTTTTTTTTTCAAAATCAATTTCATATTTGTGACAATGAGAAGCTTCCAGTGATTTGCATTTTTAACTCTACTAAAGTGCTCATTCAACATTTTTCTTTATTTTGACGTGAAGGCCTGAATTATTTTAAAAGTTTTTATTAGCTTATGGTCTTGTTTATTTCGTTTATTCGAGTTTAGAATTTAAGTTTTACTACAGTAAAAAGTTCTTACAAACAATCACATCTAATTTTTTTACTACAGTAAAAAATTCTCACATAAAATCACATATTAACTCGAATTAAAAACTCAAATCAACGAACTAAACGGACCCTATGTTTTTCATTATTTTTTCTTAAAAATTAAATCATTAAAAAAATATTAAATACAACAACACTAAATTAGGCAAAAAAATATGTAGTGACACATATGAAAGGAATTTATATGAAAAAATTGTGGATAAAAAAATATTTAAGAGAGTCATTTCATAAAAAAAATATATTAATTAAGACATATATTAAAAAAATTATTTTAATAAGACAATCGGAGAAAAAAATATTTATAAAGGTCACATTTGAGAAAGAAAAAAAGAAGAATAGATTATAGAGATGAAGAAATGAGTGAAAAAAAAAGTAAAAGAGAAAAAATCCAAAAAAAAAAAAAAAAAAAGTTAACCGAAAGCAAAAAAAAAAAAAAAGTTATCATAAATAAAAAATTCGAACACTTTCTCTTAAAAACTTAAATTTTCCTTTAGTTGGATGGGACAGATTAAACTATGAAAAATAATATTGATAAATCACTATTACTCAATAAAGTGCGTGGGACTCACTTTAAATGAATAAGAAATCTTTTATTATATCTTATTTTTGTAAGAGATATGATGACTATTTTCTTTTCCTTGTAAATCCGCCTATTATTTTGTATTTTGCAATTTGTTTGTCACCTTAGCTGTGGCAACTTGGCAACGACAGGTCATCATTGTCGCTAAAGCTATATGTATAATGCTTAATTTTTTTATTATTGATTTCAAATAGTTTAAAATTTAAATTTTATTATAATAAATTTTTAAAAAATAATTATATTTAATTTTTTTATTACAATAAAATTTTTTTACATAAAATTACATTTAACTTAAATTATAAATTTAAATTAATAAAATAAATAAACGTTTTAATTAAAAAAAATTTAATGTTTATTTATTCTGAATTCGGAAAAGGTCGTCAATTTTACTGTGGTTAATGACCTCATTTTATTTTTCAGAAAAAGATGATGCCATTTTATAAAAATAAAATAAAAATTGAACGTGCACGTCCGCAATGGAGGCAGGCACTCAGGCAGATACTGGCCTAAAACCAAAGGATGACAGAGAGACGTGGGACCTCTGTCCCTCTTTCTGAAATTTTGTGTTGCGTATAAAGATTAATAAATATTTTTAAAAAATATATGAGTTAAAATATTTATTATTTATTTTTCATTCATAATTTTTAAGTTAAATAATTACGTTAATAAAATAATATTTATTAAAATAAATAATAAAAATTTAGATTTATAAATTTTAAAAATAAATTGTTTTTTTTTTTTTCTGTTAAATAATAAATGGTATAAAATATCCCCATTCCCCACTTGCTAATTTGTAACAATTTTTCTCTTAAAAAATTTGTAAAAAATAAATTAATGGTTATTATTAAATAAATAAATAAATAAATGGTCAAGAGTATGATCAGAAAAAAAATAAAAAAATTAAATAAATGGTCAGGAGTATAATTTGGGGTAGAATATCCCTAACCGTGACTATCCCACAAAGAAACAGAGAAGCAGTTTGGATTTTGGAAGGCAGACAAACAATGTTCAAGTCCAAGCCACTAACCTTTTTTTTCCCCTAAATTTAGCTATTTAATAATTCTTGAAATTATTTACCTCCATTTCCTGAAAATTCTGTAAAGAAAATGAACAATTTTGACCAAAAACCAACCCATGGATAATTCTTACACCCCACCCAACTGCTTTTCACCGCGAGTGGCCTCCACGCTCCAATCAAACCGTATTATATGTTTTCCTCAGCCTATATTGATCCACCACAAATAGTCAAAATTACGTTTTTTTTTTTTTACTTTGTCCCACTGCCATATTTCTAAAATTATTAAAATAATAAAAAGCAAGAGAAGAAAAAGAAAAAAAAAAGTTTTGGATTATGAGGAAAAGTTGTAAAGCCGCGTTCTAATTACATTTTTCTTTTTCTTTTTTTTTTTTGTTTTAAGAAAAAAAAAAAAAAATAGAAAGAAGAGAGAGAGAGAGGTTTAGCTGGGCAGCACTAACCACCGATGTTTCTCAGCAAGACCGTCCCAAAATAACAACAGATAAACAAACGACCCTCCCTTCACTCTTCTAATAAAAGAAAGAAAATTTTGTCAAAGAAGTAGCTGTAAAGAAATTCCATTTCTTTTTGATTTGGCGATTTGATTCTTCTCTTTCTCTCAGATCAAAATCATTTATTCTTCTTCTCCATCTGTTCATCACCATCTCTTTCTGCCATTTCTGCATCCGGTACTTTGCATTTCTCTTCTTTTTTGCGTTTTCTTCTTTCAAGATTTCGTCTTTTTGATTCCTTTTTTTTTTTCTTTCTCTCGGTTCTTTTACGATTCTGGGTTGACTTTTTTTCTTAATTAGACGCCCTGTTTGTTTCCCTAGAAAAAGTGAAATGTATTTTAGTTCGGCTTCGTTGAATAGATTTGTGTATTTGTTTATCTTATCCAGAAAAATATACCAGATTCGTTATTTTTTGCCAGAGAACAAAACTGATCTACGAATTTTTGGTTTTATATTATGATTGGAATTTGGAATTTCCACTTTGACCAAGATTCTCACGCTTTGAGATTAGGACACAGATTAATACTGATCTATTTCGGTTTTTTTTTTTTTTTTTTTTTTTTTTTTGGCAGTGAAGTTTTGTTATTGATGAGAAAGTATTGGATGAGGAAAAAGCTGTGAATTGTGGAATTGTGATTGTTTCATGGGCAACACATGCCGTGGATCTTTCAGGGGGAAATACTTTCAGGGCGAGAGCCAGCCCGAGAACCTGTCCAAACGACACACTTCTTCTGACCGTTCCGTCTCCGACCACTCAACGACAAGCTCAAACTCCCAAACCCACCAACCCCATAACCAAGACCTCCCCAAAGACACTACCGACACCAACTCCAAAACCAACCAGAATAACGGCCATAACAACCTCAAGAAAGACAACGTCATGAGGAGGGGAATAGAAAACCAGACATACTACGTTTTGGGCCACAAAACGGCCAACATTCGTGACCTCTACACGTTGGGCAGGAAACTAGGACAAGGGCAATTCGGGACAACCTATTCGTGCGTCGAGCACGCGACGGGGGTCGAGTATGCTTGCAAGTCAATCTCCAAGAGGAAGTTGATCTCCAAAGAGGATGTGGAGGATGTGAGGAGGGAGATTCAGATAATGCACCATTTGGCTGGTCACAACAACATTGTCACCATTAAAGGTGCTTATGAGGATTCGCTTTATGTCCATATTGTTATGGAGCTTTGTGCCGGGGGTGAGCTGTTTGACAGGATTATCCAGAGGGGACACTACAGTGAGAGGAAGGCGGCTGAGTTGACCAAGATTATTGTTGGGGTTGTTGAGGCTTGCCATTCTCTTGGGGTTATGCATAGAGATTTGAAGCCTGAGAATTTCTTGTTGGTTAACAAGGATGATGATTTTTCCCTCAAGGCCATTGATTTTGGTCTCTCTGTCTTCTTTAAACCAGGTAAAGGAACCAATTCTTTTGCCTTTTTTCCTTTAGTGTATTGAGTATTAGGCGCTGTGTTTTCTTTGTGTATATTGTGCCCCTATATATATATATATATATATATATATATATATATATATATATATGATATGGACTTTGCAGTTTCAGTTCCTTTCAAGGCCTCTTTTGTTAGGCTGTGTTAGGTAAGAGAGAGAAAACAGGAAGGGAAGAAATGTATATGACCTAGGTGAGGAAAATGAGGAGAAAATGGATTCTCTCCTCCAATCTTTTTTCATGTTGGGAGAGATTAAAATTGGGGTTCTTTGAAGAATTTGAATTTCTCACCTAATCCATTCCTTCCTACCAAACAACCATGGGTCCTAAAATCCTTCCATTAATCCTCCTACTCCTATCCATTCTTCCACTTTTCTATCCTACCAAACAAGCTCGTAACTTTGTTTTTCTTTGCTGGCTTTCAGGACAGGTTTTCACTGACGTGGTTGGAAGCCCTTATTATGTTGCTCCCGAGGTACTCCTCAAGCACTATGGGCCAGAAGCAGATGTGTGGACTGCTGGGGTCATACTCTATATATTGCTAAGTGGAGTGCCACCATTTTGGGCGGGTATGATAATCTGGTTTCACTCATAGATGTAAGCGACTTGTCCATGTTATGCTATTACTGAAATGCTATTTTTTTTTTTTTTTTTTTGAATTCAGAAACACAACAGGGCATATTTGATGCAGTCTTGAAGGGACACATTGATTTTGAATCAGACCCATGGCCAGTGATATCGGACAGTGCAAAAGACCTGATCAGGAAGATGCTGTGCTCTAGACCTTTGGACCGCTTGACTGCTCATGAAGTGTTATGTATGTTATGTTCAACCTTTAGTTGTTTTTCATGTCATAAAACGTGGACTCGAAGCTGTTTTCTTTTTGTTAGGTTACTTTCCACATTGTGGTTTACAGGCCATGTTGCTGTAAATGCATGCAGACTAGGTTATTTTCTCACCAAAATCAAGCTTTTAGTGTAAACATCTTTCTTGGCTTTATGTAGGCCACCCTTGGATTTGTGAAAATGGAGTTGCTCCTGATAGAGCAATTGATCCAGCTGTGCTGTCTCGTCTCAAACAATTCTCTGCAATGAACAAGTTAAAGAAAATGGCTCTACGGGTAAGTCTAATTTCTAAAGTGAGAGAGAGAGAGAGAGAGAGAGAGAGAGAGAGAGAAAATGTTTGCGTCATGCTATTTTCCCTTTTATGTGTTAACAGGTAATTGCTGAAAGCCTTTCTGAGGAAGAGATAGCTGGTCTGAGAGAGATGTTTACGACAATGGATACCGATAACAGTGGTGCAATCACATTTGATGAACTGAAAGCTGGACTGCGGAGATATGGCTCCACCTTGAAGGATACGGAGATACGTGATCTTATGGAAGCAGTAAGTTGCTTCATTTGAATACAAATGTTTAGTAATTTACTACAGGAAAAGGCCAAAAAAGTAATATGAACACATTTGTATCATACATTTTCACTCGTAAAAACTGGAAAATTTCCTCGTCATCTATGTATTTTCTTGTTCAATTAGCTGAAAGTTTTCAAACAGGTTGATGTTGGCCTATGCGGTGAATGTTTTTTCTTCTATTAATAACATCCCAACTATCTGAACCTGAGCTATTGTGTTCTTTACAGGCTGATGTGGACAACAGTGGGACTATTGACTATGGTGAATTTATTGCCGCCACAGTTCATCTTAATAAACTAGAACGCGAGGAACATCTAGTTGCAGCATTCCAATATTTCGATAAGGATGGCAGCGGTTACATTACAGTGGATGAGCTTCAGCAAGCTTGTGCAGAACATAACATGACTGACGTTTTACTTGAAGATATCATCAGAGAAGTTGATCAAGACAATGTAAGTCGCATTTTGGATCTTGAGCTAGAATTTCTGTTGTATCTTAGTGCGGTTCAACATACTATTTTGTTTTTTTACTTGAGTTAGGCTTATTCACTATTGGTTGCTTAAGTTCCATTGCTTCTCCCTGCAGGATGGAAGGATCGATTACGGCGAATTTGTTGCCATGATGCAGAAAGGAAATGCCGGAATTGGAAGACGAACCATGCGGAACAGTCTGAATATGAGCATGAGAGATGCACCAGGTGCTCATTAGCATCCAATCGCAAGTCATGTACAGGTATGCTTCAATCTCTGATTTGTTGTTCTTTAGCATCTCAGTGCTTCTGATTATAAACATAGAAAGTTAAAGAAACGACTAAGTCAGAGATTGCGGTAAATTTTGTAATATCTGTATTTTTTTTTTTTTTTTTTTTTTTTGGGGCTATGAGCCTCACAGAACTTTCTTACATTTAATGTCTTGCTAAAAATGCTAGCATTGAGAACTAGAAATATCATTACAAAAACTGCTCTCTGTATTCAAAACTGAGTTTGACGGCCATGCTGTACTCGGCATCTGGAACATCTGCAGGTTGTACAGCAAAGCTAGAGGAGATTTGGTGGTAGGATTTTGAGAATCAACTTTAATTCATCAGCTCCCAAGACCTTGGATCATGTCACTGAAGATTTTGGGTTGTGGAGTTCTATAGAATTTAACTCAGTGATGTCTTTTTTATATTGCTGTATGACCAAAGAAATATGTTGTAATTTTTTTTTCTTTGAACTCTGAAGTGTGGAAGTGTCGCAGCTATTCAACCAGCTAAATCATTTTGCAGTGTTTCGTTTTGAGCCTTTCCGTCTATATATATGTTGAAGGGGGGAAAAAATTGACCTGCGGATATTGCCACTTTATATAAGGCTCTGCTTTTGTTTCATGTATGTAAAGAAAAATTGGCTCTGCTAATGTTTTTAAATCTTGCCGGGTTATTTGAGCACCCAACGAGCTTAAATTAAAGAGGAAATCGCGTGGTATGCCATCGAAATCTGAAAACTTGCTAATGTAAAGATGCTTCATTGAGTGGCATTTCTGAATTTCTTCCTAAATTAAACGCCTTTGCTCTTGAGTGACTGGAGACATTAATGATCGTTAAATTGCAATGCAAACCTCTTAGTATTGGGTGACAAATAATGCATAATACAAAATGTAACTAAAATCCAGCCAAAAGAAAAGAAGTAAAAAGGAGGGGAAAAGGTTAATTAATTGGTATGCTAAAATCCTGAACTTTCTTCAATTAGGGAGTGCATAACGGTTCCAACTTCGGTGACTGGAATTTGGAATCAACCTTTCTATGTTACCAATCAAAGTAATTGATTAGGATCAATGCTATTAATATCTTTCTCGGCCTTTTGGCTAAGATTCACGTGTATTTGTCTCCACCCACTTGAATAAGTCCGACTCTGACATCTTCGGCCACATTTTTGGATGTTATAAACAACTTGTAAAATTCTTTAAAAAAGGAATTTTTTGGGAGTCCTATTAGGAGTGTAGTTTCTCACCGTTAAATCTGATAAAAATTAAATTACATTAAAAAAATATGTATAACAGATAATTTTTCATACATATTTAACGGTTTAAAAATAAAAAACTATCGATAACTCAATTTTTCTCGTCCTGCTAAAAAAACTCCCTAAAAAAAAAAGAAAGCAAAAGACTCATCTGAGTTGCAATATTTTCGCTTGGTTCCGCTAGTTTTGTGTACTTTTTTTTTTCCTAATATAATTTTGATGATTGACCTTCAAAAACGTAGTACCAGAAGGGATACCTTTGTCATACGACTCTTAACAAATATCACTTAAAAGTGTATGTCAGGATTTTTATTTTTTACTCTTAATACATAACTTTTTTAGTTAAATAATTATACTAACAAAAGAATATTTATTAAAAATAAGGGATAAAGACTCCATTTTTTCTAAAATTTATTCAAAATTTATCAGGTAGCTTATTTGGATTCAATTCCAACACCCGTTGAATTTGCTTGTTCATCCAATCAGGCAACTGGGTTGGTCAAGAAGAGAAAATCTGGATTCTGGAGCAGAATTGCCCCTGAATCCCCTAGAAAAACTCAAATCTTTTTTTTTTTTTTTTTTCCTTTTTAACAAGTTGAGAAGCATTTCTACTGTGGAATTGCAAGAATCAAGCAATGTCAGATAAACAAGTTAACTAAACGCCAGGCCATATGCAGAGAGAATCTCGCAGATTAGTCATATGCGGTTCATCTGTGATAATACTATGAATTTGGACGAAAATGACAGTAAAGAATCTTGTACACGCATACATATATATGTGTGTGTGTGTGTGTGTATAGTGGACAACAAGCACATGTGCTGTTGCTGTGTTACACATTGTCATCCTTTTGCAAAATATATAGCCGGGGGAAAGGACAAAAGAAAAAAGAATCTAACAAAGATTTCATATATTTATTGGAGTTCCGTTCTTTTTTTTTTCCCCCAAGACTTATTCGAGCTAAATTGATCTGAGTTGTCATCAACGGCTATATACTATACAGTACTCTCCAAGACTGCACTTTCAGAAGCTATTGAAACTTCCTGCAAAAAAAAAACAAAAAGTTTTCAGAACAAAAATTCTAAATTTGGGACAGTAATAGAAGCCACAAATAAGGTAAGAAATGGTATGTCTTAGACTTGCACTAAACAAACTTGCCTTCAAAGTGGCTTTGCCTGAGAAGGTGCATTTTGATGTGATGGCATGGCTGTGACTAAACAGCCAGCCTGCCTCGCAGCGAGTTTCTCCATCTCCACATTCTTTTACTGAACACCACAATTGCTTGGGAAGCAATACGATGTCGCGTTCATCTCTTACCGACTTCACAATGGTTCCATTTTGAAGTTGTTGAATCAAGTCCTGCGTTCATGAAGACAAGTTCACATCATTGACTCATCTTAAAGAAGATTAAGTCAAGAGATGACAAAGTCTCATACTACTTGAAAAGAGGTCCTGAATGTAAAATAAAAATTAGTCAAGAAAATGAAAAGTAATAGGGTATATGTACAACAAATCCTAATTGGACGAGACTTTTACATAGAAGTTCACTCATTTTTATCTATAGTTTCATGTTTCTCCCTAGTAGTGAGGTTACTCTCTACCAGAAACCAAATTGTTTTGTTCAATCCTATTAAGAATTCAAGAGCTGTTATCGATGAAAATCTTCAAATCCATGCAGAATCAAAGTTTTTACCATTCACCTAAAATAGCCTGTTTTTCTAATAAGCACCGAAGAAACGTCAGGACTACAGCAACTTGTTCTAAAGAGCGAAAAATTGCGACAACTGAAGTCTAATGGGAGGTTTTTGGTTCAGTTCACGGCGCACACACAACCGAAAACACAGATAAACCGAAGGAAAAGGACCATTTCAACAACTCACAACCTGAGAGCCATCAAAACTGGCAACAGAATTCGAACCCTCCCAGACGCCAACCACATCAGAGGCTTTCAAGGCAGCCGTGGAGGCAAATGCAGAATCACGAATAGAACAACCGCCGAGCTGATCCCCGTTCCTGAATGGTCCGTACCACTGCTCAACAAAAACTCTAATACCTTGCAACACAATCTTCTCATTCTCTAACCGAACCACCTGAACTATCCTCATCCGAGACTCCCTATCTTGAGGATTGATTAAGCAATGCTCCAACTCCAACAACTTATGAGGAACCTTTTCCTCCATTGGCCAGACCGCGACATAACATCCACTTGATTGGTATGCAAAGGCAGAGACTCTGTTGTCAAGACCTCCTACGGTCTTCTCATCGATGCTGTACCATGTAGCGGCATCTGCTTCACATCCTACTGTAGGGAGTAGCTTTATCAACTTGTACATAAGAACGGGCTCTTCTGGTTGAGCAAGTGTAGGGCACTGAGTCTGCCAATCGAAGACCTTGACTTCCCACTCTCGATAAGCCTCGGGCACAACAGATTCTGGGAGTTCAATTGGGTTGCCTGCCTTTGAGAAGTCTGCTCCAAAGCCATCCCATTCGCCGGAAACATTTATGGCAAATTCCGACCATGCTTTGAACAAATAAAAAGACAATAAATGAAGATATACAGAACTCAATTACACCTAATGTCTACAAAGAAATAATTTATTGATTCTACAAAGCTCATCTTTAAAGAAAATTCAATAGCATTTTCTTTAAAATCTTATTAATAATTAAAATATAATGATTTTTTTTTTAAAAAAAAGAGACAAAATCTCCACCTTGTTTTTTTAGCTTTTTCATGTGCAAACTACAGTAAATTAAGTTCTTCTTGTAGTGGCAGTTCATAAGTGATCAAATTCCAGATTCAGATTATTGTTCAATTTTCGGAACAAAAAGATATGCATTTTTTTTTTTTTTTTTTTCCATTTTCGATTATAGAAGTGGGAACAAATGAAACTTACCAGTGGTAGTAGTGGAAGTGGGAGTGAAGGCATTATTGTGGTCCTGAGCTTCTCGGTACTCAACATCCGACAGAGTGGAATCAGTTTTGGAGGCGGAAGAGCAGACAGAAAAAGTGCCGTGGGAAAATCGTGTCTTTGTCTTTGGGCGTGAAACCACCCAGGTGGGAAATCGAGTTTGAGAAGGCTTCTTAGAAGGAGGCCCAAACAACCCCCATGAAGTATTGCTCAAACCTCTTGTTTGTGGGATTATGCCATTGAAGGTTAAGGCCATTTTTTGGTTTATTCTGGATGACCAAAACTTTCAACTTTTTAGCAGCTCTCCGATAGAAGATATCATGGAATATTCTTTTTGCAGGTTGGGGCGGTAATGATTAACTTCTACAGATATCGAGTGTGGACTTTGGTTGGCTTAGACTTGGGTGCCCAGAACCCACAAACGACAAACTGCATTTTGAAAGCAAATTTTTTTCTATAAAACGACATGTCGTTTTCAAAAACGACATTAAATAGAGAAATAAGAAAATACATGGAAAATTAGCCTACTACTACTACTAATAATAATCTCACATCCAACTCCGCAAAGAGTTCGAATTCCCCGCAAGAGAGAGAGAGAGAGAGAGAGATGTACCAACTACAATATATACTAATTTTGAATACCACGTTAACTGTGTAAAAAAACGACACGAAAAAGGCAATAAAAAAACGACGTGATCCGGGGAAACAATATTAAACTGGAACGAAAACATTCTCAAAACGACAAAAACAACGAGGACGATATAAATTATAAAAACGACAACAAATGTTCCGACAAGGTTAATTTTAAGCATGTTTTACCAAAATTTGATAACAAAAAAAGAGGTTTCGAATGCACTTTTACTCTGTAAATAAGAAGGCTCTTTTTGTTTTTCTGGGTTGTTGTGGAAAATTGGCCAATTTAAAGAAGCTTAGAAATTTTATTCTCTTGCAACATTAAAAATTTTCTGACCTGGCCTCTTAATTTGTACGGTGGAAATATGCCACTAGAAAAAAATGTATAATGAAATGTCAGGTAGAATTTGTACAAGTATTTACTCCCAGTGACCAATGCTTAATTCTAATCCATTATCAATATTTCTGAAAATATCTGTGTAAATGCATATAATAATTACTTACATAACAACGGTGGAAACGTGTGTCGTTTTGATATATCAACGTACGACAATAAAAAATCACTGACATTGTGGAAGTTTACAAGGACATTCATGATCCCAACTGATTGCCAACCGTATTTTGTCTCCTAAAGTACTCTGGTTTTTGCCTTGTTCCTCACCCCACAAAGGGACCCAAAAAAAAAAAAGAGAGAGAATGAGAAAAGGCCAGCTCAGCCACTATGAATTGACTCTCAAACTGTTTTCTATTGCGTCGGTGATGATCGTGGGAATGATACGATCCATGTGATGGTCAAAATTCCACGACACCAATGATTTTCTATTCCTTTTCCTGAGAAAGAAAAAGTGGGTACGCATCTCCCAAATGCACCGACACTTTCTACGCGATCGAGGTGATGCCCACCGTTGCCAACTTTCTCGGAAAACAAACATAAAGAAAATCTGAGACATCATGATCATGTTACTTGCTAATTCTCCCAAACAATATTAGTTTTTTAATTAAGGTTGCATCCATACAAGGTGCTAATTCGGCGCATTATAACCAGCTACGTTTTGAATTAATGTACTTTTTGTCAATTGTCATCGTGATATCCTTGCTGGCAATGATTGGCATAGCACTTTATAATGTATATATACACCGTATGTCACCGCACCGACGCTTCAAGTGCAATTCAAAGAAATAATCCGATAAAAATACACAAATGAAGTTGACCTTATAAGGTGAAATCCGGAGTTAGATCTCAGAAGGATGAGACAGATTTTGGTCCCATATCACGTACAGAGAAAGGGAAAAGTGAGATCTGACCTGTAAAATCTTTATGCTCAAGTATAAGTGAAAATTATGGTACATCTCAAATTTTAAGTTCTCTACATGCATCAAATATTGAAAAAGAAAAAACAAAAAAACGATCTCATTCCTTAAACAACGGTCTTTTTCTTTTTTTCTTTTTTTTTTTTTAATCGTCTATGGTTGAAAATTAGGCTGCCACGTTAGTTTGAAAGAAAACGCAATGAAACTTGCCATTTAAGGCAATGCATTTTCAGTCTACCAATTGAAATGAACGTTTGATTCGTGTGTTCAGAATTATGATTCAGAACTATTTTTATTTTACGTATATTTCTTATAAAAAAAATACTGTATAGAATTATGAATTATAATTTAGAATCGTGGATGAATACAAAAAATAAACATCTTAAAATTGATTTTGCACTATATGTAAATGGGTCCAGTTGATTCACAATATTAAAAGCGGTGGCATTTCCCCTTTTTTTGTATTATAATAATAATAAAAAATAAAGATCTGATCTTGAAAGATAAAAACGGCTAACAGATATATTACATTGTTGAGGGACTAGGACATAAATAAGCTATGATACTTTTACAATGGAATGAATCTGATACAAAAATAAATAAATTATTCCCAAACCAAAAAAAAAAAAAAAAGAAAAAGAAAAATCATATTTACCAACAGAGATCTGTCCCATTGATCAAGCTTAACTCTTCAAACATTCACTTTTTCTTGAGCCCCAAATCCATTCCTTGGAAACACTCAACATTAATAATCTCACATAACACAGAACATTAATCTATATTCTACTTACAATAACAAGAATTACATTTAAAAAGACAAAAAGGGACAAAAATTCAATCTTTTTGATGATCGGAATCTTATATAAAGTCGTATTATTGAGTACTTTTTTCAATATTTCAGCTAACCAAGAGAGTTTTCCTTCCGTCGTCAAAGTTCTTGGAATAATTGAACGAATCGTACCTGCAGGTCTGAGGAAGACCGACACGGTCGGACCGGACGAGCTTTCTGAGCTCGGATCTGGCCTTGTAGAACACGTGTCTCCAGCTTCCTCGGGAGTGGGACCCAAGGGCTTTGGTCTCGTCCTCGTTCATCTCCAGATCTTCGGCGAACATGGGCTTTCTGGAGAGGATCCAGGCCCAGCCCCAGTCCCACCACTTCCTTATGGAGCTTCCCGCGGACTCGCCCATAGCGGAGACGGACTTGGACCGGCGGAAGGCCCATGAGGCTGCCGGGGAGGACGAGATGGGCTGGAGTTTGAGGCTGAGAGAGGAGAGCCTCCGCCGGATGCTTGGTTGTTGGTCCTTTGGTGATGAGGCGTCCTGTGAGACGGGAAGGAAGTCCCGCTTTTGGAAGGTCTGGACAATGGAGCTCATTATGTCGAATAAGACGAGAGAGAGAGAGAGAGAGAGAGAGAGAGAGAGAGAGAGAGAGAGAGAGGAGTTTATTGGTTTTGGTGTGTTTGTGTTGGTGTGGGGGTGTTTAAGAGAGAGAGAGAGAGAGAGAGGGCAGAGGAGGTGGGAGAGGAAACAGAAGTGTGGAGTTCACAGCTATGAAACAGGCTGTTTTTATTCGTTTTATGAGGGAGTTTGATGGGGGATCACTGCTGGTGGTGGGCTCCATCTCTCTAAATTTTCTGTATTGATGTTGCTTGCATCATCTCGTGATAATGTCGCGTTTTTGCAAGTGTTGTGCATTGATTAGATGAGAATGAGATGAGTGAGTGCTTTTGCTTTTCTTTTAAAAAAAAAAAGAAAAGGAAAATGACCTTAAAATTAAAAAAAAAAACAAAATAAATATGAGAAAGAAGTAGATAGTATCTGAACTAAATTGCAGTAAATAATTTACCTAATAAATTTACTATTATAATTTCGTAAAATCCTATATTATAATTTTTTAAAATAAAATATGTACTAACATCACTTCCAATTCAAATGCGAATATCAATATTATATTTAATATAAAGAGGTGTAAAAATGATGCGCATACTTGATATATCATTTTTAATTTATACTGGAATATATGATGTTAATAATTCATATGTTATACCTATATTTTGTTCATAGTTATTGAGTTTTGGAACTTAATAAAAAAAATTTACTTTTAGATAATTTATGTAACACCCCTAAGAATTAATTGAGATTAATTAAGGTAATTAAGATTATTAGTGTGCCTAATCTGATTTAATTAATTGAGTTTAAGTAATTCCAAGGTATTTAAATTATTTATAGTAATTTATGTTAATCCAGAATGTGTATGGGCGCATTTCTGGACTGTCATTTTTAAATATTGTGCACATGTCATTTCCTTTCCTTTTCTTTTTCTTTTTCTTTTCTTTTCTTTTCCTTCCTTTCCTTTTTCTCCCGTGCGACCCACTCTCTCTCTCTCTTTTTCTCTCTCACGTCCGAGGCTCTCTCTCTCTCTCCGGTTTTCCGTCCCAAATCGAAGCGGGTTTTGAGCCAAAGAAGAGTTTCAAAGTATTTTCAACATCAAGAGAAGGATTCGAGGTAAGATTCTTGAAAGAACCTCTCTTGAATCTATGTTTTTCGGATTTTAAAACTTATTTTGGTTCAAAACGGATTTTGATGATTTTCGAGTAAAACTAGAGTAGAAATTGGAGATCTTGGGTTCTTTGGACTTGTTTTAGGACCTAGAACCCGGATCTAGTGTTTTCCCTTTGAAAAATCTGGATTTGGGACTGGATTTGCAGGTTTTTGGACCGATTTTCGCGAGTTCTCTCGCGCGGTCGATTTCACCGGTCGACCGGATTGCAGGCTGACCGGTCGACCGGTGTGCACTCTACCGGTCGACCGGTAGAGTTGCACTGCTCTGTCACCGGTCGACCGGTGTACACGGGGTTTGACCCTGTTTGGCCTGAAGTTGTCGTTTTGACCCCTGTTTTCGGGGAGAACCCAAATTAGCTTCATTTGGGGACTTGGGATGAAAGGATTAGTATCCTTAATCCCTGATTTGATATTTAAAACCCTTGGAATGGAATTTGAACATGAAAAATTGATTAGGGCACACTAATTGGAAAATCTTGAAATATGATTGAGATTGGACTACTTTAGGACTGAGGATTGATCCTAAGGTGTTATCTTGTATCAGTGCTCGCTGTGGATTCGGACTGAAGGGGCTTGAGGAGGCGGAAGCCGGAAAAGGGCAACGCTAGTCCCAGGTTTGATTGTGCGAGGTAGGATTTCTATCCCTTTTCCTTGTGAGCCTGTTTTCAAAAAGGATTTTGGCCTTGAAAATGTTTTAAAGAAAGGGATTGGTTTGCGAAAGAAAACTGTTTTAAAAACCATGGCTTGTTAGTTTATGGAATTCCCTGGCTTGTCCTGTCCTCGGAATCCATAGCTTGTCTAGTCATGGAACCTCATGGCTTGTCCAGTCATGGGGCCCGCGGCTTGAGTAGTTCGTGGGGTCATATGAACGATTTCATAATGTTAAATGAATGATTTCTTAAGATAAGAGATCTTGTGAACTGGTAATAGAGTCTATTGCTGTAAGCCTAGATAGGATGTGGAGAGTGCATCCTCGGGGGCAGAACCCGAAACCGGTCCGGTAGGCGAGGCTCTTGGTGAGGTGAGTAATTTGTACTAATTACTCGCTGAAGCCTGTAAAACGGTTAGTTTTGATATATATATTTCCTTTGAGAAAAAGGATGTGAGGTTCCGGCTGTTCCGTCGGGACTGAATGCCTTATTTTATTTATTTATTCTTTACGCACTCTTTTAATTTAAGCATTTTAAATTATATCCTACTGGGCCTTTCGCTCATGTTTCAAATGTTTAAACCCCTCCCAGGAGATTCGAGGAGCGGTGCATCGTAGCTGAGTCGTGCTACAGATCGAGCAAGTGAGGATCGAGTTCATCCTCTGATTAAAGTGTAAGGAATATGTAAGAACTTGTAATAAATGATATTTGGATTTACTAGACTGTGGATGATGTCTGTTGTAATGATTATTACGTAAGCATGTATGTACGATACTGTATGTCCTGTGGGGTGGAGCCCTGTGTGTCAGAGGCTCCTGGATTATATTGTTTAATTTATTTATATTAAGTGTGGGGCCCGGTTGGGGATCTGCATTATTAATCCCTAATCGAGCTCCACGTCACCCACTCCGTTTGGGGGGCGTGACAGAGTGGTATCAGAGCATTAGGTTGAGAACCCCGGGATTGTACATACATGTGTGACATCTGTTATCCACTGAATAGTCTAGTTTGATTTCAGTTGAAGGAAATGGCGCCTCGCCGCAGATTAGGTAACCAGCTGGAGCAACCGAATCAAGGATTCTTTGATGCCATGTTTACTGCCTTTCAAGGCATGGCCACTAGAGCTCGGAATGAGCGACGGGTGAGGGATCGGAAACAGAATATTTTTCGGGAATTCAGGTAGCGCCTATCCCCTCGTTTAATAGTGAGGAGGACCCCGGAAGTCGAAGTTTTGGATTGACTCCATAGTTAAGCACTTGAGTACTATGGGAGTTCCAAATGAATCTTGGGTGGAATTTGCGGTGTACAAGATGGAAGGATTGGCAAACACTTGGTGGAAACAGGTCAAGAGGAGGATGAATGTCACGGGGATGACCTGGGAACAATTCGAGGTGATGTTCAATGATCGATACTTCCCTCCGAGTTCTGAGGAAGAAAAGGCACTGGAATTCATGTCATTGCGGCAAGGTGACATGTCTGTAAGGGAATATGAGGCTAGGTTTAATGACCTATCCCGGTTTGCGCCATCTCTAGTGGAGTCTCAAGACATGAAATGTCTCAAGTTTGAGGGGGGCCTCAAGAACTCTGTGAGGAGATCCTTGGTGGCTCTAAGACTTCGGAACTTCCGGGATTTAGTAGCTGCTGCTATGAGGGTGGAACAGGATAACCTGGCCTATCGCCAAAGTAAAGAAGAAGAAGCGGGTCGAGTCTCCGTCTCTGGTAGACCTTCTGTTTCAGGTGGACCACAGCGGAGTGGTAGAAGAAACCGCAACCAGGGACAGATGGTTGGGGGAACGGCAAGCGGTGGCAGTAGTTCGTCTGGGAGTGACAGAAATGCTCCATACGGGCCCAGGTGTCACCATTATAGGCAGGTGGGTCACATTAGGAGGAATTGTCCTAATCGGCCGCCGGCTCAACAAGCCCAAAGTGACACTTCTTATAGCCAAGAAGGGCCGCTACAATACATGCCGCCATATCAGCCGCAACATATGCCATACCCTCCTGCGCCGACCTATCAGCCGCCTCAGTATACACAGTTCCGGCCTCAAGCGCCGAGACCGGCACAACCACCTCCGCCACAACAGTATAGTCCTCCGACTCAGCGGCCTAATGTTGGTGACAGAGGAAGGGAAAAAAATGAGGGACAAGCTTATACCACGGCAAGAGGCAGCTACGGAGGTCGAGAAGAACGCGGTGGTTGAGGGTATGATCCTAATCTCTCATTCTTTTGCTCACGTGTTGTTTGATACAGGTGCCACACACTCGTTCATATCAAGTTCGTTTGTTCGGACTTTGAAACTGAAATATGAGAATTTAGAAGTCCCGATGACTTTGAACTCCCCACTGGGATGTGTGGAGGTAATGAGTGTGTGTAAGTCGTGTGAAATCACGATTGGTGGTGAGCGATTGAGAGCAGATTTGATTATCCTTCCGATGACCCTGTTTGATGTGGTGCTCGGAATGGATTGGCTATCAAGGCATGGTGCAATTGTTGATTGCTACCGTAGGAAAGTGACCTTGGTGACGGATTCCGAAACAGTGATTGCTTATCAGGCAGAGATGAACCCAGTCCTTGGGGAACGACTGTTGAAGTACAGCGTTGGGGGACGGAAGAATCTAGCATGTTTCTTTTCCCTTCTTGCCTTGGAAGGTGAATTTGAAGTGAGCGGGGATAGTGCAGGAATCCCTGTGGTGGATGAGTTTGCAGATGTATTTCCTGAGGATCTACCGGGCTTACCGCCGGATCGGGAGATTGAATTCTGCATTGATTTGGTTCCGGGAACGGCACCTATTTCCATTCCTCCATACCGGATGGCTCCGGCGGAGATGAAGGAATTGAGAACACAGCTTGGAGAGCTGGCCGAGAAGGGATATATCCAGAATAGTACTTCCCCTTGGGGTGCACCCGGTGCTATTTGTGAAGAAGCACGACGGATCTCTTCGGTTGTGCATTGACTACCGACAATTGAACAGGGTAACTGTGAAGAACAAGTACCCACTGCCGAGGATCGATGAATTGTTCGATCAGTTGGGTGGATCACAGTACTACTCTAAGATTGATCTGAGATCTGGGTACCATCAGTTGAGAATCAAGGAGGAAGACGTTCCGAAGACTGCTTTCAGAACTCGGTACGGGCACTTCGAGTTTCTGGTAATGCCATTTGGGTTGACAAATGCCCCTGCTGCATTCATGGATTTGATGAATCGGGTTTTCCGGCCATACTTGGATCGGTTTGTGATCGTCTTCATTGACGACATACTGGTTTACTCGAAGACTTGGGAAGAACATGCGCAGCACCTTAGAATTGTTCTTCAGACTCTTCGAGAACACCAGTTGTATGCGAAGAAGGAGAAGTGTGACTTCTGGCTGACAGAGGTAAAGTTCCTTGGCCATGTGATTTCTGGACAAAGAATTTCTGTCGATCCTTCTAAGGTCGAGACTGTGCTACAGTGGGAAAGGCCGAAGAATGTGGCAGAGATTCAAAGCTTTCTCGGACTTGCGGGGTATTACCGGCGTTTTGTAAAGGACTTCTCGAGTATAGCTGCACCGATGACTCAGTTGACTAAGAAAGAAGTCAGATTCGAGTGGGATACTGAATGTGAACATGCCTTTCAGGAGTTGAAGGTAAGGTTGACAAGTGCCCCGATTCTGACGATTCCTAATACCGAGGAGCCATACGAGGTGTACTCTGACGCCTCGGGGGTTGGGCTTGGTTGTGTCTTAATGCAAGGCGGACACGTAGTAGCTTACGCATCTCGTCAACTGAGACCGCATGAGCAGAACTACCCCACGCATGACTTGGAGTTTGTTGGTAATATTTGCTCGAAAATATGGAGATGTTATCTCTATGGAGCAAGGTTTCAGGTCTTCTCTGATCATAAGAGTCTGAAGTACTTGTTTACTCAGAAAGATCTGAACCTTAGACAGAGGAGATAGGTGGAGTACATGGAAGACTATGACTTCACTCTGCAGTATCATCCTGGAAAAGCTAATGTGGTGGCTGATGCCCTTAGCAGGAAAACGTCAGGGACTCTGGCGTCATTAGCTTTGGAGGATTGGAAGAGGACTGAAGTAGTGAGTGAGTATAATCTTCAGTACCATGAGAATTATAACCAAGCTGTGGTGTATAACTTGATCTCCGCACCAGCTCTTGTGCAACAAGTGAAGCAGAATCAATGGCAGGACCTACACCTCCAAGGAATTTGGATTCGGATCCAGAATGGAGAACAATTCGAGGATTGGAGAATCCAGGAGGATGAAGCCTTGTATTTCCGCAACCGCCTCGCTGTTCCTAAGGCGGGTGAGGTAAAGAAAGCGATTCTGCATGAAGCACACAAATCGAGGTATGCCATTCATCCGGGTAGTACCAAGATGTACCAGGACTTGAAGAGACAGTACTGGTGGAGAGGCATGAAGAGAGATGTTCGTGAGTACGTCTCAGAATGCGTGACTTGCCTCCGCGTTAAAGCTGAACATAAGAAGCCAGCTGGAGAGTTGCAGTCTCTACCTGTACCGGAATGGAAATGGGAGCACATCACGATGGATTTTCTGATGGGACTACCGAGAACCGAGCATAGGCACGATGCCATCTGGGTGGTGGTAGATCGGTTGACGAAATCTGCACATTTCATACCGTTCCGTGCGACCTATTCTCAGAAGATTCTGTCAGAATTGTACCTGGAGCACATCGTGAGGTTACACGGGGTGCCACTGTCTATCACGTCTGATCGTGACACGCGTTTCAATGCAAGGTATTGGAGAAGTTTCCAGGAAGCCATGGGGACGGAATTGAACTTCAGCACAGCATTTCATCCTCAGACGGATGGACAATCTGAAAGAGTTATTCAGATTCTGGAATTCCAAGAAGGCGACTTTGTCTTACTGAAGGTTTCCCCACGTAAGGGAGTTACCCGGTTTGGTGTGAAAGGAAAACTCGCACCAAGGTATGTGGGACCATTCCCGATCGTGCAACGAGTCGGAGTGGTAGCGTACCGGTTGGCTTTACCGCCTGAGTTATCTCACGTGCATGACGTGTTTCAGGAGGACATGATGTCTCCATGCTTCGGAAATGCCAACCTGAGCCGGAAGCAGTAGTGCAGTGGTTTGACGTTCCGATACAAGAGGACATGATGTACGATGAGGTACCGGTTCAGATTATTGACCGGAAGATGAGGAGTTTGCGTCATCGTGAGATCCCGTTAGTGAAAGTGCTGTGGCAGCACCATGGTGTTGAGGAAGCAACATGAGAGCTTGAAACGACGATGCAGGAGCGTTATCCGCATCTGTTTGCACTTTGAGGTGAGTTTTGATTTCGAGGACGAAATTGCCTAAGGGGGGTGGAGCTGTAACACCCCGAAGAATTAATTGAGATTAATTAAGGTAATTAAGATTATTAGTGTGCCTAATCTGATTTAATTAATTGAGTTTAAGTAATTACAAGGTATTTAAATTATTTATAGTAATTTATGTTAATCCAGAATGTGTATGGGCGCATTTCTGGACTGTCATTTTTTAAATATTGTGCACATGTCATTTCCTTTCCTTTTCTTTTTCTTTTTCTTTTCTTTTCTTTTCCTTCCTTTCCTTTTTCTCCCGTGCGACCCACTCTCTCTCTCTCTTTTTCTCTCTCACGTCCGAGCTCTCTCTCTCTCTCCGGTTTTTCCGTCCCAAATCGAACGGGTTTTGAGCCAAAGAAGAGTTTCAAAGTATTTTCAACATCAAGAGAAGGATTTGAGGTAAGATTACTGAAAGAACCTCTCTTGAATCTATGTTTTTCGGATTTTAAAACTTATTTTGGTTCAAAACGGATTTTGATGATTTTCGAGTAAAACTAGAGTAGAAATTGGAGATCTTGGGTTCTTTGGACTTGTTTTAGGACCTAGAACCCGGATCTAGTGTTTTCCCTTTGAAAAATCTGGATTTGGGACTGGATTTGCAGGTTTTTGGACCGATTTTCGCGAGAGTTCTCGCGGTCGATTCACCGATCGATCGACACATGCGGTCGACCGGATTGCGGTCGACCGTCGACCTGTCCGGTCGACCGGTGTGCACTCTACGGGTCGGCCGGTAGAGTTGCACTGCTCTGTCACCGGTCGACCGGTGTA
Source organism: Morus alba (assembly GCA_012066045.3). NCBI lineage: Eukaryota > Viridiplantae > Streptophyta > Magnoliopsida > Rosales > Moraceae > Morus > Morus alba. The sequence goes on along the minus strand of CP050230.2, from coordinate 6,280,137 downwards.
CACGGGGTTTGACCCTGTTTGGCCTGAAGTTGTCGTTTTGACCCCTGTTTTCGGGGAGAACCCAAATTAGCTTCATTTGGGGACTTGGGATGAAAGGATTAGTATCCTTAATCCCTGATTTGATATTTAAAACCCTTGGAATGGAATTTGAACATGAAAAATTGATTAGGGCACACTAATTGGAAAATCTTGGAATATGATTGAGATTGGACTACTTTAGGACTGAGGATTGATCCTAAGGTGTTATCTTGTATCGATGTGCATTTGTGGATTGATTTGAAGGGGCTTGAGGAGGCGGAAGCCGGGAAAAGGGCAACGCTAGTCCCAGGTTTGATTGTGCGAGGTAGGATTTCTATCCCTTTTCCTTGTGAGCCTGTTTTCAAAAAGGATTTTGGCCTTGAAAATGTTTTAAAGAAAGGGATTGGTTTTAAAGAAAAGCATTTTAAAAACCATGGCTTGTTAGTTTATGGAATTCCCTGGCTTGTCCTGTCCTCGGAATCCATAGCTTGTCTAGTCATGGAACCTCATGGCTTGTCCAGTCATGGGGCCCGCGGCTTGAGTAGTTCGTGGGGTCATATGAACGATTTCATAATGTTAAATGAATGATTTCTTAAGATAAGAGATCTTGTGAACTGGTAATAGAGTCTATTCCTTGTAAGCCTAGATAGGATGTGGAGAGTGCATCCTCGGGGCAGAACCCGAAACCGGTCCGGTAGGCGAGGCTCTTGGTGAGGTGAGTAATTTGTACTAATTACTCGCTGAAGCCTGTAAAACGGTTAGTTTTGATATATATATTTCCTTTGAGAAAAAGGATGTGAGGTTCTTACATTCCGTCGGGACTGAATGCCTTATTTTATTTATTTATTCTTTACGCACTCTTTTAATTTAAGCATTTTAAATTATATCCCACTTTGGGCCTTTCGCTCATGTTTCAAATGTTTAAACCCCTCCTGGGAGATTCGAGGAGGCGGTGCATCGTGGCTGAGTCGTACTACAGATCGAGTAAGTGAGGATCGAGTTCATCCTCTGATTAAAGTGTAAGGAATATGTAAGAACTTGTAATAAATGATATTTGGATTTACTAGACTGTGGATGATGTCTGTTGTAATGATTATTACGTAAGCATGTATGTACGATACTGTATGTCCTGTGGGGTGGAGCCCTGTGTGTCAGAGGCTCCTGGATTATATTGTTTAATTTATTTATATTAAGTGTGGGGCCCGGTTGGGGATCTGCATTATTAATCCCTAATCGAGCTCCACGTCACCCACTCCGTTTGGGGGGCATGACAATTTAAAATGATAACTTTGTGATTATATATTAAATTAAAAATCAACAAATCAACCAACGGAAGCTAAAAGCGGAAATTTGTGATATAACATTTTTGGGGTCAAATTTGGCATAAAGTATAGTATATATTAAGTTTAACACTACTGTTACATTTGAATTAGAGAGTGATTTTCTTGCACAAATGTTAAAATTCAACATTGTCACATTAATTTATTTTACATTACATTGCAGGTGTTCCGATATAATGTATTTTTAAACCTTAATATTACGTTATTATTAACTTCAAATAAGTTTAGTTTGTGGTTACATGTTGAAATTAACGCTAATTCGTTAACAACAACAACAATAACTCTTAATTAACCATTTTTAGTATGCAAACCTTCCTCAAACCTAAAAACTATATATTTTTATGTAATAAGAAGTATATTACACAAAATATATTTTACAAAAACACTAATAAAGAAATGTAGGATAATGTAGGCCTTACACAATTATGAGAAAGCTAACTGTGTGAGAATCTTTAGCTTTTGTAGCTTCATATGAGCAACTGTGGTAATATTTAGTGTGAAGTAGGTAATTAAGCAAAATTGCAAGCAGTGTAAGAAAAGGAATCTATATGCAAGCAGATCCAGACTTAGCAACCGACAAATGTTTTTCCAAAATTATGGCCACACTCTGGCTGGCTTCTACGATCTTACCGCGTCTCTTATTCGGCGATAACTTGTACTAAAATTTCCCACTTACAAATTTCCAATATATCGTCATTTTCTGTCGGCTAATAGCATATTCGATATCATGTCAGCCACAAAAAAACTAAAGAAAGTCCTTTCAACATTTTTCTTTTCTATCCGCTCAAAAGTAAGGCCGTTTATGGATTGGGTTAGCGGGAATAAAGCTTTTTTTTTTTTCAAAAAAAAAAAAAAAAAAAACGTGTTGCACATATTTAGTTTCAATAATATTAAAAGAATTTTATAATTTAATGATGTTTGAGTTAAGTTGGAGCGGTACAAGATGAGTTGAATGGTCCGTTTCAACATTTAAAGAATCAAAGACTCAAAGTTTAATTTAACATTTAAAGTTCATCATCAAATAGAAATAATAACTCTAACATTCAAACAGTTAGAATTCAAAGTTTAATCCAACATCAAACATGAAGCAAAGTAGTCCATCAAACATCAAACATGAAGTAAATATAAATTAGTCTACACTCAAAAATTAGTCTTAACATAAAACAAACATAGATGCTTAATCCAAACATGAAGAAACTAGAGAGTAGAAATAAGTTGTTTGTCTAGGGTTAAATATTATAGGAGGCGAGTTAAAGTGCAAGTTAAGTTGGGGTGTGCGGGTCATTATAAGCCCAACCCACACCTCGCCCCAAAACTTCAAGCTAGACATTGAATGAGCTTAAAAAAAAAATTAATACTAAAAATTACATTTTTTCAGATTAGTTTGGGGTGTGGTGGCTTGAGCCTGTGAGTTTTGCAAGTTTATGAAGAACTCTACTCAAAAAGTGGGGAAAATTAAACATAAATACCTTATAATGAATGCGAACTCTATAATTGTATTTCATTTTCTTTTGGCTTGTTTTAGGTTATTCTTTAGCTTATTGTATTTGGTAAATGTAGACTACAAATCTCATTTAGAAAGGAAACAAATGAACAAAAAAAAAAAAAAAAAAAAAAAAAAGCTTTTTTTTTTTTTTATCTTTTGCACTAAAAATGGAAAAGGAAGTTAGTTTGACGTATTATTCAAACAAAGTAATTAATTAGAAATAAAATAAATTTAAGTCATCAAATAAACGTGTTTGACAGGACTCTTAACACAAAATACGAACCCATTATAATGTTGGATATAATTTACAAGTAACATGTTATTGTCGCCAACTTGCGTCAAACTAGCTAAATATGATTTGTTTTCTAAAATTAAGAGAAGGCACATTAACCACCGAAAACGATTCAAAAAATAGAAAAGGCTATTGTCAAGCATTTTAATATATATTGCTTATGGAGCAGGCTTAGTGTCGGGATCTGTTTCAGGAGGTATTCTTTCGTAACGAAACTCAAAAAAAATTTAAATTTGAGTTATAATTTTATTTTAATTAATCTAATTTTGGATAAGAAAATGCTCTACCAACACTTTCGGTTCTCAGATAAAAAGCCCATTGGAACTTTGGAATATACTTCACGTTATTCGGAAAAGCATATTCTTATTTTACACTGATCATTGCTTGTCAAGATAACCATGAATTTGATAATAAATACACCAATTAATGTGTATCCACAGTAGTGTACGTGCATAAAGGCAGGTTATATGTAGGCTTATAAAAAATAATATAAACGTGAACCTTTAATTGATGAAAGCTACAACTGTATCGATTAACCTTCAATATATATGGGAAGAAGTGGTTGGTTATGTTGGGAGAGTTCCTCATTTTGAGGTTACTTTGTACATGGACGATTGGCAGCTGATCACTATACTGCTATGCATGTATATATACGCGTATATATATTTGTATCTCCGTGTGTGAGAGTGGGAGATCGATCACGTTTAGTTCACAAAATCATGATTCAAAATCATTATCAATTTACGTATATTTTTTATGAGATAAAATATTATAACGAGTTATGAAATTTAAACTATAACACGAATCCTTTTACTAAACACCCTCGTGATTTATGTGAGCATATATATGCATTTTTTTTTATTACATTGTGGATATATGTAAAGTTTGTGTAGTATGGTTTTATATTGACTAAAATTTTTATAATATTTTCGTGCTGATATAATTTTGCTTGATCTCATGTTCAGAATTGCAGAATATTAATAAGGATATTCTACGATCAAACTATTTTTTTTAATTAATTTAAAGAAAATATTACGTTGTTTTTCATTTTTTAAAGTTGATATGGTTAATTTTCCAAGAAAATTATTGTTTGTCTATAAAATTTTCTGTCGTTTTACCTGGCGAAGTTGCTTTTCGGGTTCATGTCGTTCAGTATTTGTTGTCTGAGACTCTCCATCCAGTTCACAAGTTACTATGGGGTTGTTTTTTTTACGATGAAACTAAAAAAAAATTTAAATTCGAGTTACAATTTTATTTAAATTTATGTTTTTGTAAAATTTGAGTTTAAATTCGAGTTTGAATTCAAATTTAAACTCAAGTTTGGTGCTAAACTCACTCGAGTTCATATACTCGAACTCAAATTAATGAATATTTTTTTTTATTTTTAAAAATGTCATAATTTTTTCATTTTAATTCTGATGGAGATGATTTTTTTTCTATGCATTCACAACGAAAAGATGAATAAAACTCCACCCATATACCCTATTAAAATTTTTCATCACTATTGAGTTTTTATTAAAATATTATCTAAATACAAATTTAAGTTTTGGTATATCTAAACACAAACTCAAAAAAATTTTCAATTCAAATCAAAACTCAAATATGTACATCTAAATACAAACTCAAATTACAACTTTAATTTAAGTTATAACTCAAACTCAACTCAAAATAATGATTCAAATTACTCTAACTCGTTTCTCAAGATTAATGGTATCGTTTATTTGGTTTGTTGTTGCTTTCAATACGTTCTTTAAGGTTCTTGCCGTTTATTGTCGCTGTTTTCTTGTATTTTATTTTCTCAAATATAATGATTTTCTTTTCTAATTAACATGGTTCGTTGAGATTCTTATTATTATTTAGTTGGTTTGATAATTTTTACTAACAATGTCGTTTTAGGTTTATTGTCGTTTCAGTTGATGCTGTTTGTTGAGACGTGTTGTTCACTTTACTAATAATGTTGTTCTAAATTTTGCTGTAATTATGAAATTGACGCCGCGTAGGTCCTATTTAGTTTGTTGATTTTAGTTTTTAATTTGAATTGAGATGTAATTTTATGTGAGAGTTTTTTACTGTAATAAAAAAGTTAGACGTGACTGTTTCTGAGAATTTTTTACTATAATAAAACTTAAATTCTAAATTTAAATCGGTAAAATAAACGGGTTAATGATATTATTGTTGTTAACTTGGTTTGTTGTCCTTATTACTAACGTGTGCGTGTGCTTTGTTGTCTTTTCGCTTGATGATATTTGTTGAGGTTATTGTCGTTTTCCGCATCCGTGTTATTTTTTGTTTTTTATTTTTTTTGGGAGTTTCCTACAGTCTGATATTCATTTAATTTTTGTTTCAGTTTTATTTATTTTTACAGAACATAGTTGTTTCTTTTTCATTGTCGTTCTGACACTATTGTTGTTCTCAATTTTAGGTCGTTTATTTGACTAGTGTCGTTTTTATAATGATGTGTCTGTATTTTCGTTTCCCCATTGATGTCCTTTTTATTGGAGTTACCAACTGGCTGGCTATCAATCTCGTCTCAAACTCATTTTGTTAGAGTAGTTTCCCATACAAAACTTTAAATCAAACTTTTTGTTACAGTGTTTTCTCTTATATAAAAAAAATTGAGTTGTAAAAAAACATACATGGTTTTTTGTTGTTATGGTTTGCTGTTTGAACTTGTTGTCGTTTTCTCTCTGGTTGTTGCTAATTTCAATGTTGTCTGTTGCATTGTCCATGTCAATATTGTTTTATATGTCGTTTTCTCATTGATTTTGTCTTAAAATTATTGTCGTTTTACTTCTGATGTTTCTTGTAGTTTGAGTTTGATGTCGTCTTTAGATGTCCATCGTGTATTATCGTTTCTAAACTTTATGTCGTTTGTCAGGGTTACTTCGTTTTTAGTTTCCATGTCGTTTTGTACTCTTCGTTTCTTTGCCGTTGATTCCGTTTCTTGAGAGAGTCACTCACTTTTGTTGTTGTCGTCCCGACTTTTTGTTATTTGCTGAGAGGATTGTTGCCTTTAATTTTTTTTTTTTTCCCCCCTTGTTGTTTCCTTTTGATGAGTTATTGTGGCTTATTTTGTTGGGAAAAGGAAATAAATAAGAGTGTATGAGTCTGAATTTTTAATTTTATTTTTAATTAATATATTTTTTAGTTAAATAATTATATTAGTAAAAATGATATTAATCAAGGAATAAAAATTCACATGCAGTTTAAGAATAACTTTGGTAATTTTCTCCATTTTGTTTGGTGTCGTACTGTCGTTTATACTAATAATGTTGGGCATATGTCCAGCCCAGACTTGTGATTGGGGCTCACACCATTTTAGCCAAGATTTCAACGGGTCGGGTTTGCAAAAGAATCCTGCTGTTTGTACTGTAACCAGAGTTTATCAATAGTTAGAGATCTGACAGAGAAAGCAAAGGCCAAGACGCAGTGAGTGAGAGTCTCGAGCTGCAAAACAGAGCAGATCAGAGAGATTTTCTCTTTCAGACAATGGAGTATCGGAAAATCAAAGATCAGGTATTTCCTTCTCAATTTGATCTCGTCGTTTTCTATTATGGAAATTCGACATATGTTTCTCGGTTTGCGTTCACTGGCTCCTCATTTCTCTTCAACTCATCAAAAATTTGAGCTCATAAATCGTAGAATTCAAAATGCAGGATAAAGATGAAGATTCAGTTAGCGACGACGTCGAGAGCTTGCGCGGAAAACCGCTCTCTCTTGGTACGGTTTTTTCAATTATAATATGAATTCTCAATTTTTTTTAAGCTTCAGAAGCTTACTGATGTCCGTTTGGCGGTCAACAATGAAGCCAGCGGCTTGGGAGGCGGTCCAATCGATCGGTCCAAGTGGAAGAGAAAGTACGAAAAAGAATTTCTTCCATTTTTGATTTATTAAATTTTGTGTTAATTTTTGATAACACACCAAATTGTGGCGCCAGATGAACCGAAATTCGTTGTTCTGATTAGGTCAATCGTCACACTTGCGTTGACTGTTCTTACGAGCTCGCAAGCGATTCTGATCGTGTGGTCGAAGAGAGCTGGAAAATACGAGTACAGTGTTACCACTGCGAATTTCTCGGTCTGGATCGAGGATAAATTAGCTTAAATTTGATGTATGCGTCAAATTTTGACTCGTCAAGCGTAATTTAGTTGTTTTGTGAATGTAGGTGGAGACTTTGAAATGTGCATTGTCGCTTGCTGCCTTGGCAAGAATCTGGAGCAATGAAGGTGTTACAGAAGATAACAGGTTAGCTTTTTGTATCATCATTGTTATTTGTGAAAAGTCCTCTATTGTTAGATGCTATACTGAATTCTTGCCTACTATTGAGTACATATTCTCAAATTGTATGATCGTTAGGATTGGACTTACATGTTTATGGGAGATCACGGTGGCAGACTGATTGGTGTTGGTTATTGTAAATTAGAAATTACCCTTATAGTTTTGAGCCTTTTATGGTTATTTTGTAATGATTAGTTGAACTTAGTAAGAATTTGTAAAGCCTACTTCTTACAAGTGCGTCGTGTTGTACTAGGTTGAGTACAACCTTGGATGAGTTATTATTGTTTACCCCATTCCTGCACTGCTTTACCTTGTCAAAAATTTGCTTCAGGTTGGATTCGCCTTTCTTTTTCCCGTAACTGTTGTTTTGGTCTCCTTCTTTTTAAAAGTATGGTCCTATATACTTTTCATTTTTTGTGTGGCAGTATTACATCTTTGCATATGTGGACGCTCCAGGATATCAGATTCTAAAGAACCTGAACATTATCAGCACTGGTGTATTATACCGAATTATACTCAAGAAAAAGTAAGTTCTTTAAACCCATTCTTTTATTATTCCCACTCATAAATAAGTGTGTTTGTGTTTTCCATGTTTGAGATAGAAAGGATGTTTTAATTCTTACATCATGCCCATGGCCATTTGATCCACATATCTTCTATAAGAAATATGGAAGGATGTCAGAATGTACGGGAAGAGAGAGGGACATAAATGAACTAATACAGTGTCGGCTACAGATGAAGCTTGATAAAATGGAAACCAATAAGTTCTAAAACTGTGATGAAGATATAGCCAGAAGTTTAGGAGTTTCCTATAGTGCTAACACGATTTGTGTTTGATAATACTATATTACAGGTTAAGTGAAATTCAGTGGGCGGCTTTTATTCTGCTATGTGCAGGATGTACCACAGCACAACTAAACTCAAAGTAAGAACCATTACCAGCATATGTTATAATAGTATCTTTTCAGATTGATCTTCCTGAATACCAACTATTTCTAGTAATTTTGGCATGTTGGTTGTGGTAATCTGTTTGGAGCTCCTGACTGAAGTTGGAGTTACTAAGACATAGCATTTGTCATTCTTAGGCGAATATGTTATTATCAGGAAGATCATATCTGTCAATATTTAAATGCAGAAGCACTATGTTAGAATAGAAGGGATTAGTCTGTCATGCACATGTTAATTTGTCATTTGCTTCATCATCTCTAATTTTTTTGGCAGGTCAGATCATGTTCTTCAAACTCCCTTCCAAGGTTGGGTGATGGCTATTGTGAGTTGTCAACAACTGATTAAGTTTTTCCTTTGTTTATCTTTCCCTTTTAGTCCACTTTCAAATTTTTTATATGCATATCATTGTAAGAACGAACACCATATTTTCAGGTCATGGCACTCTTAAGTGGGTTTGCAGGAGTGTACACTGAGGTGAATATCAAGCATAACTTATGTTCTCTGTTTCTTGGGTGACCTATTGCTGTGATTATTTCAGCTTTTTAAAATTTTGGCCACATTGTTTTTTAAGGATTTTTCGGAAGCTTATCTGGCATGGTAAACTTCATTTATTCAGTGAGTGAAAAAGGTGATCGCTCTGATTTTGTGGGCAGTGGAATCAATTGTTTCCAAAATCTTGTTCTCTTTGCAGGCTATAATAAAAAAGCGTCCCTCAAGGAATATAAATGTGCAAAACTTTTGGTTGTATATTTTTGGAATGGCCTTCAATGCTGTTGCTATATTGGTTCAAGATTTTGATGCAGTGATGAACAAGTAATTGCACCTTTCTTTCTGTTTTCTGATTCTACCTTTTGTTATAAGCGCTACATATTTTTTAGTTTCTCCAACTAATAAGAACTTATCTCTTTGCTTAGGGGATTCTTTCATGGATATTCATTTATTACGGTCCTAATGATTCTCAATCATGCACTCAGGTAAATTATATGTCTATCCGGGCTTCTTGTTATATTCTAGCATGAGCAGTTCGTAAACACTCTTTGTTCTTTCATAATGAGAATTGCTCTCTTTTTTCTAACATTACTCGTTGTTTTTGTTTTGTTTACAGTGGCATTGCTGTATCTATGGTTATGAAATATGCCGACAACATCGTTAAGGTAAGACATGGAAACATAGCTTCAATTCTGTACTTTTGCATCAATCTAATGTGCTAGAAAGTAGTTTGTTCTAGCAAGTCAATCCATGACAATTACTTTGAGCTGCAGCTTTGGTTTTTATGTTGTTTTTCTCCTTTGCCTGAGATCATGGTCACTGCATCAAATCAGTTTCTGTTGTCATTTAGCTACGTTACATTTTGCAGGTGTATTCAACTTCAGTGGCAATGCTCCTCACAGCAGTTGTTTCTGTTTTTCTTTTTGGCTTTAATCTATCTCTTGCCTTTTTTCTCGGCTCAACGTAAGTAACCTCTGTTTTAGTTTTAGAAGTTATATTATATTGCCTCAGTTAATTAGGTTATTGAGAACCCACCTTGAAGAGGGGTTGCGAAGATTTCTCATGTCCTGCCTCGAGCATATATATGCATGGTAGCAGAATGGCCTGGCCCAGATCAACCAAAATTAAATAATCGTAAATCCAAATAAATTAGCTAGAGATTTTGATAATCTTGGATGCTTTATGTTGTAATGATCTCCAAGCCTAAAATTTTCGTCTGATTTTTTTTTTTTTTTTTTTTTTGTTGGTAAATTCACTATTTCACCCCTTCGTTTCAGTGTTGTCTCGGTATCAGTATATTTACACTCGATTGGGAAGCTGCAAAGATAGTATAAATATTCCCTCTTGCCATTTCCTTCGATCTCAATACATCAAGTCTACTGAGAAGCAGCAAAGACATCACCATGGACGGCTCATCATTATGCCACCTGGCCAACCTCGACCCAATTTGGTCACTGTAAAGGCTTCGGTTACTTTCTGGGATAGTTCCTTCGTGTTTAGATAAATATCTTGAATACGGGTCCAAAACATATATTCATATTAGATTACAAAAATTTTCCCACGTTTGATGTAGTAATGTAATGATGTAATTGAGGATGACATACAACTAGCTGAAAGTTTATTAGACCTTCCAGTTTCATTTTGGCCCATTGGCTATGGCTATGGCTATGGCTATGGCTATGGCATTGGCACAGGAAGCACATGACATTGAGCATTTTGCCTTGAAAAAAAATGTTGGTCTCAGAAGAGTTGCTAGTTGAATGGAAGATAAACGACATGTCTACGATTTCTGAAAAACGACGGTGTCATTTAATGTTAAAAAAGACTAAGATTATTAAGGAATTTTTTTTTCCCCTCTTTTTGCTGAATCAATTATTAAGGAACTTGTTCGATATATATTCTGTATTAGGCGACCCACTTGTCGTCCACAAATAATAGAAAAGCCACTCGCTTAAAGTTTTACCAAAGTAACAATTGTAATTTAGAAATTTACCAACAAAATTATAGCGGATTACGTTTTACGTTCTCACATTATCAAGTTACGGAGAATGTATATTCTCAAAAAAAAAAAAAAAAAAAAAAAAAAGGAAACGGTTATGGAGAATGTATCATTTGGTCATTCTAGTCGATAAATATATGTTATTTACCTCTTCGCATTGGCTCTCCTTTTTCTTAAGGGGATTGGCTCCGTCGTTTTTGTATTTTTTTTTTCTTTCTTTTTTAACTTTTTGGATTGAAAAGTTATTTGGATAGTTACTCCGAGTAGTTTATGGACCACTACGTCCAACAAAACCGACCAATTACAGAAGTCCCACTCCGGAGAAATTCTGTAATCTAGATACAATGCAAAAATATGATTTTGAGGTTTCTTTTTCTTTTCCAATTAGTGGATATTTTCAAAATATTTACTACTCGAGCTCTATATCGAGACTGGAATTTACTAGAAATTTGGGCACAAATGAGAAACCCATTTTCTCATGAAATTTGGGCAACCCCATAAGGCTTCATTTTTGAAGTCATTATAGCTTACGTTCCTGACGTCGTTCTTCCCATGTTGAACAGCATGATCATGCTTCGAAGAAAAGCCTACCCAAGAGAACCAACCGTAAAGACTCCGTCTTCTAAAAAGCAAATTTCTACGACCACCTTCACTTAAAAGCAACACCATCAAATCACAACTATAAATAACTACCCCCATATCGCTTCTCATTCACCAATCTAATAGCTTTTAGCTCTAATCATTTCTTTTACCAATCATTCATATTCTTCTAGTGGAAATGGCTCTCTCTTTGCTTTCCAAACTTGCCCTTCTAGCACTCTTGTCTTTGTCCATCTTTGCCTGTTCTTCAACAGCTACCGATCCCGATTTCTCAATCGTGGGGTATTCAGCCGAGCACTTGACTTGCATCGATAAGCTCATCCATCTCTTCGATTCGTGGATGTCGAAACACAGCAAAATCTACAACAGCATCGAAGAGAAGATAGAGAGGTTTGAGATATTCAAGGACAACTTGAAGCACATTGATGAGAGGAACAAGCAAATCACTGACTATTGGCTGGGGTTGAATGAGTTTGCTGACATGAGCCACGAGGAGTTCAAGAGCACGTACTTGGGGCTAAAACCCGAGTTCACTAGAGAAAGATCAACATCTTCTGAGAACTTCAGCTACAGAGACGTTGTGGAAGTGCCCAAGTCTGTGGATTGGAGAAAGAAAGGAGCTGTCACTTCAGTGAAAAATCAAGGATCATGTGGTAAGTGACATTACTATCTCAAATATATATCGATTAATGCCACATATCACGGCGGCGACAGATTTTGCTTATGTGACAAGGTGTCAGCACATGTGATATCCTTTTTCTTAATGTTTATGTTGTGTAGGTAGCTGCTGGGCGTTTTCGACTGTTGCGGCAGTTGAGGGCATAAACATGATAGTGACAGGAAACCTGACTTCCTTGTCCGAGCAAGAACTGATTGATTGCGACAGATCATTCAACAATGGCTGCAATGGGGGCTTGATGGACTATGCTTTTGAGTACATAATCTCTAGTGGTGGCCTTCACAAGGAAGAGGACTACCCGTATCTTATGGAGGAAGGCACTTGTGAGGACAAGAAGGTATCTTAGCAATGGCACAAGAAGTAGTTCTGAGCCAGATTTAGAACTTGTCTCGTTTCTCATTATTGTTATTTTGATTTTCAACTCAATGACAGGAAGAGATGGAGATAGTGACCATAAGTGGCTACCAAGATGTGCCAACAATTGATGAACAGAGTCTCATCAAGGCATTGGCTCACCAACCTCTCAGCGTTGCTATTGAAGCTTCTGACAGAGATTTCCAGTTCTACAGTGGGGTAAGCTCTCTCTCTCTCTCTCTCTCTCTCTCTCTCTCTCTCTCTCTCTCTCTCTCTCTCTCTCTCTCTCTCTCTCTCTCTATATATATATATATATATATATATATAAGATTGAAATAAAATTATCGAATACAAATATTCTCTATTTTCTTCCAGAAGGCTTCATGCATATTTTCCTTGAATATGTTGAATGGAACAGGGAGTGTTTAATGGACGCTGTGGAACCGAGCTCGATCATGGAGTTACGGCTGTGGGATATGGGTCATCCAAGGGCTCAGATTACATCATCGTAAAGAACTCATGGGGTCCAAAGTGGGGAGAGAAAGGTTACATAAGGATGAAGAGGAACACTGGAAAACCTGAAGGACTCTGTGGTATCAACAAAATGGCTTCATATCCTACCAAGAAGCATTGATCTATTTATTATTACTAGTACAAGTTTCCCTTCATAAGCAAGCCTTTCTTTTTGTTGCTGTTCTTCTTTCCTCGAATTATGGATTTTACATGTAACCTTCTCTTGTTACTTCAATAAAATGACTAGACAAGTCGCAATGAATTCTCCTTATGATTGAACTTAAAATAAACTCGTGTCAAATTGAGATGAAATTTGACAATCATCTTCTGTTAAGTACGAATAAAAGTAAATAGCTATACTGCATCATGTAATGGTAGTGATTTTATTTATCATAATTATTAATTAGGAAGGACTTTTTAAGAGCTCTAAGTTCCTTCGAGCAGTACAACGCAGTAATACATAAATTGGATGACTAATTTTCAATAAATAGGTTACGGAAAACGGACAAAAGTCAAGGTTATCAACTTTGTACTTCATTGTATTTAAAGACGCAGTCATAAAGTCGGCCCCCCAAAAACTGTGCAACCTCTTGATGTTTCACCTGTAATAGAAGATGAGAGAGGATAGAACAAGAGTAGCATAAAGTTAATGATTAGGCCAAAAAGAGGGGGGAAGTGTAGGACAAGGTTATAATTCTCATCAACTGTCGTCACAAGCAAGAATAATAGCACTATTAAAAAACATTACCATTCCAATCTTGAGGGAGTCGCACTTGAATTGAGCGTAAAGATTAGTCTCTATTCCTCGACCCTGCCAAATGCAACAAATGTTATGCTCATTCAACGCATCTCACTGACCTCATAATTGTCATTTGGAGGATTCTGAAGGAAAAACCTAAGAGTATCAATCCTCAAGGAACTTACCATCCCTTCCAAAATTACTAGGTCAGCATCACTTGCCAGGAATGCAAGTTCTTGCGACACTCTTGTCAGATCAATAACCTGCAGGGCATCAAAAAGTCAAAGGTTCATTAGACGGCTTTAACGAAATTCACAATCTAAAAGAGGATGACGTCAGTTCAAGAGTAACAATGAACAAGGGTCAGGCTTTAAATTCCTTACAGGTAAATCATTGCCAGAATTCGCAATCAGAAGATTTGAAGCATCAACACCCATGAGTTGTCCACGTTCATCCTTCAACTGGAAAGTGCAGCGTACTAGTTAGAGACGGCAACCATTCAGAAATTAAGAAGAAGCATTCTAGTTTTGCTATCACCTTTGCTATAATCTCAATCAGCTCAGGGTATGTTACATCATTGATAGAAGGCAAGTCGTTAGCTGCCAACACCACCTGCTCGACAAGAAAAGAGATTATTAGTAGGTCAAGATAACCGAGCAGGAGACTAAACATAAAGAGAAAATGATCAAACAAAGAAATAAGAGAAATAAAAAAGACAAGTCCAAGCATCCAGAACAACACACTAAAGACCACTGCCACCTTTCAGCGTTTTCATCTTCTTCATATCGACCGTGGATCATACGGTGCTACCTAAGGAAACTAGACAACAAGAAGATTGATACCAGGCAAGAAAAAACTCTTTGCTCTTCCTTTAAATCTCCTTTATGAGATTTATCCAGGACTCCCAGTCCCCCCTTTTCTAAATCAGGGATCAAACTAGATTTAAATGATTTGGTAATTCAAGTTGGTAATGAAACTTAGCATAACCATCCAAACCCACAACTGAAAAATCATAAAAGTTTATTTATAAGGAACACGACAGAAATCATTGTGCCCCTCAAATGTATGACCTGTAGGCATACCATAAAAGCAACCACTTTCGAAATGCAAACCTACCTGGGTCCCACGTCTAAGTAACTCCCTTGCAAAAGGCAAAATACCCAGTATAATGTCTGCACCAGAATTATCAACAAAGATGACAGCCTGATATTACCAAAAAAAAAAGCGCTGGTCAGTACATCAAAAGCACATGCAGCTCCCTAGCCCATTAGCTAGATAGACAGGAAAGACTTGGGGAGGGGGGAACTGAAAAAAGTGCAACTTGCCTTTTTCCAAGATTTTTTGCTCCATTTTGCTTTGAAAGTGTCCAAGTCATCAATAACCCAAGGTCGAGGGACAAGATTTTGACAACTAGCTAAGAAGGACATACCATCCTTCGAGAAAACTTCTGCAAGCTTCACAAATAAGAAGCAGTTACCTTAAGTAACTGTTGTTGGAACAAATTAAAAAACTAAGACTGGCGTTTTAGTTATCTTCCATATTTCCACCAATAATGAAAAATTATTTATCCGTTAGAGACAAGAAAAAACAATCACAAATTTGATAATCAGGAAAAATTTAAACTTACCTGTGCAGAACCAAGATCAAATATGTTTCCAGCAAAAATTCCTCTGACCAAATTCTCTAGACGCTTTCCTTCATCTTCAATGGCATCATTAAGACGGACGACTTCCCCAAATAGGGATACAGCTTTTGCATTCTCTTCATCCTGTTGAATTTTATCACAAAAGTAGAACAGCTCTCTTGATTAGACATGGGCAAATCAGGGAAAGGGGAAAAAAGTAGTCATTCTGCTAAAAGCCCCATTTCTTTTTACCTTTTAGCACTATTACAACATATTTAAAGATACATGATAAACAACCGGACAGGGGCATCTGTTGGCCCAAGGTTAAATATATCTCATGTTTTGATGATAACAAACACAATGTATTATGTTACTAATGATTCTACTTTGAGTTGTGTTGTTAGCAAAATTGATATTATAAATCAACTCAAGAAGCATAGTATGGAATGCAATGCATACATTCAAGGTTGAGAAATGCAAATTGAAGAAGGAACTCAAAGCTTGAAGTGTTGAAAAATCAAAGATCAAGAGCAAGCAAACAAAATCAAGCAAGACAAGTTATTCATAGGTTCTTATATCTCAATAGTCTTGTATTTGATTTTGATGTCATGCTATCTTGATTAAATCATGTTTAGGCTCATGCACACACTCACATCACTCTTTTAAAATGAGACTAAACTGATGGTTTAATGACATTTGGTCTAAAAGAATAACTTTGTGAAGGTTTGAACTTAATTAACGTCAACCGGTCGACCTATGTCGTCCGGAGACGAAGAAGGCCAAATGCACCGGTCGACCGGTGATGCCTCGACCGGTCAACCGCTCCGATCGACCGGTCATGATCAATTGCCTGCATTTAAGACCGTTGAACATTGAAATTTCAAATTTGATTCAACCGGTCAACGCTCGGTCGACCGGTGTCGGGTGAACGGTCATAAATGAGGCCCGTTGGAAAGTGAGTTTAAATAGACAAAAGTCATCTTTCTAAAAATAGAACGAATCTCCGAAAGTGAAAAGTTGTCTTTTAGCTCTAAAATCTCTTGAAACTCCAAAAGCTTTCTACAAAGTGCTTCCATAATCATCATCTTCTAAAAAGCCTTACTTTTTTCTCACACTCACTTGAGCCTACATTGGATTATATCTTGATAGTGTGATTTCAAAATCTCCTATCATTTCAAGTGTGTAAAATCATTGTAAGGAGTGTACTTTGAGCTATTCATTTTCATAATCCTCATTGTCGTTTTGGGTTTATTGGTTAGTCGATCTCCGTAGAAAATCGACATTGTGTAAGAGGTTAGGCGAAGCCTCGGCAGAAAAAGATTCGCCTTCTTGTAAGAGGAGTGATCGTGCCGGTTAGACGATCGTATAGTGGAAGAGGTCGAGAGGCGGAATATCTCGGCAACAGTGGATGTAGGCAAATTTATTTGTTGAACCACTATAAATCGCGTTTGCATCTCTCTTACCCTTATCTCTTTAATTTCCGAATTTTAAATTTGTTAGTTGATATTAATTGATCTAAACTCTTGATAATAAGCTTGGTGAACTTGTCATATGATATTAGATTGACTCACTTTGTGTATATTAAGTGTTTGTGATATTATCAAAACTTACATAATTTCTGCACACCAAGTGTTTGATAAATTGACTGTGTAAGATTAATTGTCTACAATTGTAATTAATCTTGATAGAGATTGTTAAATCCGAAAAATTAGTAAAAACCCAATTCACCCCCCCTCTTGGGTAGCCTTACAAGGGACAACAGCATCGTCCTCACCATGGATTTTTTTTCCACTAATTCTACTAAATGATTGAGCAAGCGCAAAAAATCTAAACTGTTAATACAATATATCATTTTTTTTTTCAAGCACTATAAAGAAGATACCGGAAATTTATCCGAGCCCTTTGAAATTGATGGTCTTAGAATTGAAAAGAGTGATGGGCATATAAAGTAAACGTGCCTTGACTTTCTTGAATATATCTCTGAATCCCAATTCTCTAAGGATTTGGTCACGAAGTCTGCAAAGAAGCTGGAATCATAATTCGTAACCCCCCACCAAAAACCAGAAAAGAAAGTCAGCGTTTTCCCCTAAAAGTAATGATCATACATTACAATGTTAAACGGTCAAGTAATTAACTTCACAGAATTTGGCTTACAATGCAATCAGGTGGTCCACCACGACTTTCCGGATCCTTCTTGAAATCCTCAAGTATTTCAGCATACCTTTCTCAAGTAACGACCGATCACAAAACCACAATCAGATAAGACATTGCATCAAACGAATTCGATTCAATAGAATGTTTTTTTTTTTTTTTTTTTTAAAAAAAAAAAAAATCCAATCTTGAGAAACCTTACCTCTGAGCAAATTTCTCGGCTTTAGCGGGAGCATCAGGAACAGTAGCATCACTCTCCGCCCTTTTCCTGCGAGAAATCGAGGCAGCAAAAGAAATCAAAATCCCGATCGCCAAGCAAAAACCGTATGGACATGAAAATAGAAGAAAGAAGAGGGTAGGTACTTGAAGGAAGAGATGGAGTTGAGGAAGAGGTCGATCCAGGCGATCTCGGTGGGGGTGGGCTTGCGAGGATTGTCGGAGGGAAAGCGGTAAGGGATTGTGCAGGCTCTGTAGTTGGACTCGACCGGCGTAATCAGCAAAGGGAATGCCACCATTTCACACGAGCTCTCCATATCTCTTTCTTCTTTCTTCTTCTTCTGATAGGCCTCTACACTTAGAAGTGTACCGCAGAATCTGATTCTCCGACTATATATATATATATAATCACTGGAAGAGAGAGAAAGAAGAGAGTGAGAAGGAGGAAGAAGAAAGCGAAAGCGTGTGGGAAATATGATATTATTATGCTATGGAGGTTGGAGGGAAGGGACTCGAAAAAGGGGCTTAATTCCCTTCACGCCGTGACGCTGTGGCGAGTGGCGACCGTTTTTTCGTTTGGAAACGAGTTTCTTTTTCTTTTCTTTTTCCTGCACAACTCGAAATGAGTTTCTTTGCTCAAAAAAAAAAAAAAAAAAAGAAAGAGAAGTACAGATTCGGACCTCGTAATGACCCTAATTCGACTTTTATTATAATAAAAACTCTTATAAATAATCACATCTAATTTTTTTATTACAGTAAAAAATTTTCACATAAAATTATATCTCAATTTAAATTAAAAACTTGAATCAGCGAACTAATATGTCTCTTTTAATACCTGATTTATTAAAAATATTTTTTAAAAAAACTCTACTGTTTAATTAATTTTAGTCTAAAAGATAAAAATATATGTGTTAATAAAAATAAAATGAATTTTATTTTAAGGAGTATTTTTAAAAATTGTTAAAAAAAGAGAAATGAGTTTCTTTCATTTCATAGAAAGGGAAAAAGTTAATCCCAATAAATGATTTCGAACTTTACACGAAATCCTCATTTAGTTAATGATTTCAAATTATAAAACTTAAACTAAAATTTTAAATTTTTGTGAGAAAAATAGTTTTATTGCTAATATTGAAAAAGACTCAAAAATTATCTCAACCTATTTTGATGTAGTAAAAGGAAAGAAAATAAATATTTTCTTAAAGTGTATGAGTTTAGATTTTTATCTTTTATTCTTAATTAATATCTTTTTAGTTAAATAACTATCTTAATAAAAAATGTATTAATTAAAAATAAAAAGTAAAAATTAAGACTCATACTTAAAAGAGGTAAGTTCAGTAATTGCCTCTAAAATCAATTAATCCTTCTGTTAGACAAATAAAACATGTTTGATAAATCCACCCTGAAATAGGAATATGGACATTTGGAGACGTGATTGACTGAAATAAAATATCAGTCCTTATGGTGTTCAAATTGTTTTTGCTGTTTATTGTTATTGGTTTATTATGTAGTTTCTTTCTATGTTCAAGATGTTATTTCATTTTTTTTT
The DNA here is from genome assembly GCA_012066045.3 of Morus alba. Taxonomy (NCBI): domain Eukaryota; kingdom Viridiplantae; phylum Streptophyta; class Magnoliopsida; order Rosales; family Moraceae; genus Morus; species Morus alba. The sequence goes on along the minus strand of CP050230.2, from coordinate 6,260,865 downwards.
ATCACAGGAAAATAGAACAAGGTCTAAAACGTTTTAAATGTTGGGACTAGACTAAGGTCTCATTCACTTCACCGATTCGAGTTTAGAATTTAAATTTTGCTACAGTAAAATATTCTAAAAAATAATCACATCTAATTTTTTTATTACAGTAAAAAGTTTTCACATAAAATCACATCTCAACTCGAATTATAAATTCGAATGAGCGAAGTGAACAAACTCTAATATTTGGTACAGAATTCAGGGAAATTTTGTTTAGATTAATGCCAAAAGAAATTACAAAATTTATTCGTTCAGAAAACAAATTGCTATAAAAACGAATGTTGTTTACTTCCTGTTTGTCGTATTGCACAAAACGACGTGTGTCGTTTTGTTTCTCAAAAAAAAATGACATTTTCGTTTCTTAACTGAACATTGTGCTACAAGTAACGAGAAATCGTTTATATCATCTTGTAATGCTTTCGACCGAATCAACACGGCATGTCGTTATTTAGAAGCTCGTGACTCTGGTTTATTTGACACGACAATGCATCTCGGTGTCTCCGGTTTGCACAGTAAACGGCATGTCGTCATTTAGAAGTCTCAGACTCTGTGGGATATGAAATACGTGTTAAAATTAAACTCCCTGTTTATTTCAATTATTCAAGTTTAGAATTTGAGTTTTGTTACAGTAAAAAGCTCTTAAAAATAGTCATATCTAAATTTTTTACTACAATAAAAAGTTTTCATATAAAATTATTACATCACAACTCGAATTAAAAATTTGAATCAGCAAACCCAAAATTATGTCCTTTTAAGTGAAACTGAAATCTACGAAGATATTGCAAAATCAAGTACACGAGTCATCATAACAAGCCCTACCAAACCAACTAAGAAAAAAAGAATGTCCAAAACAAAATTTTTAAAAAAGGCGCACTAAACATTAGGAGAACAACTAGGAACATGGGGGTGGAATTTGGGTGCCAATAAATTTAGCTCTAACATTGCTGCAAAAGGAAATGGAACGTTTATCCCCTGATGACGGATTCAAATGAACATCTTCAAGGTAAATATTCTCGCATGGAATCCCTTTGCTACATTCCAGATTCACTGCCACCTCAGACAATGATGTCCCTCTTATGTTCTTGAAGTGTATATCACTCAACTTCACTCTTGATGGTGCCTGCACATTGTTATCAAAAATCCGATTTGACCATTGACATCTATTTACCATTCTATAACACACACACACACACACACACACACACACACACACACACACACACACACATATATATATATTTAGATGTCCATTCTATAACATTTATATATATATATATATATATAGTTGTATAATAGTATCAGACTATGTCAATTTCTTATTGTCGTAAATTTCCAACGCTTGTGTTACGTTGAATAAATATCGTAGTATGTTTCTCACTTCAATATGTTATGTGGAAAACAAAGCCTGCACACATATATTTATGTGTGTGTGTGTGTTAAAAAAAGAGAACCAGCAAATGGTGGTAAACATCAGATCAATTATCTGCAGGGGTTACCTTGGAAGAACAAGATGAAGATGGACAATATGACTGATCAATTATGATGGGGTTGCTCACATTGTTCATGACAATATTAGCAAACGTCATGTTGGTAGCTGCACTGCTGCCCGGAGAGTTGGGCCATGTCTTGATTCTAATCCCGTTTGTTGTCTCTTTCATGTAGCAATTTCTGACTACAAGTCCACTTACGTCTTCTTCATCCCTATACTTTCCCAAACTTCCAACACTAAAATCACAAACAAACATATAATAAACGTTAGCTCAACTAGAGAGATGTAAAAAAGAGGTACTCAAAAGTTACCTAATGCCATGGCCGGGTCCGCAATGGATGCTTGTAATGGTGATATGAGAATTTCCTTGCCCAATTGATATGCAATCGTCTCCGGTGGCAATACGCGAACTAGAAAGAAAAACTCTAGAGCTCCGCTCGACATGGATTCCATCGGTGTTGGGACTATCTTCTGGAGCCGTGATCTTGATTTTAGTACCTCTAAAGTTGTGGCACTCCACAAGTGCCATGTGAAAGAACTTGCTGTTTATTGAAGTTATATCTTGAACTAAAGTGTCGTTCACTCCCATAAATTTCACACTCTGAGAAGATAACATACTTCCTCATTAGACTATAAAAAACCAAAATAGAACAATTTTCTTTTTACAAAAAAAAAAAAAAATATATATATATATATATATATTTGATTAAACATACAGTTGGGAGGATTCTACAGTTGGAGTCTTTAAGGCAATTGTTGTAAGGCCAGGCTTGAGCACCTTGGCCATCAAAAGTCCCACCTCCAGTCAAGATTAGCCCCTTCAGCCATCTAAATTCGACCCAACCACCACCGGATTCATACTTGAACAAGTCCATTGAAGCCTTCAAATAACCCTGCTAGTTGAATTCTAAATAATCAGTAACGGAGAGAAAAAAAAGGACTCTAAGTAGATGAAGGTTAGGATCTTGCCTCCATCTGAACAGTAAGAGACGACACATTTTCACAGGGGCCATCGAACTTAACGGGACCAATCAAGTACGTCCCTCTCGGTATCACAAGGCTTACTCTGCCAGTGGATTCACATGCCTCCTTCCATGCTTCTATGAAAGCCTGAACTCACAAGTGTAAATTACGTATGTAGTTAATAAGAAGCCAGCAATCACATTATGGACGCTGTATACGAAGTTTCGAGCTATTTGATCTAGGAACACATCCATTTTTCAAAAAAGAAAAAAAAAAGTAATAATAATTGTGTACAACTAGTCTCTATGGTCTATGATAGAGAGAGAAAAGAAAAGTCAGAAAACTGCATGATTAGGACAGGTGGAGAACAGAAATGGTGAAATAATTCTGAAATTACAGTCAATAGGAGCCTTTACCACACTACCATAGATCATGATTATATATACAAACAAGATATTTCTTCGGGATGAGATGATGTCAGTGGGATAATATTTCATTGAGACCCCAAAAGTGAACACTTCTAACTTTAAAATTGCCCATCAACTTAGGAGATGCTTTTTTCACAATGATAAGAAAATGGTGGCAATTGTAGGTTAAGTCTTAAAGAAGCCAAGTTAGTTACCTAATCTTGATCTTCATTAAACAAAGAAGGGGAAAAAAAACAGTAAGAAAAGATAGAGATGAGTTTCAGACTTGGCTATCATCGGTTTGGCCGTCGGCTTGAGCACCAAAGCTCCGGACATTGAATGCATTAAAGCTCCCAAATGCCTCACCACGTATAAGTTTTGTTCCTTGTAATTTGGAAGCTGATGTTCTTGACAAATCTCTTCCTCTAACACAAACACCTTCTAAACAGAAGAAAGACAGAATCATAAGCAATTTAATGCCCAAGCCAAGGCTCATGTTACCCTTTGTAAGGGTAATTGCCATGTTGGGCAAGTTTTTGGAGCTTGAGTTTCAGTGGAAGGCCTAACAAGAAGTACTACTCTACGACTACGAGGCTGAACCTGGTTTTTCTTTTTGAAAGTTTTGGAGTTACAGAAAATAGAGCGGGAAATTTGAGACTTGGATGAGTAACTGTCCACAACTCCCTCATATCGCGTTAGTGGTTTTTAACCGTTCAGTGCCGGATCAAGGCTAAACAACTGGCAAGAGCCCAGTGCAGGTTTAAGGGCAAAGCCATCAAGACAATTGCCTAAATGCCCTTGCTATTAGAATCGGCCAATTTTTAACTATTATATGTATCCATAAATGTCTCAAAATATTGAAATTAATCATCTTAATAGTTTTTTTTTTTTTTTTTTTTTTTTTTTTTTTTTCCAAAAAGAAATCCTATTTAGAATAAATGTTTAAGTTATTCCTATTAATTCAGTTAAAGTTCTTAAGAAAAAAAAAATTAAGCAAAGCGTGCATTATACTGTTTGCACTAAACATGCCACGAAGAAACAAATTTCTGCAAAGTAGATAAGCAAAAAAAATGGGGTTAGTGGGTACGGTTTTCTCGGCATGTTATTTTAACACGTTTTCCAACCTTATTTATGTCTCTAGACTCTTTGAGAGAAATTGCAATTGCACACCATGATTAGTCACAAATGTGAACCATACGTTGAAATATGCTGTACTTGTATGCTTGCTTGTTTGAACCTTGAGGTCCCATGCTTCCTTAGACCAAAAAAAAAAAGAAAGCTTTTATTTGATAAAAGATAAAAATATGATATTGACACTTCTTAATAATCCAAAATTAAAATATTTATGCCTATTCCATCTATATAAATAACCTTAAAAAAAAAAAAAAAAAATAACTTACATAAAAGAAAAAGAAAACTAGTGGGTAAAGTGATTCATGGATGTGAATCACGAACGAATAAGAACTATCAAGAGGAAGGGGAGGGGGTTCGGGGGAGGGGAAGGGTTCCCTTCCCTTATCGTCCCGCCATTCCGAAGGAATGGAGTAAAGAGACGACTTAACATTTCCTTCGTCTCGTCATTAGAAGGAATGAAGTAAAAGGACAACTTAATGTTTCTCTTCGTCCCGCCATTCCGAAGGAATGGAGTAAAAGGACGACCTTACCATCCTCCGCGTCCCGCGATTTCGAAGGAATGGAGTAAAGGGAACTTCAGGAGAGAGTGTTACGATTTTCCCTTCACATGAGCAAATTGTGGACAAAGGTTGCGTTACTTACTATTAGCAACATAAGTGTAGTATAAAAGAATCAAAACATACTAATCATTAGTAGGATATGGTGGTATCACTCTTAGAAACACCAAATCTTCGCTTCTTTTTCTTGATTTCTTTTTTCTTCCATGAATCAAAAACAAAAACCCTCCTTTTCACATTAAACGATTTGTCCTAGGGCCATAATCAATTTTTCTGTACTGGGACATTACATGTACATAAAGCATTCAGAAAGAATAAGAAGTCAAAATCGTCAAGCAAGTTATGAAAAAATTCTCTCAGAATTGCTACTTCCCTCCAGTTTTCAGGCTTCATTCAAAAGCTCCTCATTTCTTTGCCTTTGCAAACCTGAGGCACCTATACTTTTCTCCGCTTACAGTTATTTCAAGAGCTCCATCTTGATTATCTTGGCTTGATGCAGTCCCCATCAGAACACTCTTCTCTTTTTCGAGGTTTTCTTTCTCCATCTTCAGCCGGGCTTCTTGTCGGGCAATCTCCGCCTGAGATAATTAGAAAAACCACGTTTGAATGGCATAAAAACAAACACTACTTCCCTAATCCATGGGATAATTAAGTAGATGATACATACAAAGAAAGTCGAGCTACAATACAACATTGCCCCTTTTAAAATTTCATGCTCATTTCGTTCCATATGCAACAAACAGCATTTACCCTTAAACAAAATCAACAACAAAAACTAGCGATAGATGTGATTGCTGACACCATATCCATTAGGGAAACCCCATTCATCGGATTAGACTTTAGAACTGTGTGTATGCACACAAAAGGGTATCTATCCGCATGTATCCTCAAGAATCGAGCAATACTATGCTATTTCCTATGCTTGTATCAGGTCTATTTTCTTTGTTCATTGGACTTATAGGAATTCCTTTGTTCAATCGATTTAATCAAGAAATGCAATTCGATATATTCACAAAATTTTTAACTCCATTTATAAACCTTTTTTATCATATATATATATATCTGTTCCCACAGTAGCTCTAAGTTCCGGAGATGGAATCGAACTGATAACTGCAAGTAACAGAGTAGCGATATTGTATGAGCTATGAGCCATTTCCAAACAAGAACAACAGCTAAAGTACGTTTCTTAATCTCTAAAAAATGCTAGAATTCTATAAAAAATAGTAGACAACGACAACAATCGCAGCAAATCTTAATATTCACGAGCAAAAGTTATATCTTCACCATGGGTAATAATCAACATCTAGCTTCATTTCTAAACAGGGATTTTCAATTTTCACTCAATTAAACGAAAACAGGGAAACCTTTGACAATCAATTAAAATGAAACCCTAGAATCGAATGAAGAAACAAGGTAAAAGGGAATTGGGAGAAAAAAAAAAACCTCGCGGCGAGAGAGCTCGGCCTTCCAAGCGGCCTCGCGCTCGGCGACTTCGCGTTCTCGCTCTTCGATGTAGCTCTGCATCTCCCTCTCCTTCATGATTCTGTCCTGAATGTCCGCCTCCAGAGCTTCCTTGAGCTCCTGCACGAACCTGTCTACAACCGCTTTTATCCTCAGAGACATCTCCGACAAAACAAAATTACCCTCAAAATTCTCCTCAGAATATCCGAAATTTCATTCCAGAACAATCGTCCGCTGATCACTTCGCACCAATGGTGTTTTGAGACGGAAAACCAGAACAGGAGAGTGAGAGCGCCTTCGTGTTAAACGTCGTCGTATTTCTGCGCATTCCTCTGGTATTCTTTTCAGTGTTTGAATTGAAGACTCGATTAGCTTCGGGCGAGCCTGGGAAAAAGAAAAAGAAAAAAGAAAAAGAAAAAAGAAAAGAAAGAATGCGTGCACGGAGAGACAGCGGATATTTGGACCTTAAGGACTTGGGCTTCTCTGTCCCCACATACAAATGGTGATCCAGGCCCACGTGATGTAACTCCTCACTTTTGACGAGAGCCGTTAGATTCGGGCCCACTCTGTTAACTTGGTCTCTGTCTCACTCATAACTCACATGTCATCTCACGTGTCGTTTAGTAGGTTATATATATATATATATATATTATATATATATGGGAAATAGTAGAAAATAGGCCAATATGAAAAGCTTAAAAAAGGAAATAGGCCCATTTTTAGTTATAGAAATTAATAGGCCATAACTTTTAAGTTATGGTTCATAACTAGATAAGTTATGGATAAACTTCTTAAGTTATGGTTCATAACCGGACAAGTTTATGGACAATTATGAATAATAACTTGTCAAGTTATGGTTCTCATAACCGCATGTTTAAAAAAAAATAATAATTTATTTATTTATTAACTTATGTAAACTATTGACCTATTAATTTTTTAATTCATCTCAAATTTTAATTTATTTTTTTCTCCTATATATATATATATATATATTAATTTTCAGGTAATAATTATCGTCTCTGGACTTGGCCGGAAAAGGCAAACCGGAAAATCTGTTTTCCTTTCTACGGTTAAAAATTATAACGGCACGATGAGAGCCGTCTCAAAGCGGTTATTACGACGTCGTTTTTCCCACTTGGCCGTGGCGTCTCGTTCTGAGCCGAAATCATCGTCGTTGTCGTTGAACTCATCATTGGCGTCCTCGCTGATTGAGGAGTTCGCCAGATGTTGCTATCAGAGAGAACTGCGGGCAGCCATGAGAGCTATGGACGCCATGGAAAGGACCGGAGTTCGGGCTGATTCCATTACGTACTCGGAGCTCATCAAGTGCTGCTTGGCTCGTGGGGCGGTCGAAGAGGGTAGGATCGTCCACAGGCACGTTTTCTCAAATGGGTACCAGCCAAAGACGTTTCTGATCAATGTTCTCATTAACATGTACGTTAAGTTTGGGTTCTTGGAAGAGGCACAGAAACTGTTTGATATAATGCCTGAAAGAAATGTTGTATCTTGGACGACGATCATAGCAGCTTACTCTAATGCTAAGCTCAACGAAAGGGCGTTGGAATTCTTGGTATTGATGCTTAGAGACGGCGTGATGCCCAATATGTTCACCTATTCTTCCGTTCTGAGAGCGTGTGACGGGATGTGGAATCTAAGACAGCTTCATTGTAGTATATTTAAAGCTGGATTGGAATCTGATGTCTTTGTTCGAAGCGCTCTCATCGACGTTTACTCGAAACTGGGCGAGCTGCGAAATGCATTAGGTGTTTTTAATGAGATGGTGACAAGAGATTCGATTGTTTGGAACTCCATCATTGGAGGTTTTGCGCAGAATGGGGATGGCTATGAAGCCCTGAATCTCTTCAAGAACATGAAACGAGCCGCTTTTCATGCTGACCAGTCCACACTAACTAGTATTTTGAGAGCTTGCACAGGGTTGGCGCTTTTAGAATTGGGCAGACAAGTCCACGTTCACGTATTGAAATTCGATCAAGATCTAATTCTCAACAATGCACTTCTAGACATGTATTGCAAGTGTGGCAGCTTCGAAGATGCTAACATTGTTTTTACAAAGATGGTGGAGAAGGATGTAATATCTTGGAGCACCATGATTGCAGGACTTGCCCAAAATGGTTTCAGTCAAGAGGCATTGAAATTGTTTGAGAACATGAAAGTTTCTGGGTCAAAACCAAACAATATTACAATTCTTGGAGTTCTCTTTGCCTGTAGCCATGCCGGGCTCGTAGAAGAGGGATGGCACTACTTTCAATCAATGAAGCAGCTCTATGGTATTCTCCCGGAGAGAGAACACTATGGTTGTATCATTGATCTTCTTGGAAGGGCCGGGAAGCTCGATGAAGCAGTAAGGTTAATTCATGAAATGGAGTGTGAACCAGATGTTATTACATGGAGAACTTTGCTCGGTGCATGCAGGGTACACAAGAATGTGGATCTAGCCATATATGCTGCCAAGCAAATTCAAAAGTTGGATCCGGAAGATGCCGGAACCTACATTTTGTTGTCCAATATTTATGCTAATTCTCATAGATGGGATGATGTTGCAGAAGTTAGGAGGAGCATGAGACTCAGAGGAGTCAGAAAAGAAACAGGATGTAGCTGGATTGAAGTTGACATGCAGATACATGCTTTCATTGTGGGAGACAACTCGCATCCACAAATGGAAGAGATCAATAAGCATCTAAGCCAGTTGATACAGAGATTAAAGGAAGCAGGTTATGTTCCAGACACCAATTTTGTTTTGCAAGATCTTGAGGGAGAACAGAGGGAAGATTCACTTCGATACCACAGCGAGAAATTGGCAATCGTCTTTGGTATGATGAGATTGCCAAAGGAGAAGATTATTAGAGTGCGGAAAAATATCAGGATCTGTGGAGACTGTCATGTGTTTGCCAAGCTGATAGCAAAGATCGAGGAACGGATCGTTGTAATTAGAGATCCAGTTCGATACCATCATTTTCAAAATGGAGCATGCTCTTGTGGGGACTACTGGTAACGGAAGAAGAGATTTACAAGATATAGCTAGCTTACAGTTTGATTGTAATGTCTGATTGAGTGCAATCATATCAGATGAACAAAGACGTCATGAGGTGTATAATATATATAATATGTAAAATTGAAGTGGTCATGGTGCAAATATTTTGTACAATGCAATCGCAGAGTGTGCTACAACACAGTTTGAAGCAAAAAGCACATGACAACGGAATTATTTAACCAAAAGAAGGTCCTAGAAAGAACCTAGCCGTTTGCTAGAAGCTTCCTTTAATTTGTTCTTCACAATAGCAACTTGCAAAGTAGAAAAACAAAGGCCTTGTTCATTTCATGACTCAAGTCATATTGCTACAGTATTTTCTCTCACATAAATTCAAATTTAACTTTTTTATTACAGTATTTTTTTCTCACATACACAACTCAAGTCATGACTTGAGTTATGTAAATGAACACACCCAAAGACTATCGGATTTTTCCCGCTAAAAGCATGTTCAATAACCATCACATCTAACTAATAGTAAAAGAAATACTCATCAGCTTGTATGTGGTTGGTGTTCGACGCCTCCTACTAAAATTTTTATCTTTAAACCATGTTAAACAGGAGATTTGTCACCTTCCATTATATTACAGACCTCAGCATACCCTTCCACCGCGTGCTCTCTTCACAGGAATGACCCTTTTTGCTCCCTCACAACTCGTCTTTGGATATCCCACTGCTTCCATCCCCAACATAAGACGCATAAGCTTTGATAATAGATTCATAGACGCTGATTCCTTTCAGGTACTCATCTTTGTTTAAAAACTGAGACGTGTCGAAAAGATAATGGTCAGAATACAGGGTTGCAAATCCTGTCCCTAAGGTTTATTATATATTTCGTTCAAATTATTAGTACACACATTTGGAAAGTATCGAATTATAGGACTCTCACCTCATTGTGGTCGTGCAAAAGAATAGGGGTGTTGGCGATTGGAGAAAAGCCAATTGCCGGCACACCACGTGCACGGAAGTAGCGAGCATCTGTTGCACCAATGATGATTTCAGGCTTGCCGAGTGTTCCATTAGCGTCTTTGACAGCTTCTTCTAACAAGCTCCACCAGGGGTTTGAACTGTCAGTAGCAGTGAGAACTGGCTTCCCAAACTTATCAAGGACAGGAACCTTTTGTTTGTACTGCCAAGGTAAGAAGACAGAACGTAAGATAAAACTTCCAAGAACTGAAACTGAAAGAATGAACTTAGTAGGAAGTTCTTTTCCTATACTCACGCTTTCAAGCAGAAAATGAACGTGGCATAAATAGAAACTGATCTCAAGTTCTGAGCGAGAAAATTGTTACCTCAAATGTCATGTTGCGTGAAGCAGGTGCCCATTCTTCAGCAATCCGTTTCTCCAAAGACTTTGGATCGGCATTTGGGGGGACCCTTACATCAAAACCTGCTTCTGCTTCTGATGGCTGCAAATTCATGACAAAACCCTGGCAGACAAACGGTAAAATATACTTCCTGATCATTATCATTGAAAAGAATAAAATCGTTCCAATATGAATTTGCATTATACTACAAGATTTCTAAGGACAACTTTTATGCCAACATGAGAAGTAGTTGCTTGGCTTATGACAAAATATGCACTATTGCCTACTAGAAATGAAATCTCTTGTCTCTTGCACACACAAAGTATTTACTTTTAATCACAAACAATAATAGTCTATGAAAGTTCAAGTTAACAAACAAGCATAATAGTGAGTTAACTCACAGTTGGAGATGGCGTGCCAGCTTTCAGGAAGACCAAGTTAACCGAAATGACCTCGCTATCAACTTTCAAACCTGACTTAACCAAATCAAACTGCGAGTCCCGAAACCGCCAAACACTCTCAATGTTCTTCATCAGATTCTCCATGGCAGTGTTGTCATAAAGCTTCGCGCCATGGCCCGGTGCCCCTGTGGCCTTGATCACCAGCCACCATGGACACCTCTCCCCATAAAACACGTTGTACTTCTCATCCAGGGAAGTACTCCCTGTTTCCCAAGACACAACTATCTCATACATCACCAATAACTAACGGCGGAAGCCACATTGAGTAGAGCATGTGCCTCCCTTCAACTTTTAAAACTTAGATTTGTATCTATCAAAATGTCCTTATTTTGCAAAATCATTTGTAATTATACCCCCATTTAATAATTAAAATAGATTGTTGCACTCCTCATTTACAAGAAAATTACAACTGTGCTCCCACATAATAATCAAGATATAAAGGCGAGTTTCAGTGGTTACGTTTTCATCAGTAGTTACTACCAAATGTAGAAATTTAATGACACTCACATAATAATCAAGATATAAGACGAGTTTAAGTGATTTTACTATCAAATGTGAAATTTAATGACATTGGCATGATAAAGAATCAATCCTTTAACTGTAATAAATTTTTTGGATCAACTACCTAATTATAAGTAAGGACTTTCTCTAGTAGTCTTGTAAAAATAGACTACCGGTAATTTTTTATTTTTTAGCCGTTAAATTTATATTAGAATCTGTTTGTATCAGAATCAATTTGATGTAATTTTAACAAGAATTGGGACTACTGGTAGCGCAGATTACCCGTTACCGGAGAAAATTCCCAATTAATTATGTCTCTGTCTCTATTTTTTTTTTTTTTTTTTTTTTTTTTCATATCCTCACGACATGACCACCAAAATTTTTTAAAAAATAATAATAAAGATAAAAATTCTGCCTCTGTTATTGCCTATAATCATCAATTCCTCATTTTTGAGTTGTGATTGTAACTAAGAAAAGTAATTACCTTCATCAAGCATTATGCCCACATTCATGTCCCTAAAAGCATCAGACTCCGCAAACATCCGAGCGCCATCATAGCCCCCAATCTCCTCATCGGGGACAAACGACAAATAGACGCGGTGCGCAGAGGACTAAACCCAGAAGCCTTCAAACGCCGAATGGCCTCAACGTACTGCAAACCCACGCACTTGGTGTCCTGCGACCCTCTGGCGTAAATATCGCCGTTCGCGTCGACTTGGGCGGCAAAGGGGGGGTGGGCCCACTTGGCGTCCTCGGTGGGGACCACGTCGGTGTGGGAGTTGAGGAGGATGGAGGGGAGAGTGGGGTCGGAGCCGGGCCATATGAGGAGGACGAGGGGCTTCCCTGGGACGAACTCGAGGGTCTGGGAGTGGAGGGAGAGGGAGTTGGCCTGGGAGAGGATGAAATCGGCTGCTTCGCTGTATTGGGGGTTGGGGTGAGCGGTGTTGATCCGGAGGTATTGCTGGAACCTTGATATGGCTGATGATGGTGATGAGGGGTCTTGTGATTCTGGTTCTGAATACGTTGATTTTGATGATGAGAGAAATGGGAAAGAGCTTATTGTTAGTAGGACCCAGCAGAGACGAAGAAGGTTTGTGATGTTTTCATAACCAGATTTCGTGTGGGAAGAAGATGAAGCCATTGCTTGCTTCTTTGCTGGTGTAATATGTTGTTTTTGCTAATTCTCGAGCTCCAGGTGGAATCTGGTTCTCTCTTGATTTGTTGACTCTCGTGAACTGTTCGTGCTCTTTCTTTTTTTCAACGTACTTTGCCACATTCACTAAAAAAAAAAAAAAAAAAAAAAAAAGTTTTATTTTTTTTTTGTTTTGTTTTTGTTTTGTTTCTGATTCTCTTCTCTGGGATGATCTTTAAAAACATCTCACTATTAGCTAATGACAAGTTTTTATAAAACTATTTGAGTAGGAAATTATTCTCTTTGTCTTTTAATGCTAGATTATGAACATTATATGATTAGGAAATTATTCTTTTTAGTATATGATTATTGGGCGGGTTACAAACGTTCTTAAGTTAAAGAGTATCATATGAATGTAGTTGTTTTTGATACCTTTTAGTTTTTATAAAAGCAAACAAACTTTATTGGTGTTCTTAATGTTGAGTTATTTTCTAATTTATAGATTAGGTTTTAAGTTTATCTAAAAGGGGGATTGTAGCCGTTCTACTTGATAGGACCATTCTTTTGACCGTTTGACCGATAAAATTAAATAAGATTAAAAAATATAATATATAGTTTTTGATATAAATTTGATTGGTTAAAAATTGTTAAAAACATAGAACTACCAATAAATTTATTTTTTTCGAACTAATAGGAGAAACTCATAACCTAAAAATAATATTATATTTTAGATGTTTTAAAAACTCTATATTATTACAAATGCATATCAATTTTGTTTTTTTTTTCTTTTACTATTTTGATTTTGATAATTGATTTGACAAATTAAATATTTATAGATCATCCCATAACAAAAAGTATATTTGTCGTGTGACTCGTAATACATAAAAAAACAAAGAAAATACTAGTATTTTTAAGTTAAATTGTACATAATAATTTATAAATATAAGTATCACTATAAAGTAAAAAGGAATTTAGAGGTGAATATATATATTTTTTTTCTAATCGAAGGTGAATATAAATTGTTTACACAGAAAAGGGAGGATTTTTTTTTTTTTTTTGGACATGGAAAAATGAGATTCGAACTCTTTATCTTACAGTGGAGTCAAATGTGTAATTATCATTAGAGTATACCTGCAACTACATAAAAAGAAAGAGTTTAATATGAATGTAAAATTTAGAAGTGTGGTTTTTTTTTTTTTTTTTTTTTTTTTTTTTAAGTGCACAGGACATAAGTGTGGTTTTGAGAATATTCAAAATACAATATTTTTTTTTATAAATATAAAATACGGCATAAAGTCGTAAATACTTCATTAATGTTCTTCAAATAACTTATAATATATTTTTTAGAGTTTTTGGCACAATTACTCTTGAAAATTTTGATAAGTTGCCCCTTAAATTTGTAAATTTATTATAATGTGCCCTACTTAATTAAATATGTTCAAATTTTTTATTAAATTTAAGGGACTAAAAGTTGACATATTAAAAAATTTGTATTATAATTGAATTAGAATGTTAAAATTTTTAACTGAGTGTACTTTTTTAATACTAATTTAACACAATTATCGTAAAAATAAGGTATATTACAATAATTTTATAAATTGAGGAAATATATTATAATAACTTCACAAATTACAGAAATAACTTGTTATAATTAAAAGTTTAAGAGGTAATTTATTAAACTACGATAAATTTAAAAGGTAAATATATTAAAATCCCTATTTTTTAATTAAAAAGGTTGATATTTGTAAAGAGAATCTCTACTTACACTGATGGAGTTAAAACTTGTTACTCACATATTATTTCATTTCTAAACCGAAATCATGTCCCTGAAAAAATGAAATTAAAGAAAATAAAAAGGTCGTGTAAGTGTAAAGCGAAAAAGTCAACTGAACCAATCACGACGTGCCACATCGTGTAACGTAAATTAATCCGAGCTCCCGTGGGCGCTGTAGAGGCAAAAACAGGCAGAGACTTCAGATAGAGAGGCACCGCCTAAAACCCCAAAAGTTACGAACCTCAAAATCAGTAAAATAAAGAAATAAATCAAATCAAATATCAAATATGGAAAGCACTTTCCTCTTCAGTGACCCCATTTCATTTTCACCAGGTTTGACTGACCTTTCAAGTATTCATCTCTCTGAAAAATACCTTCTCTGTATCATTGTTCTTCGTCGGTTATACACACACACACACTGTGTATATGTATAAATAACATATAAACCCAAAATCAAAACTTTTTTTTTTCCTTCTCAAAAAGGAAAAATTGAAAAAAAAAAAAAAAATCCGAACTTGAAAGTTCCCACCTTTCCGAAAACCCCGCTCTCAAATCCCCACTCTCTCTATCTCAAAACTCGTACACGTCACTCTGCCTTTTTGGTTCTTTCTTTTCTATTATTATTATTATTATTTTCCCGGAAAACAAACGGACGCGACAAAGAGAACAGAACAAAGAAACGCAGAGAGAATCCCAGTGAGAGAAAGAGGAGAGAGAGAGTTGTGCTGGAATCGGCGGGTGCGATGGAGGAATACATGAAGGAGTGTATGAGGAAGTTGGCGATGTGGTACACGAGAACCTTCAAGCCCATCATGACCCACGACGAGCTGGAGCCCATCATGGCCACCTTGGGCTTCGTGGGCCTTCCACCGACGACGACGGCGGCCCACGGCGGCCCCTGGAAGGAGTACGTGTTCTCAGCCGGCCAGTGGCGGGCCAACTCATCATCGGGCTCCTCGGTGGCGGAGGCACAGCCCAGGCCCAGGTTGCCGTACCCCAGGATTGATGGGCTCCACATCTATACATATCGGGCTTTCATCGACGCCGTCAACTTCTACCTCGAGATGTGCGACTTCTCCGATCTCTTTCATATTAGGTACGCTTTTTCTTTCTTTCCTGTTTCTGTTATACGAAGCCTATTTTATCGTCTTGTTTTATTTATTTATTCTGGTGTGGACTTTTTTTTTATTTGGGTGAATAATTTGATGTGGAATTGTTCAATTGGATTTGACTACAATTTTTAATTTTTACTCTTTTTTTAAAACTATTTTTAATTTTTACTTTAGAACAGAAAAACAGTTGAAAGTTCTCTTCTTTAAGAATTTTGTAATTGTAATAACCCTTTATTTTATAGAGTTAAATTTCTTTTAATGTGGCCTTGTTGTTGATCGATATACTAATTTCGCTGCTGAATAAATATGGGAATTATATTGAACGACAAGTAAAATTCAAGCAGGTCGAGTTGATTTTTGAGGTGAAATTGAAATCTAAATCATTTTTTTTTTTTTTTTTTTTTTTTAAATAACGTTAGTGAAATGTTCGGAACAAAATTATAATAATTGTGTTGTGTGAATTTGGGAGCTAAAAAATAATTCTAGTGTTGGTTTTTGTTAGTATATATATAAATATATATATATATATATATATATATTTTTTTTTTTCTCATGTTTAGTTTCACACTAGGTCAAATGGCATGAGTGGGGCACGATTTAGAAGGACGCAAGTTCGATCCTGATGAGCCAAATTAATTAGTTCGATTGTATTGTAATAAGTGTGTATAATTAGTTGAGTTATTTCGCTAGTCACGTCGGATCGATGCCAAGAAAGTACATTCATAAACTTGACAAATTGAACAGTAATAGATACTTATTTATAAATGTGACTAATTCGTTTGAGTTGTTAGTTAATTCGTTAATCAAGTGATCATAATAAAGAAGTGTCCCTTGGTCTTAAGAAAATATAAAAATGTAGGCATGTTCTTCTGTCTAAAAAACTAAAAAAAAAAAGAAAATAAATTGAGTTCTAACTTTATTTAAGTTCATATTTTTTTAAGTTCAAACTTTATTCAATTTTACTCAATTTTATTTAAATTACAACTTCAACTCAAGTTATAACTCAAATTCAACTCAAAAACTACACTCAAATTACACTGTAAAAGAATAGGTCTGTAATGTCCCAAACAAATACATAAAATTTAGAAAATACAAGTAATCAAATTTGAAGATAAACTCCATAACATGTTACAATACAATTTATATAACGTTATAAATTTCTTGTACTAGTCACATTCTTATAAATTTAAAAGTATGTATTTTGAATATTATATCACAACGCATTTTTTCCCCCCCGTAAATTGAGGTCTCTTTAGTTGCGGATCAAAAATTTGAACCAAATACTATGATGTTAAGATCAACTTGATTAAGGAATTGAAAATCATTGCTTGCAAAATCAATATCAACCCTTTAGCCCTCAATACTTATTTGCCTTTTTTTTTTTTCCTCCCCTATCTTTTCTTTCTTTCTTTCTTTTTTGGGCCCCTTCATTCACAACTTTTTTCAGTCCTAGTTTCTGCCCTCTGGCCTGGTAACATGGGCTTCAAAGTTTAATTTGTCTGGCTGAATATTCTCTCTAGTCTGAAACACACTGCACAACGTCAATTTTCACGCTAGATCATATATTTTACTCTTTTCAATTACCTTGTAAAACTGACATATCTACTAGCTTTGTTCAAGAATCTTTACTGACAATGTGTGATAATATCATATTGAGCACCCTTATTTATTCCAATAAGATTAAAAATCCGCTACTCACATCAAATGAGTCTCGTTAAATAAGTAAGTGAGATTCACCATTTTATTAGTGATGTAGTTTTATATCCCAACAAGGATAATTATTACACTTTTCTATCATATTAAAGTATTATCTGTTTTTTTTCTTTTTTCTTTTTCAATCTGTGAAATATTTAACTTAACAGTTATGTTTTTGACTCACTACTGTATGGCATGTAACGCTCTTAGGGGCATGCCACTCCATCGAGCTCATGACAGGAACAGGAAATGGCGTCGTATGGAAGAAGACGACAGCGTGTTTGTTTACAGAGAAGGAACCTTGGATCAATCAACGTATAATTTGTATCACTTTGATAAGAACAACAACAACAACAGTGGAGGCAGTAGCAGAGTCAAGTCCATCGGCATTCGGAACAAAGGCCACAGCACTCCTACTAGCTGCGTTGTTCCTTTGAAAGATTTAGTTCCATCACCAGTTAAGTTGGAGAAAGTATGAGCGAAAAAAGGTTCCTTAATAGGTTTTTGTTTTCTTTTTGTCTAAACAGTTCCTTTGTTTTAATGGTGGTTTTGCAAAGATGGATTCGGTACAGAATAATACAATTTTGATAAATGAACTGTGTAGTGGTTTACTTTTGCCCTTGTAGTTTTGTGTTAGGCCTGCTAGTATATTTCATTCTATTTTTTGAGTCTTCTGACGGTTGGAAAAATTCTGGTCTTGGGTTTTCATAGCTCGACAATTGGAGAATCAAGAATCCACTAGTTAGAGAGCTAAGGTTTGGTTGGGCCTTTCCTTTGTATGAGGACTACTATTCTAGTCCGAGGCTTGGCATAAATATAGGTGTGATTTTAATGGTTATTTTAATATTTAATTATTAATGGGTATTATTAGTTTAATTGTAAGATATTAATTCAATAATTATAATAAATTATATAGTTCACCAAAATATTTATAATAATTAATGAAATTAGATTTTTATATTTAATGGTAACTATTTATGAAAACGAAACCATTAAAAATTCGTCCGTATAATATATATTATACACACACTATCTTGAGTGGTATTTTTGGTTGTTTCCCCTATTTTCTTTATTTGAGAATTACTTTATTCAAACAACGAAAATGACAGTCACAACAGGGACTACCTTTTAAATGTCAATGAACCCTGACCTTGATGAATAACAAACCCAATTACAAAAAGTAAGAGCACTTTGGTTACTGGATATTGTGATCTAGTTGAAGGATATAAACAGAAAGTTAGCAGCTAAATTAAAAATACTCTCGACAATACTAAGACACCACCACTCTGGACAAACAATATCTAGCTTCAAAGTGTCAATGCCTAACTTCTAATCTAAGACCTCATTCATTTCGTTAATTCAAAATACAATTTAAGTTTTTACTACAGTATTTTCTCACAAAAATTTAAATTCAACTTTTCAACTATAGTGTTTTCTCTCTCATGAATTCACCTAATACATCTTAATATAAGCAGTGCATGATCAGAAATCTCAACAAACCAAGACCTGTGAGGTACTAAAAACATATAATTCAAGACCAGACAAAGATCTCTTTTTTTTTTTTTTGTCTCTTGGTTTTTGCTTAAAACCAGCATCCTTAAAATGCATAGCTCCTGAATCAAAAACAAAAATAAAAGAAACTATTTTGAGGTTCTAAAAACATATCTCAAAGCCTCACATCAAGCTCCAGTATTACTAAATAAGTTTCACACTTGTAGTTCCCTTTTCGTGTGATAATCACAAATAATGGTTGGTACATTCCTTTTACAAGTTCTGAGACAAATAAACCATTATCCAGAAAATATATTTTCTCGTGATTTTCATTTATTTGACAAATGGAGAAGCAAATTGTAACATAATAAATACTCCTCCATCCAACAACATATAATTAAATCTTGAAATTCATCAAGGTACATAAATGGCTTATTGATTCATCAAGACCTATGAAAATGACAAAGAACTATTAAGAGATGATGCATGGAGTACCTCAAATTTAGAGTCGTATCCAAATTTCGTGGATAATCGGACAAGAATGGTGGCCGTTGCTCAAAAGTCGATTTGAACAAAGATATATCGACATTTCTAAATCGGAACTCGAGATTTTCGTTTATTGCAGCTAAATTTCTGAGTTGTTGCTTGTCACGTAATAAAAATGGAAATCGAGTTCAGATCAACATAATAATATGCTTTCACATAAATTTTGAAATTTGCTATTTATTGTACATTTGAATGAAGATATGTTCATCTATCCCATGTAAATTCGAACCTTTCCCTTTAGAATTCTCACTCTAATCACTTTGAAATTGAACAAACGGATGAAACCGAACCCTAATGAATGCAATGGAATTCACACACAACAAGTAATTACTATTTAGGCCTCATTCAGTCCGTCGATTCGAGTTTTTAGTTCGAGTTGAGATGTGACTTTATGTGAGAGTTTTTAACTGTAGCAAAAAAAAAAATATATATGACTTCTTATAAGAACTTTTAATTGTAATAAAATTAAAATTAAAAAATTCAAAACAGTGAAATAAACGAGACCTTAATTAACATCAATAAGAACAAATAGAGAGAAAATTAAGGACTTACTGTTGAAGCTTGACTCTACCGGTGTGTATTAACGGTAATCAAGGTAATATCTTACCCTTGGATCCTATTTATTTAAACATCCAAAAATCCTGCGGTTAAAAGAGTTGAAATTGGAGGAAGATTTTTAGACTCTGATCGCAGGGCTTTTAAGTGTTTGAATAAATTGGGTTAAAGTTGGACTTGGAAATAACTTTTATTGTCCTTAACAAACGCTCATAGGATCAAAATCATAATAAAAAATTTTAATTAGACCTTAATCGTAGAGATTTTTAAATTGAACTTGGAAATAACTTTTATTGTCCTTAACAAACGCTCATAGGATCAAAATCATAATAAAAAAAAATTTAATTAGACCTTAATCGTAGAGATTTTTAAATTGAAATAGTCAATTAATTAATTAAAAAAAATAGGGAAAACATTAGGAGGATGTAAAAAAAAAAAAAAAAAAAAAAAAAACTTCCTGAAATTACAACGAAATTTACACCCATGGATATAGCCAAAATGCAAGTGGCCGCTATGTTTGTTTATTTTTTTTTGGGTGGTTGTCTACGTGTTACACTCATAGAGGGCGTTTAATTGGTGTATTCTGTGCCATGAATTGAATTATGATTTCATAGTTTATTATAGTATTTTTTTATAAAAAAATACACATAAATTAAGAATAGTTCTGAATCATAATTCTAAATCCATAAACTAAACGCGATACTTCTCTCTTACCAAGGTCTAAGTTATGAACCAAGGCGTCCAGCAAAAAAAAAAAAAAAGTTGTGGACTAACGCGCCTCGTCATTTTCAAATTGGAAGAAAGCATTTCCCTTTTCCTCATAGAATGTGAACGACGGACAATTGGACATTATTGTCGTACAAAATGTGAACGACGGGCAATTGGACATTATTGTTGTTCATTTGACAAAGCTACGAAGCTTTACTAGATTTTACTTTCCGTATGACTAAAATGATAAGTGAGCAAGGCTTTATGTAATTTTTGAAACTTCA
Source organism: Morus alba (assembly GCA_012066045.3). Lineage (NCBI taxonomy): Eukaryota > Viridiplantae > Streptophyta > Magnoliopsida > Rosales > Moraceae > Morus > Morus alba. The sequence goes on along the minus strand of CP050230.2, from coordinate 6,240,200 downwards.
GTCACAATTTCAGAATTTTTAAGGTATCGAAATTTTTTCAACTAAAAAATTCATTTTGCCAATATATTGGAAAAATATATGAAATATCGGCATGAATATCGATATTGGTAAGCATATAGTGTAATTTAGGAAAAATTTTGAGAAATTTCAGAAAAATTTCTGTTAATTTTTCTATTAAATATTAATCTCTACCTACACCGTCTTTGTCCTCTGGTGATAGACTTTGCTTGACATTCTATCTTTTCTGTTTTTTCTTTAAAAAGAAGAAAAGTTGGCGTGAGAATAAAGCAAAAAACTATTCATCCACGTATGCCTGATAATATGATCACAACACGACAACCGGATTCAAAAATAATATAAATTTCATGGGTTAAGGTTGAGAAAAAAGATGTTCGGGTCAAAATTAGATTGACCTGAAATTAACACGAAAAATACGGGTCAATTTCGAGTTGAACCTGTCTAACCCGAACATGACATTTAAACTCAGTAAAAACTAAAAAAATACATATTTTTCATTTATATTTTTTATTTTATTATGAACTTGTGATATCATGATAGCTATACTCAAAATCTTATATTATTATTTTCTTATTTTCAATGGATGTTATTGTATTTTAGTGTGTTATGAATTTTAAGTTATTTTTAATATGTAAAAACTAAATAAAAGTATACAATTTTCGTGGTAATTTCGGGTTCATGGGTCATTTTTCGTGTCGTGTCAACCCGTAAAGTGGTCGGTCGTGTTTGTGTTACAGTTTTTAAAAATTTCATATCATGGGTCGGGTCAAGTTAAGCGCAAATTTAAAAAAAACGATCAAAAACACAACACGTGACACAAATTGCCACCCCTACATCCGCGAGTATATATAGTGCATTGAGTGAGAAATATCAAGCATAAGTACATTTGACGAAGATAATCTATTCCATGAATTTATGATCAATGAATTTGGGATCTAATTATAGCATCTCCTCAAGTAAGGCTCCTCACATTTATTGTCCACGCAATCATGATTTTAGAAATTATGATAGATATGTAATTTTCAATTTCTTCATCCTAGCATACCACTATCATCTCCAACAAATGATTAGAAAAAAATTCACTGTTTCCCATTCATGTAAATACAATAGGAAGGAATTAACAAACCTATATGTGACATATTCATCTCTATAATCAGCATTATTCAAATAACATATCATGAGACTAATATTATTTGAATTAAGATGTGATTCGACAACGTTTGAATCTCATAACTTTCTTTTGATGTTAAGAAAAAATATAATATATACATGTATTTTAATAAAAAAAAAACTTATTTATTTTATATATCTTTTTTAATGTTTACGTTATTATAAAATATTAAAAATATGTTATAATATAAATTTCTACAATTTCTGTAATTCTTTTTTATATTCCCACTAATCGATATTTTCTTTAAAATTTTTATAAAACTAGAGTACCGATGTTTTGTATGATATTGATATTTTCATCTTTGTAGGTGAGTATATGATCGGAATTTATCACTATACAAGTCAAGTCATTACCAAAGGGAAAAAAAAAAGTCATAGCTAATCAGTCATCTATTTCTTCTTTAGAACTCCTAAAAGAGTTCACATGCCTAGCTCAACGAAAAGGGCAAGTTCTTTGGTTCCAGGTCCGAGTGATATTGAGAGATCAACAAAAAGCAAGTCTCCTTCCCAATTTGCATTGAAAGAAAGGCTTTCACACACGTCTCAAATACTTTTTTTTTTCAGTCAGTCATCTACTTTACTTGTCCCAATAAGGTGTTAGAAGGAAATTGGAAAAATCTAAAGAAGCTAAAGACACATGTGACATATCGACTTCTTCAAAAAGTAGTTTGCTAATTGCCAAAAGTAAAAAATAAATGAACAAAATTATATGAGGATTAGTTTGGCCACATTTATACATTCTACTTCTGTAAGAATTTTTACTTATCTGAATAGGAAAAGCAGAAGCAAAAAACTGAAAAACAAAAGCCAAAAATTCTCGTTCAGTTTGTTGATTTGAGTTTTTAATTCGAGTTGAAATGTGACTTTATGTGAGAGCTTTTAACTGTAGTAGAAAAAAATTAAATATGACTTCTTGTAAGAGTTTTTAACTATAATAAAATTAAAAATAAAAACTCAAATTAGTGAAATTAATGAGGTCCTAATTAACATCAACAGGAACAAATACAGAGAAAATTAAAGGACTTACTGTAGAAGCTTCACTCTGCCGGTGTGTGTTAAAGGTAATAAAGGTCATATCTCACCCTTAGATCCTATTTATTTAAACATTCAAAAATCCTGCGGTTGAAAGAGTTCAATTGGAGGAAGATTTTTAAGACTCTTTGATCGCAAGGCTTTTAAGTGTTTGAATAAATGGGGTTCAAGGTTAGAAATAACTTTTTTGTCCTTAACAAACGCTCATAGGATCAAAATCATAATAAAAAAAATTAATTAGACCTTAATTGTAGAGATTTTTAAATTAAAAGAGTCAATTGCTTGATTAAAAAAAATAGGGAAAACATTGGGAAAATATGCGTAAAAAAAAAAAATCTTCTTGAAATTACAGTGAAATTTACACCCATGGATATAGCCAAAATGCAAGTGGCCGCTGCGTTTATTTCTTTTTTGGGTGGTTGTCTACACGTTACACTTATGGAATGCGTTTAGTTGGTGTATTCATACCATAATTCAAATCATGGTTCGTAGTTCACTACAATATTTTCTTACACAAAAAATACACATAAATTGAGAATAATTTTGAATCTATGAACCAAACGTTCACAAAGACTTCTCTTTTACCATGGTCTAAGTTATGGACCAACACGTCTAGCAAAAAAAAAATGTTGTGGACCTCGTCATTTTCAAATTGGAAGAAAGCATTTCCCTTTTCCTCACAGAATGTGAACGACAGACAATTGGACATTATTGTCGTGCAGAATGTGAACGACGGGCAATTGGACATTATTGTTGTTCATTTGACAAAGCTACAACCTGTACTAGATTTTACTTTCCGTATGACTAAAATGATAAGTGAGCAAGACTTTATAGGGTTGTTTTTTTACATTTTTGAGTTAAGGTAACTTGAGTTAAGTTTGAGTTATAACTTGAGCTGAAGTTATAATTTAAGTTTGTGTTTGGATGTGCACATTTGAGTTATGATTTGAATTGAGAATTTTTTGAGTTTGTGTTTAGGTGGGTCAAAATTTAAATTTGTATTTAGATAGTATTTTAATAAAAATTCAATGGTGATGAAAAATTTTAATAGGGTATATGGGTGAGATTTTATTCGTCTTTTCGTTACGATGCATAGAAAAAAAACATTTCAATGAGAATTAAAACGAAAAAGTTATTACATTTTTAAAAATAGAAAAAATACTGTTCATTAACTTGAGTTTGAATTTATGAACTCGAGTTGAAAGGAAAACTTGAACTCGAGTTTAGCCTCAAACTGGAGTTTAAACTCGAATTTAAACCCAAATTTTACAAAAAAAAAATATGAAATTGAATAAAATTGTAATTCGAGTTCAAATTTTTTTTGAATTTTTGAAACTTCAGTCACAATTTCAGAATTTTTTAAGGTATCGAAATTTTTTCAACTAAAAAATTCAGTTTGCCATCTGGTGATAGACTTTGCATGGCATTCTATCTTTTCGGTTTTTTCTTTAAAAAGAAGAAAAGTTGGCATGAGAATAAAGCAAAAAACTATTCATCCACGAGTGTACATAGTGCATTGAGCGAGAAATATCAAGCGTAAGTACATTTGACGAAGATAAATCTATTCCATGAATTTATGATGAATGAATTTGGGATCTAATTATAGCAGCTCCTCATGTAAGGCTCCTCACATTTATTGTTCATGTAATCATGATTTTGGAAACTATGATAGATATGTAATTTTTAATTTCTTCATCCTAGCATACCACTGTCATCTCCAATAAATGATTAGAAAAAATTTACAGTTTCCCATTCATGTAAATACAGTGGGAAAGAATTAACAAACCTATATGTGACATATTCATACATATAGTCAGCATTATTTAAATAACATATCATGACACTAATATTATTTAAATTAAGATGTGATTCCGATTACGTTTGAGTCTCATAACTTTCTTTTGATATTAAAGAAAAAAATATAATACATGTATTTTAATAACAAACTTATTTATTTTATATATCTTTTTAATGTTTACGCTATCATAAAATATTAAAAATATGTTATAATGTAAATTTCTACAATTTCCGTAATTCTTTTTTATATTCCCACTAATCGATATTTTCTTTAAAATTTTTGTAAAACTAGAATAACGATGTTTCGACTGATATTGATATTTTCATCTTTCATCTTTGTAGGTGAGTATATGATTGGAATTTATCACTATACAAGTCACGTCATTGCCCTGAAACGGGAAAAAAAAGTCATAGCTATCAAAGTGACTTGGCCATATCTATATTGAAATCGGTCATCTATATCGTCTTTAGAACTCCCAAAAGAGTTCACAGGCCTAGCTCAACGAAAACGGCAAGTCCTTTAGTTTCAGGTCCGAGTGATATTGAGAGATTAATAAAAAGCAAGTCTCCTTCCCAGTTTGTATTGAAAGAAAGTAGTTAAAACCCGAGATAAAAAGATTGTAAGTTACTTAAAGAGAAGAAGAAAGGCTTTCACACACGTCTCAAATACTTTTTTTTTTTTCTTCAGTCAATCATCTACTTTACTTCTCCCAATAAGATGTTAGAAGGAAATTGGAAAAAATCTAAAGAAGCTAAAGACATATGTGACATATTGACTTCTTCAAAAAGTAGTTTGCTAATTGCCAAAAGGAAAAAATAAATGAACAAAATTATATGAGGATTGGTTTGGCCACATTTATACATTCTACTTCTGCAAGAATTTTTACTTATCTGAAGAGGAAAAGCAGAAGCAAAAATGAAAAACAAAAAACAAAAACAAGAGCCAAAAATCCTAGTTATTTTAAATAACTATTGTTTGTGCAAAGGATTTTCAGACATTTTTAGTGGATATTTAAGTTGCATCGTATTATGTGCAATGCAAAGGGTGGTTTTTGATACATGAAACTAGGTCTTATTTTCATGCTATGTGTATTCATATTTATTTTCATGCTATTTTTACTTCTTTTTTTTCCCTTTTTTTTGCAAATGTACATTTATAATCGTTTTGTCTTGCTTTGCTGACATTGTCATGCAATTTTCCACAAAGACTTTGAATTTTATTTATTTATTTATTTATTTCTTATTATAGAGACTTTTTTTTTTTGGTACGCCAATAATCGTGGAGAAAAATGGTATAGTAGTTAATTCTTCTTCTTTTTATACATAAAACTCAAAAAAAGACAACTAAAGTTTAAACTTTATTTAAGTTCACATTCTTTTAAGTTTTAACTTTACTCAATTTTATTCAACTTTATTTAAATTCTAACTTCAACTCAAATTATAACTCAAATTTAATTCAAAAACTATACTCAAACTACACTCGAAAAGAACTACCATGGTGCAGTAGTTAATTCTTCGCTACTTGAGAAAAGGTCAACAACGTCCAGGGGCATATTTGTCTGCCCAATATTTTAATATAACGCAAATACCTCCAGCCTTGTATACTAGGCACTAGCATCTTCCCCTCTATAAAGACCAGCTTTAAGTTTCACTTCTATCTTATCAATCAGTGGAAAATCAGAAATCGCATTTCAAAGCATCCTTTTTGTTTTTTCATAATGTTAAAAATGTGCTTTTTTGGTCTTCTCATATTTGCTTATTTCCTGTTCACTTCACGTTTCAGTTCCGCGCACCCACTTTGCCGTGCTCATGAAAGGTCATCCTTGTTGGATTTTAAGACAAGCTTTGTCATTAAGAAGTTTGCTTCAGGTAATCATTCTGGTTATCCGAAGGTTGCTTCATGGGCGCAAGGACGGACGGCGAGCAACTGTTGCTTGTGGGATGGTGTTGAGTGCGACGAAGATACCGGCCATGTGATCAGTCTCGACATGAGCAGCAGCTTTCTCTATGGCAACATCGACTCTAACAGCAGCCTTTTCAAACTGGTTCACCTTCAGAAGCTTAACCTTGCTGATAACGATTTCAATTACTCTCAAGTACCAACTGCTATCAGCCATCTTCCTATGCTGACTTATCTCAACCTCTCATACTCCTTATTTTCTGGCCAAATCCCATATGAATTGTCAAGACTATGCCACTTGTCTTCTCTTGATCTCTCTGACTGTTGAGAAGGCTTGTTGGAACTCAAAAGACCTGATTTCAGTAGCCTCATTCGAAACTTGACAAACTTAGAAGAACTTTCTCTGAGTTCTGTCAACATATCATCCACAGTGCCTACTTCACTCGCAAACTTTTCTTCTTTGACATCTCTCGTCCTAAAACATTGCGGACTGACAGGTAAGTTCCCTGTCGACCTTTTCCACTTGCCTGGCCTACAAATTCTCAATGTGAAGTCAAATAATTTCTTTGGTGAATTGCCTCAATTTAACCAAACCAGTGCTTTAAAGGTATTGAACCTGGCATCAAATAGCTTCACCGGTCCAATCCCTTCCTCCATTGGAAATCTTACGCATCTCAACTATCTGAAACTTTCTAAAAATAACTTCTCCGGTCCTATCCCTACATCCATTGGAAACCTTACCCAACTCATTTACTTAAACCTTGGTTCAAATCATTTTAGCGGGCCAATTCCATTATCATTTTCAAAACTCATAAATTTGGAATCTCTTTACCTATTGGAAAATGAGTTGAGTGGCACGGTGGATTTTGATCTGTTTCTTCGCCTAAAAAATCTTACAAGGCTATCTCTGTCGTACAACAACCTCTCACTGATCATTAAACCTAGTGTAGACAGACCACCTCCACAATACATAATTTTAGAACTGTCCTTTTGCAATTTAAGCACTTTCCCTAACTTCCTAAGGCATCAAGTAAGAATGCAGGATTTAATGCTTGCAGGTAACCATATTGGTGGCCCGATTCCTGCATGGCTGATGAACATGAGCAGGGAGACATTGTTCTACATAAGCCTCGCTGAAAATTCCTTGACAGGGGAGCTTTCACCTGCCATTTGCAATTTAAGTTCCCTTTCGGTCCTTAGGTTGTTTGGAAATAAGTTGGTTGGTGAGCTTCCTTCGTGTTTGGGAAACTTCAGTGCTTCCTTCATGTGCTCTATTTAAATATATATTTTACAAAATTAAACTCTTAAGAGAATAACAAATCAAAAAAGAACCAAAACTTTTAAAGAAATTTATATTCTCATATTCAAAAAATTAATAAACTGAATATACACGTGTGTGCTTCTAACTAGTGTCAAAAACTAAACATGAATGCATTGGGATGAAATTCCGTTTGGTTCAGGGATTCGAATCATGTGATTTGAATCATTTTCGATTTACGTGTATTTTTTGTGAGAGAAACCACTGTAGCGAACCACGAATCATGATTCGAATCGGGGGACGAATCCCCCAACCAATGTCTTGAAAGTCCTTTGCCCAAACACATTAGTTATTTAATATAACTAGGAATTTTGGCTTTTGTTTTTTTATTTTATTTTTGTTTTTGTCTTTGTTTTTTATTTTTATTTTTTTACTCATGCTTTTCCTTTGTTATAAGTAAAGTAGAAATTGGAACAATGATTTTCAAACATCACAATCAAGAGCCCAACTCTTTGCACTCGTAGAACTTAGAAGGGCATAAAAGTAATTGACACTCAACATAGGTTCTCATTAAGAAAGTGGCATAAAATATCCATCATGTGTTCTAGAAAGGCCTCAAATTTGCGGAGCTAATCCTCTAGAATTAATGGGCAAGGAATGGTTCAATTTTCTAAAAGCCCTTTGCACATAATGTCTTGAAAGTCCTTTGCACAAACACATTAGTAATTTAAATAACTAGGAATTTTAGCTTTTGCTTTTTTGTTTTTTTATTTTATTTTTGTTTTTGTCTTTGTTTTTTATTTTTATATTTTTACTCATGCATTTCCTTTGTTATAAGTAAAGTAGAAATTCTTACAAAAGTGGAACTACTAATGTCTAAATGTGGCCAAACTAATCCTCATAATTTTGTTCGTTTATTTTTTCCTTTTAACAATTACCAAACTAATTGCTGAAGAAGTCAATATGTCACATTTTGGCTAGGTTGACTCGTCTAGGTGTTTAGCTTCATTAGACTTCCAATTTCCTACCAATATCTCATTCGGACAAGTAAAGCTTGACTCATAGAAAAATACGATTATAAGAGTATATGTCATGTCAAAATACCCTTCTTTCTTCCTCGTAAGTAAATAAAAGGTTTAAAGGTATTATCGGTGTTAAGCACCATTACTAATAGACGGTAGGTCCCACCTATATGGATCTCACATTACAGGACCCACTATCTATTAATGAATAGTGCTAAACATCATCGGTGGCCTATAACATTAGTTTGTAATTTAGGGGATTAGGGAATAATTTGACTTGTATCTTTATAGTGATAAATTCCGATCACAAACTCACATTTCATTTATCTAGGTATTATGTATAGACGAAAAGTCAATGACGAGTTGTGCCTTTTGTAGTGATAAATTCGATCCCATGCTCACCTATCGTTTTTCTAGTCTTGTATCTTCTATCATTTTACTTTAATGTTTCTCCAACAGTTTTTTTAAACACTTTTAGTTAGTTTGCTCCCCTTTAACTTTTATAACTATGACATTTATATAAGACTTTTTAAAAAAACTTTCAGTTACCCTCAAGTTTTAATTTTTAAGTACCAAATTCTTAAAAAAAAACTTAGTATACAAGTTTATAATTTTGTGTATTGCAAAGATAGTTATAAAAAAATATGTACCAAAATATATAATTGTACTATTATTTTAATTTAAAATTTTTGTTTAATTCATACTCCATCTGCAGGAAAAGAAAAAATGCCTATGGAAATTCCTAAACTCATGCTTCCATATAGGGGTGGCAATTCATGTCACGTGTCGTGTTTTGGTCATTTGTTTTTAAATTTACAGTTAACCCGAACACGACTAATGAAACGAAATTTTTTAAAAACCGCAACACGAACACAAAACTATACTTTATGGGTTGACACGACATGACACGACACGAAAATAATCCGTGACACAAAATTAACCCGTGAACCTGAAATTGACACAAAAATTATATATTTTTCTTTAGTTTTTTACATATTAGAAACAACTTAAAATTCATAACACGCTATAATACAATAACATCCATCAAAATTAAGCAAATAATAGTATAAGATTTTGCGTATAACTATCATCATATTACAAGTTCATAATAAAATCTAAAATATGTAATGAAAAAAAATATATTTTTTAGTTTTTATGAGTTTCGTTTCATGTTCAGGTTAGGCGGGTTTAATCCGAAATTAATCCGCGTTTTTCGTGTCAATTTCAAATCTACCAAAATTTGACCCAAACCTCTTTTTTTCTCAACATTAACTCACGAGATTCATATCATTTTCAAGTCGTGTTATCGCATGGGGACTCACATTGAAATTTCCATATAACCGTTTGTGCCCCCACTATCATTATATTACCTGTCTCTCTCTTCCTTTCCTTTTTCTATTTCGTGGTTGAATAAGTCTCTCCCTCCAAACGTTTTCCTATTTTCGTTCTTTCTCTTGGTACAACTCCTATTTTACCTTCCATTCTCTCTTTCTGGTTTTCAACTCTTTTTTTTTTTAAGATACATTTACAATCGTTTTGTCTTGCTTTGCTAATATTGTCATGTAATTTTCAACAAAGACCTTGGATTTTATTTATTTATTTATTATTATTATTTGTGCTTCAAAATCAGGACTTTTGATAGAAACTTGGTGGTTGATTGTTCTTTAGATGTATAACCTTCTTTAAGCTTTCTCTTTCTCTTATAATGACTGAGAAAATTTTAAAATTAAATAATGTAATTTAAGTCAAACATTTTTTTGAAAAATATCGTCTTATATTTTTAATAATTATGATATTAGAATATACGTAAATAGTAAGACTTAAGGTAAGTATGATGAATATATCAATATGATAAGTTATAATTTTGTTGCAACAAAGGAAAGTGGTAATTTAACTTAATTGTTTATCTAAAAAAAATGTTCCGCAAATTTAAGTAATTTCAATAATGTAAATGTTAAAGTACCGTGGTGGTCACATATGTAGGGTCGTCAATCTCTTGTGCCCCAGCAATTAACAATACTTCAAAGATAACAATTCTCATATTACATCAGTTGGTACATAAATGTTGAGATTTAAGTTGATGTCCTTAGCATTGCTCCATTTTGTAACTATTTTTTCAAGGACTTAGCTCTCTCCGTTGGCTTGATTACGCTTCCTAAGATTTATATATTTACATCCCATTGTAGCACAAATCTCTAATGTTCAGGCATAAAAATTGAAAGGATTTGCATGTGTTGATTGAAGTTTAATTAGTAGAGTCAGGACTAGATTTCATTTGTTTGAAAGAATCCTTCTTTGAAAGCATTCTATTATGTTTTTTTTTTTTTTTTTTTTTTTTTTTTTTTTTTTTTTCATTGTTGCTTGTGGGACGGTGCAGCCTTTTCAAATTGGTTCACCTCGAGAGGCTTCAAAATCTACAATTTTTTTAATTGATTTTTTAGAGTTTTATTTATACCTGTTTTACGTTTTTTTTTTTTTTTTTTTTTTTTTTTTTTTTTTTTTTCCTCGGGCTTGTTCTGTTTCTCTTCATATGTTATTTGATTTTTTCTTTTCATTTGCAATCTTATATTTTTTAGACATTTTCTGGTACGTCAACACACCAAATTTTCATTCGTCGAATCTGCATAAAATCAAGTAAAAGTTAAAAAGTATACATATTTAACGGTTAGAAAAATTTAACAGATCAAGACACTGGCGTACCAGAGAATCTCCATATATTTTTATTTGAAATGTGTATCATCAAATAACTTTTCAGAAATGTGTGGTTGCCTAAACAATTTTCTTGCAGGTAACCCTTTTTCTCAAATATGGTCCTCATAACTATTTTTCTATAATTTCCCTACTGAAACAAGTTATAATCTCTTCTAAATCATTACCCTACTCAAACATTTTTTTTTTTTCTTCAAACGCTCTCAATTATTTTTTTCCATATGTACCCAATAAATTACTCAATGGGTAATTCGTTGCGATAAAAACCAATTTTTCCTTTTAAATGTGCTCTACTTAAAAATATGTTTTATAAAATTAAACTCTTAAGAGAATAGTAAATTAAAAAAACCAAAAGTTTTAAAGAAATTTTAGATTCTCATATTCAAAAAATTAATAAACTGAAGTATGTGTGCTTCTAACTAGTGTCAAAAACTAAACAAGAATGCATTGGGATGAAATTTCTCAAAGTTCTAAATGCCTTTTGAACATAATGTCTTGAAAGTCCTTTGCACATAATGTCTTGAAAGTCTTTTGCACAAAAACTGAACACATTAGTTATTTAAAATAACTAGGATTTTTTAGCTTTTGGTTTTTGGTTTTTTATTTTATTTTTGTTTATTTTATTTTGTTTTTTTTTTTTTTTTTTTTTTTTTTTTTTTTTTTTTTTTTTGCTTTTCCTTTTACTTGAAATTCTTACAAAGGTGGAAGGAACTACTAATGTCTAAATGTGGCCAAACTAATCCTCATAACTTTGTTCATTTATTTTTCCCTTTTAACAATTATCAAACTAATTGTTGAAGAAGTCGATATGTCAACATTTAACTAGGTTGACTCGTCTAGGTCTTTAGCATCATTAGAGTTCCAATTTCCTACTACTAACATCTCACTGGGGCAAGTAAAGCTTGACTCACAAAAAAACATAAGATTTAAGAGTATTTGAGGCGACATGTCATGTCAAAATACCCTTGCTTCTTCTCCGTAAGTAACAGGGAAAGGGCTTAATTTGTACCTTTTAGTGATAAATTCTGATCACAAACTCACCTTTCATTTATCTAAGGTATTATTCATGGACGAAAAGTCAATGACGACTTGTGTCTTTTACAGTGATACATTCTGATCGCATGCCCACCTAAAGTTTTTCTAGTATTGTATATTCTATCATTTTACTTTATGTGTTGTTTATTCAAATTTGATTCTGATTTTATTATAGTGTTTTATATTTCAAAAATATTTGAATTTAAAATTTTTTTCTCTCACAAAATTTATATTAATCAATCATAATCACTAACTTAAACGCCTAAACTAAATGGACCTTAAAACGTTTCCCCATCAATTTTTTTTAAACACTTTTATGGTTAGTTTGCGCCCCATTAACTTTTATAACTATGTTATTTATATGAGACTTTTAAAAAACCTTCAATTACCCTCAAGTTTTAACATTTAAGTATCATATCCGGGAAAAAAACTTTTACGTAACTCTTATTGAACTTTTAAAATGCCAAAAAAACCAAAATCAATAATATTATTATACAAGTTTATAATTTTGGATATTGTAATAGTTATAAAAAAATATATACAAAAATATGTAATTGTAATATTATTTTAGTTTAATTCATGCTCCATTTGGAAAAGAAAAAGAGATTTTCTCAGGAACGATAACATATCGATAAGTTAAGTTTTTTGTACATTGAATATGTATAAATTCACGTGTATATTAAAAAAGAACCAAAACTTTTAATGAAATTTTAGATTCTCATATTCAAAAAATTAATAAACTGAAATATACACGTGTGTGCTTCTAACTAGTGTCAAAAACTAAACATGAATGCATTGAGATGAAATTATTATTTCTGGAAGTTCTAAAAGCCCTGTGCACATAATGTCTTGAAAGTCCTTTGCACAAACACTGAACACAGTAGTTATTTAAATAACAGGGATTTTAGCTTTTGTTTTTTTTCATTTTTTCTTTTATTTTTGTTTTCGTCTTTTTATTTTATTTTTTATTTTGTGCTTATGCTTTTCCTTTTACTTGAAATTCTTACAAAAGTGGGGCCAAACTAATCCCCATAATTTTGTTCCTTTATTTTTCCCTTTATGGCTTTATCAAACTAATTGCTGAAGAAGTCGATATGTCAACATTTTGAAATAAGTAATAGTTACTTGAAATTAGGTTGACTCGTCTAGGTCTTTGGCATCATTAGACTTCCAATTTCCTACTAACATCTCATTGGGACACGTAAAGCTTGACTCACAAAAAAAATAGAGAGAAAGAGGAAAATAAGTTAAAATTTAAGATGAATTAAAATTAATAACTCAATAGTTTACATAAGTTAATAAATAGGTCAAATTATTATTTTTGTCTATAACTTGTCTAGTTATGAGCCATAACTTGACAAGTTATTATTCATAATTACTCATAATTTGTCCGGTTATGAACTATAACTTGACAAGTTTGTCTATAACTTATTTGGTTATGAACCATAACTTGACAAGTTATGACCTATTAATTTCTATAACTAAAAATTAGCCTATTTACTTTCTTAAACTTTTCATATCTATTTCTTACTATTTTCCAAAAAAATAAAATTTAAGAGTATTTGAGATGACATGTCATGTCAAAATACCCTTGCTTCTTCTCCGTAAGTAACAGGGAAATGACTTAATTTGTATCTTTTTAGTGATAAATTCTGATCACAAACTCACCTTTCGTTTATCTAAGATATTATTTATGGATGAAAAGTCAATGACGACTTGTGTCTTCGACAATGATACATTCCAATTGCATGCCCACCTAAAGTTTTTCTAGTCTTGTATCTTTTGTCATTTTGCTTTATGCGTTGTTTATTTACATTTTTGTTTTGATTTTATTTTAGTATTTTATATTTTAAAAATATTTGAATTTAAAATTTTCCTCTCTCACAAAATTTATATTAATGAATCAAAATCATTAATTTAAACGCGTAAACTAAATGGATCTTAAACTGTTTTCCTATCAATTTTTTTAAACACTTTTCTGGTTAGTTTGCTCCCCATTAACTTTTATAACTATGTTATTTATATGAGACTTTTTAAAAAACTTTCAATTACCCTCAAGTTTTAACTTTTAAGTATCAAATTCGGGAAAAAAACTTTTACGTATCTCTTATTTCAAATTTTCAAATGCCAAATAAACCAAAATCAATAATATTATAATACAAGTTTATAATTTTGGATATTGTAATGATAGTTATAAAAAAATATATACGAAAATAAGTAATTGTACAATTATTTTAGTTTAATTCATGCTCCATTTTGGAATAGAAAAAGAGAACCAAAACTTTTAATGAAATTTTAGATTCTCAGTAACGAAAACACATCAATAGGTCAAGTTTTTCTTCTGTTGAATCTGGATAAATTCACGTGTATATTAAAAAAGAACCAAAACTTTTAATGAAATTTTAGATTCTCATATACAAAAAAATAAAAATAAACTAAAATATACACGTGTGTGCTTCTAACTAGTGTCAAAAACTAAACATGAATGCATTGAGATGAAATTATTATTTCTGGAAGTTCTAAAAGCCCTTTGCACATAATGTCTTGAAAGTGCTTTGCACAAAAACTGAACACATTAGTTATTTAAAATAACTAGCATTTTTTAGCTTTTGTTTTTGGGTTTTTATTTTATTTTCGTTTTTGTCTTTGTTTTTTTAATTTTATTTTTTTTGCCTATGCTTTTCCTTTTACTTGAAATTCTTACAAAAGTGGAACTACTAATGTCTCGTTTAGTTCGCTGATTCGAGTTTTTAATTCGAGTTGAGATTTAATTTTATGTGAGAGCTTTTTACTGTAGCAAAAAAGTTAGATGTGATTGTTTGTGAGAGCTTTTTACTGTAGTAAAACTCGAATTTTAAATTCGAATCAGCGAAATGAACGGAGCCTAAATGTGGCCAAACCAATCCTCATAATTTTGTTCATTTATTTTTCCCTTTATCAAACTAATTGCTGAAGAAGTCGATATGTCAACATTTGGCTAGGTTGACTCGTGTAGGTCTTTGGCATGATTAGACTTCCAATTTCCTACTAACACCTCATTGGGACAAGTAAAGCTTGATTAAGAATATTTGAGACCTTCCTTCTTCTCCGTAAGTTATGGGGAAACGACTTGATTTGTATCTTTGTATTGATAAATTCTCATCACAAACTCACTTTTCATTTATCTAAGGTATTATGTATAAACGAAAAGTCAATGATCATTTGTGTCTTCTACTGTGATAAATTCTGATTGCATGCCCCACCTAAAGTTTTCTAGTCTTGTATCTTCTATCATTTTGCTTTATGCATTGTTTATTCAATCCTGATTCTGATTATGTCATAATATTTTTTTATTTATGAATCAAAATCACTGACTTGAACGCGTAAACTAAATGGATCTTAAAATGTTTCCCCAACCATTTTTTTAAATACTTTTTTAGTTAGTTTGCTCCCCATTAACTTTTATAACTATGATATTTATATGAGACTTTTTAAAAAAACTTTCAACTACCCTCAACTTTTAAGTATCAAATTCAGGAAAAAAAAAAGTTGAAGTACCTCATATTTCAAATTTTAAAAGGCCAAATAAACCAAAATCAATAATATTTTTATACAAGGTTATAATTTTGGATATTGTAAAGATAGTTATAAAAAAATATGTATGAGAATATGTAATTGTACTATTATTTTAGTTTAATTCAAGATCCATTTGAAAAAAAAAAAGGATCTTTTTTGATACGTTAATATAATGATAGGTTAAATTTTTTATCTGCCAACTCTGTATAAAATTACATAAAAATAAAAAAAATTAAATAACAATTAAAAAATTTAACTCATCAGTACTGAACTATTAGAAAATCTCTTAAAAAAATGCCCATAGAAATTCGTAAAACTCATGCTTCCATATAACCGTTTGTCCTTTCCTTTTTCTTATATCACCTGTCTCTCTCGTCCTTTCCTTTTTCTTTTTTATTTTATTTTATTTTATTTTATATTTCGTGGTTGAATGTCTCTCTCTCCAAGCATTTTCCTATTTTCGTTCTATTTAATCTCTTGGTATACAACTTCTATTTTACCTGTCTTCTCAAAAAAAAAAAGAAAAAAAAAACCTTCTATTTTACCATCTATTCTCTCTTTCCGGTTTTAAACTTTTCTTTTTTTTTTTTGCTTTTTTTGCAAATGTACATTTATAATCGTTTTGTCTTGCTTTGCTAGCATTGTCATGCAAATTTCCATAAAGACTTTGAGTTTTATTTATTTATTTATTTGTTATTATTTATTAACAACCGCGGAGAAAAATGGCATATTTAGTAGTTAATTCTTCGCTACTTGAGAAAAGGTCAACAACGTCCAGGGGCATATTTGTCTGCCCAATATTTTAATATAACGCAAATACCTCCAGCCTTGTGTACTAGGCACTAGCATCTTCCCCTCTATAAAGACCAGCTTTAAGTTTCACTTCTATATCAATCAGTGGAAAATCAGAAATCGCATATCAAAGCATCCTTTTTGTTTTTTCATAATGTTAAAAATGTGCTTTTTTGGTCTTCTCATATTTGCTTATTTCCTGTTCACTTCACGTTTCAGTTCCGCGCACCCACTTTGCCGTGCTCATGAAAGGTCATCCTTGTTGGATTTTAAGGCAAGCTTTGCCATCAAGAAGTCTGCTTCTGATGATCCTTCTGCTTATCCGAAGGTTGCTTCATGGGCGCAAGGACGGACGACGAGCAACTGTTGCTTGTGGGACGGTGTTGAGTGCGACGAAGATACCGGCCATGTGATCAGTCTCGACATGAGCAGCAGCTTTCTCTATGGCAACATCGACTCTAACAGCAGCCTTTTCAAACTGGTTCACCTTCAGAGGCTTAACCTTGCTGATAACGATTTCAATTACTCTCAAATAACGATTTCAATTATCTCAACCTCTCATACTCCTTGTTTTCTGGCCAAATCCCATATGAAATTTCAGGACTATCCCACTTGTCTTCTCTTGATCTGTCTGGCTATTATGATTCTGATTCTGGAGAAGACTTGTTGGAACTCAAAAGACCTAATTTCAGTAGCCTCATTCGAAACTTGACAAACTTAGAAGAACTTTCTCTGAGTTGTGTCAACATATCATCCACAGTGCCTACTTCACTCGCAAACTTTTCTTCTTTGACATCTCTCGTCCTAAAACATTGCGGACTGACAGGTAAGTTCCCTGTCGACCTTTTCCACTTGCCTGGCCTACAAATTCTCAATGTGAAGTCAAATAATTTCTTTGGTGAATTGCCTCAATTTAACCAAACCAGTGCTTTAAAGGTATTGAACCTGGCATCAAATAGCTTTTCAGGGGAAATACCTACATCAATTGGGAATCTGAATTCCTTGATTGAGTTGTTTGCTTATGACTGCAGCCTATCCGGGGTGATTCCGTTCTCCATTGGTAATCTTACGCATCTCAAATATCTAGAGCTTTATGAAAATAACTTCTCCGGTCCAATCCCTTCCTCCATTGGAAACCTTAACCAACTCATTGAATTATTCCTTGATTCAAATCATTTTAGCGGGCCAATTCCATTATCATTTTCAAAACTCATAAATTTGGAAGCTCTTTTTCTAGATAGAAATGAGTTGAGTGGCACGGTGGATTTTGATATGTTTCTTCGCCTCAAAAATCTTACAGTGCTATATCTGTCGCACAACAACCTCTCACTGATCATTAAACCTAGTGTACACAGTCCTCCTGCACAATTCATAACTTTAGGCTTGTCCTTTTGCAATTTAAGCACTTTCCCTGACTTCCTGAGGCATCAAGTAAGAATGGAGAATTTGCGGCTTGTTGGTAACAATATTGGTGGCCCGATTCCTGCATGGCTGATGAACATGAGCAGGGAGACATTGTTTGCCATAGAAATCGCTGAAAATTCCTTGACAGGGGAACTTTCACCTGCCATTTGCAATTTTAGTTCCCTTTCGGTCCTCAGGTTGAACGGAAATAAGTTGGTTGGTGAGCTTCCAATGTGTTTGGGAAACTTCAGTGATTCGATGGCGAGGTTGGATCTCGGAGATAACTCTTTTTCCGGCAGCATTCCTCAATTTGCAAAGGGTAACCAATTGAAGGAGATAGATTTAAGTCATAATCAGTTGCGAGGAAATTGCCACGATCATTGGCGAATTGCAAGATGCTTGGATCCCTTTCTGTGGAAAACAATCAGCTCAATGATGTCTTCCCCTATTGGTTGGGGTCTCTTCCAGAGCTGCAAATTCTGGTGTTGGGGTCGAATAAATTCCATGGAGTAATCAAGGCACCTCAAACTGACCTTGGTTTTGTAAAGTTGCATATCATTGTCATATCTTATAATAACTTCACTGGAATGTTACCGTCTAATTTCATTCAGAATTTGAAGGCCATGAAAACCAGCAGCGTTGGGGATTTGGCTTACATGGAGACAAACTACCCACTAAGGCCAAGCGGTGGTATGAAAAGGATTGAGATCTACAGCTTCTCAACTACTATAACAATAAAAGGGGTGACTAGATATTATGAGAAAATCAATGACGATCTTTCGTTCATAGACCTCTCACACAACAACTTCGGTGGAGAAATTCCAGAAGTCCTTGGGGACCTAAATGGGCTTTATGCTCTCGATCTATCCAACAACAATCTCACAGGTGGCATACCATCAGCCTTGGCAAACCTAAAAGCATTGGAATCCTTGGACCTTTCGCAAAATAAGCTTTCGGGAAGGATCCCTCCGGTGCTGGAGCAGCTCAATTTCCTTCAGTACTTCAATGTCTCTCACAATAGCCTCGCAGGGCCTATACCACCAGCAAATCATTTGGTGACCTTTGGGAGCAGTTCATATGAGGGCAATATGGGATTGTGTGGAATTCCATTGCCAAACAAGTGTGGAAACTCTGAGGCCTCAGGACTGGTGCCGCTTCCGTCGTTTGATGAAGAGCAAGAAGATCACTCAGCGTCACCCTTTCAGTTCGGTTGGAAAGTTGTGGCGATAGGGTACGGTTGCGGCTTTGTTGTTGGAGTGTTTATTGGGCATGTCGTGATTACAGGAAAATCCAGGTGGTTTGCCATGACTTTTCGTGTGAAGAATTTGCATGTGAAAAGGAAGCCAAGGACGAAACGTGGGAATTGATTCCGACTCTATTTGTGCTTTGTACTTTACTTTCTTTTAGTACTGTTATTGTAAAAGAGCAGTTAATGTACTAAATAAATTGCTCTGTTCTTGTTTGTGTGGAAATCCTGTTGTGTGAAGTTACATGTCAAAGGCTATGCCATTGCTTGTAGTTGTGATTCCGTATGTCTTTAGTGAATTCCAATGTAGCCACTTCTATGTGCTTTGGTTCTTCACCTTCTTTGTTCTTCTTCGTTCCGTGCCATTTTCTATTTTTCTATTTGGTTATTTTCTCGTGGAATTCTTGATTAAAGTTTTGGTCTATTATAAGCGCTCAAAACTTGATTAAACTTATCGATTATGGTAACATTTTATTGAAATGAGTGACATGCTCCTCCCAAATTTGACTTGGTTTCTTTTATTTTAACTCATAGTCGACACTCAAGATTAAAGTAAGATACATATGCAGTCAAAAATGTTCTTATATGTAAGACTAAGAGCAAAAACCTAATCTGAAAATAAATAAGTACATGTGAAACATTTAAAAAAAAAAATCCAATTTGAATCTTACGTGAAGGATGAAATCAATTATATCCGTATTAGTTATGTTGAAATGCAACCAAAAAAGTTAGAATATCTTACAAACAGCATAAATTATAATCACTAAAATTTTATACGCAAGTTTATAGCATATAATGTCAAAATTAGTACGATAATTGTTGAATGATAAATGTTAATCCTTTTTCTATATATATATATATATATATATATTTCACATTGAGTGGATTGAAACTCTTGTAATGTGGCCTCAAGAGTCTCGTTTAAGCTCTACAGATACGTTTTTTGTTAAGATTATATGACCAACTTACATGACTCTATTTAACATATTTGGGGCTTCGGACAACAATCTGCTTCTCCATTTAACATATTTGGGGCTTCGGACAACAATCTTGGTTGAGTATCATTTCGTAACTATTTTTATATCCCATTTCAGTAAAGTCCTAACCAAATACGTCGGCTTGAAAAAAAAAAACTTCTCTAAAAGAAGAAGCAACTTTTGCCTTTAACGAGAGTAGTACATATTAAATTACACAGAAGCTTCAAAAAAAAAAAAAAAAAAAAAAACAAAACCATGGCCATGGGTTATGGCTGCTATATTACATTATAAATTCACAACTTTATTAAAAGACGAGCCGAAAAAAAAACGATATTTTCCTCCAAACCCTTCCAAAATTCAAAGAAGAAATTAAAGATTTGTTCTCTTAGAGAGTAAAACTTAAAAAATTTAAATTTAAGTTACAATTTTATTTAAATTTATATTCGTTTGTAAAATTTGAGTTTGAACTTAAATAACTTGAATTTGTGATTAAAATCTGAGGCGAACTTTTTTTTTTTTTTGGGTGCCTACCTGGTTTAGTCCCCTGTAAAAATAATGAATGCTAAATGTTAATCCTTTTTCTATATATATATATATACATATTTCACATTGAGTGGATTGAAACTCTTGTAATGTGGCCTCACGAGTCTCGTTCAAGCTCTACATATACGTTTTTTGTTAAGATTATATAACCAACTTACATGACTCTACATGCAAGTGACAACAATCGGCTTCTCCCTCCATTTAACATATTTGGGGCTTCAGACTCTTGGTAGAGTATTATTTCGTAACTATTTTGATATCCCATTGTAGCATAATTCTCTTATGTCAGGGATGAAAACTGAAAGGATTTTGCACTTGTTGATCGAAGTTCAGTAAAGTCCTGACCAGATACGTTCGCTTGAAAGAAAACTTCTCTGAAAGAAGAAGCAACTTTTGCCTTTAAAGAGAGTAGTGCATATTAAATTACACAAGCTTCAAAAAAAAAAAAAAAAAAAAAAAAAAAAACACAAAACTATGGCCATGGGTCACTAGCTTATGGCTACTATATTATTATTTGCTTATTTTCAATGAATGTTATTGTATTTTAGTGTGTTATGAATTTTAAGTTATTTTTAATATTAAGAACTAAATAAAGTATATAATTTTCGTGTTAAATTTCGAGTTCACGGGTCAATTTTGTGTCACGTGTCATTTTCATGTCGTGTCAACCCGTAAAGTAGTCGTGTTCGTGTTGCGATTTTTAAAAAATGTTGCATCACGAGTCGTGTTCGGATTAACTATAAATTTAGAAAAAAATGATCAAAACACGACACGTGACATAAATTACCACTCCTGCATCCACGAGTGTATATAGTGCATTTGAGTGAGAAATATCAAGCATAAGACATTTGACGAAGATAATCTATTCCATGAATTTATGATCAATGAATTTGGGATCTAATTATAGCATCTCCTCAAGTAAGGCTCCTCGCATTTATTGTCCTCGTAATCATGATTTTAGAAACTATGATAGATACGTAATTTTCAATTTCTTCATCCGAGCATACCATTGTCATCTCCAGCAAATGATTAGAAAAAATTTAGCTTCCCATTCATGTAAATACAATGGGAAGGAATTAACAAACCTATATGTGACATATTCATATCTATAGTCAACATTATTCAAATAACATATCATGACACTAATATTATTTGAATCAAGATGTAATCCTAATTACATTTGAATGTCATAACTTTCTTTTGATATTAAGAAAAAAATATAATACATGTATTTTAATAACAAACTTATTTATTTTATATATCTTTTTAATGTTTACGCTATTATAAAATATTAAAAATATGTTATAATGTAAATTTCTATAATTTCCAAAATTCTTTTTTATATTTCCACTAATTGATATTTTCTTTAAAATTTTTATAAAATTAGAGTACTGATGTTTCGATTGATATTGATATTTTCATCTTTGTAGGTAAGTAGATGATCGGAATTTATCATTATACAAATCAAGTCATTGCCCTGAAAAGGGGAAAAAAAATCAAGTCAAGTCAAGTCATTGCCCAGGTTGCCGTACCCCAGGATTGATTGGCTCCACATCTATACATATCGGGCTTTCATCAACGCCGTCAACTTCTACCTCGAGATGTGCGACTTCTCCGATCTCTTTCATGTTAGGTACGCTTTTTCTTTCTTTCTTGTTTCTGTTATGCGAAGCCTATTTTATCGTCTTGTTTTATTTATTTATTCTGGTGTGGACTTTTTTTTTTTTGGGTGAATATTTTGATGTGGAATTGTTCAATTGGATTTGAATACAATTTTTAATTTTTACTCTTTTTTTAAAACTATTTTTAATTTTTACTTTAGAATAGAAAAAGAGTTGAAAGTTCTCTTCTTTAAGAATTTTGTAATTGTAATATCCCTTTATTTTATAGAGTTAAATTTCTTTTAATGTGGCCTTGTTGTTGATCGATATACTAATTTCGCTGCTGAATAAATATGGGAATTATATCGAACGACAAGTAAAATTCAAGCAGGTCGAGTTGATTTTTGAGGTGAAATTGAAATCTAAATCATTTTTTTTTTTAAATAACGTTAGTGAAATGTTCGGAACAAAATTATAATAATTGTGTTGTGTGAATTTGGGAGCTAAAAATAATTCTAGTGTTGGTTTGTTGGCAAAATTGTAGAGGCATGTATATATATATATATATATATATATATATATATATATATATATATATATATTTTTTTCTCATGTTTAGTTTCACACTAGGTCAAATGGCATGGGTGGGGCACGATTTAGAAGGACGCAAGTTCGATCCTGATGAGCCAAATTAATTAGTTCGATTGTAATGTAATAAGTGTGTATAATTAGTTGAGTTATTACGCTAGTCACGTTGGATCGATGCCAAGAAAGTACATTCATAAACTTGACAAATTGAACAGTAATAGATACTTATTTATAAATGTGACTAATTCGTTTGAGTTGTTAGTTAATTTGTTAATCAAGTGATCATAATAAAAAAGTGTCCCTTGGTCTTAAGAAAATATAAAAATGTAGGGCCTGTTCTTTTGTCCAAAAAACTAAAAAAAAAAAAGACAACTCGAGTTTCAACTTTATTTAAGTTCATATTTTTTTAAGTTCTAATTTTATTTAACTTTACTCAATTTTATTTAAGTTACAACTTCAACTCAAGTTATAACTCAAATTCAACTCAAAAATTACATTCAAGTTACAATGTTCCAAACAAATACATAAAATTTAGAAAATACAAGTAATCAAATTTGAAGATAAACTCCATAACATGTTACAATACAATTTATATAACGTTATAAATTTCTTGTACTAGTCACATTCTTATAAATTTAAAAGTATGTATTTTGAATATTATAGCACAACGCATTCCCCTCCCGTAAATTGAGGTCTCTTTAGTTGCGGATCAAAAATTTGAACCAAATACTATGATGTTAAGATCAACTTGATTAAGGAATTGAAAATCATTGCTTGCAAAATCAATATCAACCCTTAATGTAAATCTAATACTTGACCATGTTTGCTTTTATCTCTTGCTGCCTTTAGCCCTCAATACTTATTTGCCTTTTTTTTTTTCCTCCCCTATCTTTTCTTTCTTTCTTTCTTTTTCGGGCCCCTTCATTCACAACTTTTTTCAGTCCTAGTTTCTGCCCTCTGGCCTGGTAACATGGGCTTCAAAGTTTAACTTGTCTGGCTGAATATTCTCTCTAGTCTGAAACACACTGCACAACGTCAATTTTCACGCTAGATCATATATTTTACTCTTTTCAATTACCTTGTAAAACTGACATATCTACCAGCTTTGTTCAAGAATCTTTACTGACAATGTGTGATAATATCATATTGAGCACCCTTATTTATTCCAATAAGATTAAAAATTCGCTACTCACATCAAATGAGTCTCGTTAAATAAGTAAGTGAGACTCACCATTTTATTAGTAATGTAGTTTTATATCCCGACAAGATAAATATCACATTTCTATCATATTAAACTAGTATCTGTTTTTTGTTTCTTTTTCAATCTGTGAAATATTAAACTTAACAGTTTTGTTTTTGACTCACTGTATGGCATGTAACGCTCTCAGGGGCATGCCACTCCATCGAGCTCATGACAGGAACAGGAAATGGCGTCGCATGGAAGAAGACGACAGCGTGTTTGTTTACAGAGAAGGAACCTTGGATCAATCAACGTATAGTTTGTATCACTTTGATAAGAACAACAACAACAGTGGAGGCAGTAGCAGAGTCAAGTCCATCGGCATTCGGAACAAAGGCCACAGCACTCCTACTAGCTGCGTTGTTCCTTTGAAAGATTTAGTTCCATCACCAGTTAAGTTGGAGAAAGTATGAGCGAAAAAGGGTTCCTTAATAGGTTTTTGTTTTCTTTTTTTCTAAACAGTTCCTTTGTTTTAATGGTGGTTTTGCAAAGATGGATTCGGTACAGAATAATACAATTTTGATAAATGAACTGTGTAGTGGTTTACTTTTGCCCTTTTAGTTTTGTGTTAGGCCTGCTAGTATATTTCATTCTATTTTTTGAGTCTTTAGACGGTTGGAAAAATTCTGGTCTTGGGTTTTCATAGCTCGACAATTGGAGAATCAAGAATCCACTAGTTAGAGAGCTAAGGTTTGGTTGGGCCTTTCCTTTGTATGAGGACTACTATTCTAGTCCGAGTCTTTGTCCCATCTCACTTCACCTCGTCCTATACTGGCGGCTTGGCATAAATATAGGTGTAGTTTTGATAGTTATTTTAATATTTAGTTATTAATGGGTATTATTAGTTTAATTGTAAGATATTAATTCAATAATTATAATAAATTATATAGTTCACCAAAATATTTATAATAATTAATGGAATTGGATTTCTATATTTAATGGTAACTGTGTAGGAAAACATAACCATTAAAAATTCGTCCATATAATATATATTATACACACACTATCTTGAGTGGTATTTTTGGTTGTTTCCCCTATTTTCTTTATTTGAAAATTACTTCATTCAAACAGCAAAAATGACAGCTACAACAGGAACGACCTTCTACATGTCAATGAACCCTGACCTTGATGAATAACAAACCCAATTACAAAAAGTATGAGCACTTTGGTTACTGGATATTGTGATCTAGTTGAAGGATATAAACAGAAAGTTAGCAGCTAAATTAAAAATACTCTCGACAATACTAAGACACCACCACTCTGGACAAACAATATCTAGCTTCAAAGTGTCAATGCCTAACTTCTAATCTAAGACCTCATTCGTTTCGTTAATTCAAAATACAATTTAAGTTTTTACTACAGTATTTTCTCACAAAAATTCAAATTCAACTTTTCAACTATAGTGTTTTCTCTCACATGAATTCACTTAATATATCTTAATATAAGCAGCACATGATCAAAAATCTCAACAAACCAAGACCTCTGAGGTACTAAAAACATATAATTCAAGACCAGATAAAGATCTCTTTTTTTTTTTCGTCTCTTGGTTTTTGCTTAAAACCAGCATCTTTAAAATGCATAGCTCCTGAATCAAAAACAAAAATAAAAGAAACTATTTTGAGGTTCTAAAAACATATCTCAAAGCCTCACATCAAGCTCCAGTATTACTAAATAAGTTTCACACTTGTAGTTCCCTTTTCGTGTGATAATCACAAATAATGGTTGGTACATTCCTTTTACAAGTTCTGAGACAAATAAACCATTATTCAGAAAATATATTTTCTGGTGATTTTCATTTATTTGACAAATGGAGATGCAAATTGTAACATAATAAAAACTCCATCCAACAACATATAATTAAATCTTGAAATTCATCAAGGTACATAAATGGCTTATTGATTCATCAAGACCTATGAAAATGACAAAGAACTATTAAGAGATGATGCATGGAGTACCTCAAATTTAGAGTCGGATCCAAATCGACTAAGCGGACGGAATGGTGGCCGTTGCTCAAAACTCGATTTGAACAAAGATATATCTAACATTTCTAAATCGGAACTCGACATTGGCCGTTTATTGCAGCTAAATTTCTGAGGAGTTGCTTGTCACGTGGCTGAAAATGAAAATCAGACTTCAGATCAACATAATAATATGCTTTCACAGAAATCAAGATTTTGAAATTTGCTATTTATTGCCGCTGAATGAAGATATGTTCATCTAACCACATGTTCATCTATCCCACGTAAATTCGAACCTTTCCCTTTAGAATTCTCACTCTAATCACTTTGAAATTGAACAAAAGGATGAAACCGGAACCCTAATACGAATGCAATGGAATTCACATAAAACAAGTAATCACTATTTAGGCCTCGTTCAGTCCGTCAATTCGAGTTTTTAATTCGAGTTGAGATGTGACTTTATATGAGAACTTTTAACTGTACCAGAAAAAAATTAAATGATTTCTTGTAAGAGCTTTTATCTATAATAAAATTGAAATTAAAAATTCGAATCAGTAAAATTAACGAGGTCCTAATTAACATCAACAGGAACAAATAGAGAGAAAATTAAAGGACTTACTGTTGAAGCTTCACTCTGCCAATGTGTGTCAAAGGTAATAAAGGTCATATCTCACCCTTATATCCTATTTATTTAAACATTCAAAAATCCTGCCGGTAAAAGAGTTGAATTGGAGGAAGATTTTTAGACTCTTTGATCGCAAGGCTTTTAAGTGTTTGAATAAATGGGGTTCAAGGTTAGAAATAACTTTTATTGTCCTTAACAAACGCTCATGGGATCAAAATCATAATAAAAAAAATTAATTAGACCTTAATTGTAGAGATTTTTAAATTGAAAGAGTCAATTGCTTGATTAAAAAAAAAATAGGGAAAACATTGGGAGGATATGTGTAAAAAAAAAAAAAAAAAAAAAAAAAAAAAAAATCTTCCTGAAATTACAACAAAATGTACACCCATGGATATAGCCAAAATGCAAGTGGCCACTACGTTTATTTCTTTTTTGGGTGGTTGTATACGTGTTACACTCATGGAGTGTGTTTAGTTGGTGTATTCGTGTCATAATTCGAATTATAATTTATAGTTCGTTACATTATTTTTTTTACACAAAAAACACACATAAATTGAGAATAGTTCTGAATCATGATTCTGAATCTATGAACTAAACATCCACAAAGACTTCTCTTTTACCACGGTCTAAGTTATGGACCAACGCGTCCAGCAAAAAAAAAAAAAAAAAAAAAAAAAAAAAGTTGTGGACTAACGCGCCTCGTCATTTTCAAATTGGAAGAAAGCATTTCCCTTTTCCTCACAGAATGTGAATGACGGACAATTGGACATTATTGTCGTACAGAATGTGAGCGACGAGCAATTAGACATTATTGTTGTTCATTTGACAAAGCTACGGCCTTTACTAGATTTTACTTTCCGTATGACTAAAATGATAAGTGAGCAAGGCTTTATGTAATTTTTGAAACTTCAGTCACAATTTCAGAATTTTTAAGGTATCGAAATTTTTTCAACTAAAAAATTCATTTTGCCAATATATTGGAAAAATATATGAAATATCGGTATGAATATCGATATTGGTAAGCATATAGTGTAATTTAGGAAAAATTTTGAGAAATTTCAGAAAAATTTTCTGTTCAAAAAACTTTCGGCCTGTTAAATTTTCTATTAAATGTTAATCTCTACCTACACCGTCTTTGTCCTCTGGTGATAGACTTTGCTTGGCATTCTATCTTTTCCGTTTTTTCTTTAAAAAGAAGAAAAGTTGGCGTGAGAATAAAGCAAAAAACTATTCATCCACGTATGCCTGATAATATGATCACGACACGATAACACGATTTAAAAATAATATGAATTTCACGGGTTAAGGTTGAGAAAAAAGATGTTCGGGTCAAAATTAGATTGACTTGAAATTAACATGAAAAATACGGGTCAATTTCGAGTTGAACCCGTCTAACCCGAACACGATACGAAACTCGTAAAAAACTAAAAAATACATATATTTTTCATTACATATTTTTTTATTTTCTAAAGAACTTGTGATATCATGATAGTTATACTCAAAATCTTATATTATTATTTTCTTATTTTCAATGGATGTTATTGTATTTTAGTGTGTTATGAATATTAAGTTATTTTTAATATGTAAAAACTAAATAAAAGTATACAATTTTCGTGTTAATTTCGGGTTCACGGGTCATTTTCGTGTCGTGTCAACCCCGTAAAAGTGGTCGTGGTCGTGTTCGTGTTACGGTTTTTAAAAAATTTCATATCATGGGTCGTGTTGGGTTAACTGTAAATTTAGAAAGAAGCGATCAAAACACAACACGTGACACAAATTGTCACCCCTACATCCGCGAGGATATATAGTGCATTGAGTGAGAAATATCAAGCATAAGTACATTTGACGAAGATAATCTATTCCATGAATTTATGATCAATGAATTTGGGATCTAATTATAGCATCTCCTCACATTTATTGTCCACGCAATCATGATTTTAGAAATCATGATAGATATGTAATTTTCAATTTCTTCATCCTAGCATACCACTGTCATCTCCAGCAAATGATTAGAAAAAATTCATAGTTTCCCATTCATGTAAATACAATAGGAAGGAATCAACAAACCTATATGTGACATATTCATATCTATAATCAGCATTATTCAAATAACATATCATGAGACTAATATTATTTGAATTAAGATGTGATTTTGACTACGTTTGAATCTCATAACTTTCTTTTGATATTAAGAAAAAAATATAATACATGTATTTTAATAACAAACTTATTTATTTTATATATCTTTTTAATGTTTACGCTATTATAAAATATTAAAAATATGTTATAATGTAAATTTCTACAATTTCCGTAATTCTTTTTTATATTCCCACTAATCGATATTTTCTTTAAATTTTTTATAAAACTAGAGTACCGATGTTTTGACTAATATTGATATTTTAATCATGTAGGTGAGTATATGATCAGAATTTATCACTATACAAGTCAAGTCATTACCAAAGGGAAAAAAAAGTCATAGCTAATCGGTCATCTATTTCTTCTTTAGAACTCCTAAAAGAGTTCACATGGCTAGCTCAATGAAAAGGGTAAGTTCTTTGGTTCCAGGTCCGAGTGATATTGAGAGATCAACAAAAAGTAAGTCTCCTTCCCAATTTGCATTGAAAGAAAGTAGTTAAAACCCGAGATAAAAGGAGGGAAGAAGAAAGGCTTTCACACACGTCTCAAATACTTTTTTTTTTCCAGTCAGTCATCTACTTTACTTGTCCCAATAAGGTGTTAGAAGGAAATTGGAAAAATCTAAAGAAGCTAAAGACACATGTGACATATCGACTTCTTCATAAAGTAGTTTGCTAATTGCCAAAAGGAAAAAATAAATGAACAAAATTATATGAGGATTAGTTTGGCCACATTTATACATTCTACTTTTGTAAGAATTTTTACTTATCTGAAAAGGAAAAGCAGAAGCAAAAAACTGAAAAACAAAAGCCAAAAATTCTCGTTCAGTCTGTCGATTCGAGTTTTTAATTCGAGACTTTATGTGAGAACTTTTAACTGTAGTAGAAAAAATTAAATATGACTTCTTATAAGAGTTTTTAACTATAATAAAATTGAAAATAAAAACTCGAAGCAGTGAAATTAATGAGGTCCTAATTAACATCAACAGAAACAAATAGAGAGAAAATTAAAGGACTTACTGTAGAAGCTTCACTCTGCCGGTGTGTGTTAAAGGTAATAAAAGTCATTTTTCACCCTTAGATCCTATTTATTTAAACATTCAAAAATCCTGCGGTTGAAAGAGTTGAATTGGAGGAAGATTTTTAAGACTCTTTGATCGCAAGGCTTTTAAGTGTTTGAATAAATGGGGTTCAAGGTTAGACATAACTTTTATTGTCCTTAACAAACGCTCATAGGATTAAAATCATAATAAAGAAATTAATTAGACCTTAATTGTAGAGATTTTTAAATTAAAAGAGTCAATTGCTTGATTAAAAAAAGTAGGGAAAACATTGGGAAAATATGCGTAAAAAAAAAAAAAAAAATCTTCTTGAAATTACAGTGAAATTTACACCCATGGATATAGCCAAAATGCAAGTGGCCGCTGCGTTTATTTCTTTTTTGGGTGGTTGTCTACGCGTTACACTTATGGAATGCGTTTAATTGATGTATTCGTACCATAATTCAAATCATGAATCGTAGTACAATATTTTCTTACACAAAAAATACACATAAATTGAGAATAATTCTGAATCTATGAACCAAACGTTCACAAAAACTTCTCTTTTACCATGGTCTAAGTTATGGACCAACATGTCCAGCAAAAACAAAAAAAAAAATGTTGTGGACTAATGCGCCTCGTCATTTTCAAATTGGAAGAAAGCATTTCCCTTTTCCTCACAGAATGTGAACGACAGACAATTGGACATTATTGTCGTGCAGAATGTGAACGACGGGCAATTGGACATTATTGTTGTTCATTTGACAAAGCTACAACCTGTACTAGATTTTACTTTCTGTATGACTAAAATGATAAGTGAGCAAGACTTTATAGGGTTGTTTTTTTACATTTTTGAGTTAAGGTGACTTGAGTTAAGTTTGAGTTATAACTTGAGCTAAAGTTATAATTTAAGTTTGTGTTTGGATGTGCACATTTGAGTTATGATTTGAATTGAGAATTTTTTGAGTTTGTGTTTAGGTGGGTCAAAATTTAAATTTGTATTTATATAGTATTTTAATAAAAATTCAATGGTGATGAAAAATTTTAATAGGGTATATGGGTGAGATTTTATTCGTCTTTTCGTTACGATGCATAGAAAAAAAAACATTTCAATGAGAATTAAAACGAAAAAGTTATTACATTTTTATTAATAGAAAAAATACTGTTCATTAACTTGAGTTCAAATTTATGAACTCGAGTTGAAGGGAAAACTTGAACTCGAGTTTAGCCTCAAACTCGAGTTTAATCTCAAATTTTACAAAAAAACATAAAGTTGAAATTTTTTTTTGAATTTTTTAAACTTCAGTCACAATTTCAGAATTTTTAAGGTATCGAAATTTTTTCAACCAAAAAATTCAGTTTGCCATCTGATGATAGACTTTGCATGGCATTCTATCTTTTCGGTTTTTTCTTTAAAAAGAAGAAAAGTTGGCGTGAGAATAAAGCAAAAAACTATTCATCCACGAGTGTACATTGTGCATTGAGCGAGAAATATCAAGCGTAAGTACATTTGACGAAGATAATCTATTCCATGAATTTATGATGAATGAATTTGGGATCTAATTATAGCAGCTCCTCATGTAAGGCTCCTCACATTTATTGTTCATGTAATCATGATTTTAGAAACTATGATAGATATGTAATTTTCAATTTCTTCATCCTAGCATACCACTGTCATCTCCAATAAATGATTAGAAAAAATTCACAGTTTTCCATTCATGTAAATACAGTGGGAAGGAATTAACAAACCTATATGTGACATATTCATACATATAATCAGCATTATTTAAATAACATATCATGACACTAATATTATTTAAATTAAGATGTGATTCCGATTACGTTTGAGTCTCATAACTTTCTTTTGATATTAAAGAAAAAAATATAATACATGTATTTTAATAACAAACTTATTTATTTTATATATCTTTTTTAATGTTTACGCTATCATAAAATATTAAAAATATGTTATAATGTAAATTTCTACAATTTCCGTAATTCTTTTTATATTCCCACTAATCGATATTTTCTTTAAAATTTTTGTAAAACTAGAATAACAATGTTTCGATTGATATTGATATTTTCATCTTTCATCTTTGTAGGTGAGTATATGATTGGAATTTATCACTATACAAGTCACGTCATTGCCCTGAAACAGGAAAAAAAAAAAAAGTCATAGCTATCAAAGTGACTTGGCCATATCTATATTGAAATCGGTCATCTATATCGTCTTTAGAACTCCCAAAAGAGTTCACAGGCCTAGCTCAACGAAAACGGCAAGTCCTTTAGTTTCAGGTCCGAGTGATATTGAGAGATTAATAAAAAGCAAGTCTCCTTCCCAGTTTGTATTGAAAGAAAGTAGTTAAAACCCGAGATAAAAAGATTGTAAGTTACTTAAAGAGAAGAAGAAAGGCTTTCACACACGTCTCAAATACTTTTTTTTTCTTCAGTCAATCATCTACTTTACTTCTCCCAATAAGATGTTAGAAGGAAATTGGAAAAAATCTAAAGAAGCTAAAGACATATGTGACATATTGACTTCTTCAAAAAGTAGTTTGCTAATTGCCAAAAGGAAAAAATAAATGAACAAAATTATATGAGGATTGGTTTGGCCACATTTATACATTCTACTTCTGCAAGAATTTTTACTTATCTGAAAAGGAAAAGCAGAAGCAAAAAATGAAAAACAAAAAACAAAAACAAGAGCCAAAAATCCTAGTTATTTTAAATAACTATTGTTTGTGCAAAGGATTTTCAGACATTTTTAGTGGATATTTAAGTTGCATCGTATTATGTGCAATGCAAAGGGTGGTTTTTGATACATGAAACTAGGTCTTATTTTCATGCTATGTGTATTCATATTTATTTTCATGCTATTTTTACTTCTTTTTTTTTCCCTTTTTTTTGCAAATGTACATTTATAATCGTTTTGTCTTGCTTTGCTGACATTGTCATGCAATTTTCCACAAAGACTTTGAATTTTATTTATTTATTTATTTCTTATTATAGAGGCTTTTTTTTTTTTTTGGTACGCCAACAATCGCGGAGAAAAATGGTGCAGTAGTTAATTCTTCGCTACTTGAGAAAAGGTCAACAACGTCCAGGGGCATATTTGTCTGCCCAATATTTGAATATAACGCAAATACCTCCAGCCTTGTATACTAGGCACTAGCATCTTCCCCTCTATAAAGACCAGCTTTAAGTTTCACTTCTATCTTATCAATCAGTGGAAAATCAGAAATCGCATATCAAAGCATCCTTTTTGTTTTTTCATAATGTTAAAAATGTGCTTTTTTGGTCTTCTCATATTTGCTTATTTCCGGTTCACTTCACGTTTCAGTTCCGCGCACCCACTTTGCTGTGCTCATGAAAGGTCGTCCTTGTTGGATTTTAAGGCAAGCTTTGCCATTAACAAGTCTGCTTCTAGTGATCCTTCTGCTTATTCGAAGGTTGATTCATGGGCGCAAGGACGGACGGCGAGCAACTGTTGCTTGTGGGACGGTGTTGAGTGCGACGAAGATACCGGCCATGTGATCAGTCTCGACATGAGCAGCAGCTTTCTCTATGGCAACATTGACTCTAACAGCAGCCTTTTCAAACTGGTTCACCTTCAGAGGCTTAACCTTGCTGATAACGATTTCAATTACTCTCAAATACCAACTGCTATCAGCCATCTTCCTATGCTGACTTATCTCAACCTCTCATATTCCTTATTTTCTGGCCAAATTCCATATGAATTGTCAAGACTATGCCACTTGTCTTCTCTTGATCTCTCTGACAATTATGATTTTAATTCTGGAGAAGACATGTTGGGCTTGTTGGAACTCAAAAGACCTGATTTCAGTAGCCTCATTCGAAACTTGACAAACTTAGAAGAACTTTCTCTGAGTTTTGTCAACATATCATCCACAGTGCCTACTTCGCTCGCAAACTTTTCGTCTTTGACATCTCTCATCCTACAAGGGTGCAGGCTTAAAGGTAAGCTCCCTGTCGAGCTCTTTCAATTTCCTAGCCTACAAATTCTCAATCTGAGGTCAAATAATTTCATTGGTGAATTGCCTCAATTTAACCAAACCAGTGCTTTAAAGGTATTGAACCTGGCATCAAATAGCTTTTCAGGGGAAGTACCTACATCAATTGGGAATTTGAATTCCTTGACTGAGTTTCATGCTTTCGACTGCGGCCTATCCGGGGATATTCCATTCTCCGTTGGAAATCTTACGCATCTCAAATATCTAGACCTTTCTGTAAATAACTTCTCCGGCCCAATCCCTTCCTTTATTGGAAACCTTACCCAACTCATTGAATTACACCTTGATTTAAATAATTTTAGCGGGCCAATTCCATTATCATTTTCAAAACTCATAAATTTGGAATCTCTTTCCCTATGTAAAAATGAGTTGAGTGGCACGGTGGATTTTGGTCTATTTCTTCGCGTCAAAAATCTTACAAAACTAAATCTGTCGTCCAACAACCTTTCACTGATCATTAAACCTAGTGTAGACGGACCTCCTCCACAATACATATTTTTAGGATTGTCCTTTTGCAATTTAAGCAGTTTCCCCGACTTCCTGACGCATCAAGTAAGAATGGAGGATTTGCGGCTTCAAGGTAACAATATTGGTGGCCCGATTCCTGCATGGCTGATGAACATGAGCAGGGAGACATTGTGGGGCTTAAACGTCGCTGAAAATTCCTTGACAGGGGAACTTTCACCTGCCATTTGCAATTTTAGTTCCCTTTCGGTCCTTAAGTTGTTCGGAAATAAGTTGGTTGGTGAGCTTCCTTTGTGTTTGGGAAACTTCAGTGATTTGGCGTTCTTGGATCTCGGAAATAACTCTTTTTCCGGCAGCATTCCTGCATTTGCAAAGGGTAACGAATTGAGGATGATAGATTTAAGTCATAATCAGTTGCGAGGGAAATTGCCACGATCGCTGGCGAATTGCAAGATGCTTGTATCCCTTTCTGTGGAAGACAATCAGCTCAATGATGTTTTCCCCTATTGGTTGGGGTCTCTTTCAGAGCTGCAAATTCTAGTGTTGGGTTCGAATAAATTCCATGGAGTAATCAAGGCACCTCAAACCGACCTTGGTTTTGTAAAGTTGCGTATAATTGTCATATCTTATAATAACTTCACTGGAATGTTACCGTCTAATTTCATTCAGAATTTGAAGGCCATGAAAAGCAGTGGCGTTGGGGATTTGCGTTACATGGAGTCAATATATAAAAATCAAAGGCCAAGCGGTAGTGTTGAAGTGATCTACAGCTTCTCAATTACTATAACAATAAAAGGGGTGACTAGATATTATGCGAAAATCAATGACGATCTTTCATTCATAGACCTCTCAAACAAGAACTTCGGTGGAGAAATTCCAGAAGTCCTTGGAGACCTAAATGGGCTTTATGCTCTAGATCTATCCAACAACAATCTCTCGGGTGGCATACCGTCAGCCTTGGCAAACCTAAAAGCATTGGAATCCTTAGACCTTTCGCAAAATAAGCTTTCAGGAAGGATCCCTCCGGTGCTGGCGCAGCTCAATTTCCTTCAGTACTTCAATGTCTCTCACAATAGCCTCGCAGGGCCTATACCCCCAGCAAACCATTTGGTGACCTTCGGGAGCAGTTCATACGAGGGCAACATGGGATTGTGTGGAATTCCATTGCCAAACAAGTGTGGAAACTCTGAGGCCTCAGGACTGGTGCCGCTTCCGTCGTTTGATGGAGAGCAAGAAGATCACTCAGGGTCACCCTTTCAGTTCGGTTGGAAAGTTGTGGCTATAGGGTATGGTTGCGGCTTTGTTGTTGGAGTGTTTATTGGGCATGTCGTGATTACAAGAAAATCCAGGTGGTTTGCCATGACTTTTCGTGTGAAGAATTTGCATGTGAAAAGGAAGCCAAGGACGAAACGTGGGAATTGATTCCGACTCTATTTGTGCTTTGTAGTTTACTTTCTGTTAGTGTGAAAGAGCAGTTATTGTACTAAATAAACTGCTCTGTTCTTGTTTGTGTTGAAATCCTTTTGTGTGAAGTTGCATGTCAATGGCTATGCCATTGCTTGTAGTTGTGATTCCGTATGTCTTTAGTGAATTCCAATGTAGCCATTACTATATGCTTTGGTCTTCACTTTCTTTGTTCTTCTTCGTTCCGTGCCATTTCCTATTTTCTTGATTAAACTTTTGGTCAATTATATAAATGCTGAAAACTTGGGACCTACTGATTATGCTAACAAGTAATGTGTGTATATATATAAGTGAGTGGTCCACCCAAATTTGATTTGGCTTCTTGCATTTTAATTGGTTGTTGTGGAAAATCGCAAGTGACGATATCGTAACAAGAATTATATAATAAGTATGAAGTGGTCTTAGGAGAATCGCATCAATTGAAATTGGTTAGTTTAAAAGATTATTCAAATGATTCGATTTCAAAATGAAAATAATAAAATAAAAATGACAAATAAATATCCTAAATTATCTAAGTTTACAACTCACCAAAATTAATCATATCATTTATTTCCTATGTTGCCAGTGAAATTTCCAAAATTAATTATTAATTTTTCTCATGCATTAATAATAATATTTCAATAATGGAGACCCTGCAATGTCAAGATTTTAATGTAATGAAACTTATTAAGGACATGAAATCATAGCACCGCACAAGACTCATAATTTTCTCTAACATATGACATTCTTATGGCATTCTAAACAAGGGCTTATTCAATCATCACTGCCCAGCCTCAAATTAAATACTGATTCATGCAATTGTGGATGAGGCAATCACAAGAATTAAACACAAAATAATACACTGATGCGATATAGAAGGATCTCGCATTTATGGCTCGTTGATAATATATCAAAAATAACAACTCATATGTTATATCAATCTGTATATAAAATTAAGATTTAAGTTGGTATCCCTAACATTATCTCATTTTGTAACTATTTTTTCAATGACTTGGCTCTCTCCGTTGACTTTATTACGCTTCCTAAGATTTATATATTTACATCCCATTGTAGCACAATTCTTAAAAATTGAAAGGATTTGCATCGTGTTGACTGAAGTTTAATTAGTAGAGCCCAGACTATATTTCATTTGTTTGAAATAATCCTTCTTTGAAAGAATTCTATTATGTTTTTTTTTCTTTTCTTTTTCTTTTCTTTTTTCATTGTTGCTTGTGGTACGATGTCGAGTGCGACGAATATACTGATTGTCTGATCAACCTTGACATGAGCAGCAGTTTTCTTTATGGCAACATCGACTCCAATCGCAGCCTTTTCAACATCTACAATTTTTTTTAATTGGTTTTTGAAGTTTTATTTATACCTGCTTACGTCATTTGATTCCATTTTTTACTTCTTTACTTTTTTCGTCGAGCTTGTTTTCTTTCTCTTCATGTGTTATTGATTTTTTTTTTTCATTTGCAATCTTCCGTTTATTTCGTTGATTTGAGTTTTTAATTCGAGTTAAGATTTGATTTAATATGAGAGCTTTTTACTGTAGCAAAAAGTTATATGTGATTGTTTGTGAGAGCTTTTTACTGTAGCAAAACTCGAATTCTAAACTCGAATAAGCGAAATGAACGGAGCCTTATATTTTCATTTTGAAATGTGTATTATCAAATAACTTTTTCTAAATGTGTGGTTGCCTAAACATTTGTTCTTACAAGTAATATTTTTTCTCAAATGGGGTCCTCGTAACTATTTTTTTCTATGATTTTACCTATTGAAATAACTTCTTCGAAATCATTGCCCTACCCAAACATTTTTTCTTCACTCTCAATTACTTTTTTCTATATGTACCCAATAAATTACTCAATAGGTAATTTGTTGCAATAAAAGCCTATTTTTTCTTTGACATGTGCTCTATTTAAATATATATTTTACAAAATTAAACTCTTAAGAGAATAATAAATCAAAAAAGAACCAAAACTTTTAAAGAAATTTAGATTCTCATATTCAAAAAATTAATAAACTGAATATACACCTGTGTGCTTCTAACTAGTGTCAAAAACTAAACATGAATGCATTGGGATGAAATTTATTGTTTCTGGAAGTTCTAAAAGCCCTTTGCACATAATGTCTTGAAAGTCCTTTGCACAAACACATTAGTTACTGAAAATAACTAGGAATTTTAGCTTTTGTTTTTTTTGTTTTTTTAAATTTTATTTTTGTTTTGTCTTTGTTTTTTATTTTTATTTTCACTCATGCTTTTCCTTTGTTATAAGTAAAACAGAAATTCTTACAAAAGTCGAACTACTAATGTCTAAATGTGGCCAAACTAATCCTCATAATTTTGTTCATTTATTTTTTCCATTTCACAATTACCAAACTAATTGCTGAAGAAGTCAATATGTTACATTTTGGCTAGGTTGACTCGTCTAGGTGTTTAGCTTCATTAGACTTCCAATTTCCTACCAACATCTCATTCGGACAAGTAAAGCTTGTCTCATAGAAAATTACGATTATAAGAGTATATTTGAGATGATATGTCATGTCAAAATACCCTTCTTTCTTCTTCGTAAGTAAGAAAAATGTTTAAAGATACTACCGGTGTTAAGCACAATTACTAAAAGACGGTAAGTCCCACCTATTTGAGTCTCACACTACGGAATCCACTTTCAATTAATGAATAGTACTAAACATCATCAGTGTCCTATAACATTACTTTGTAATTTAAGAGATTAGGGAATAACTTGACTTGTATCTTTATTGTGATAAATTCCGATCACAAACTCACCTTTCATTTATGTAAGTATTATGTATAGACGAAAAGTCAATGACGAGTTGTGCCTTTTGTAGTGATAAATTCGATCGCATGCTCACCTATCGTTTTTCTAGTCTTGTATCTTCTATCATTTTGCCTTAATGTTTCTCCAACAGTTTTTTTAAACACTTTTAGTTAGTTTGCTCCCCTTTAACTTTTATAACTATGACATTTATATAAGACTTTTTACAAAAAACTTTCAGTTACCCTCAAGTTTTAATTTTTAAGTATCAAATTCAGAAAAAACTTATTATACAAGTTTATAATTTTGTGTATGGCAAAGATAGTTATAAAAATATATATACCAAAATATATAATTGTACTATTATTTTAATTTAAAATTTTTGTTTAATTCATACTCCATCTGCAGGAAAAGAAAAAATGCCTATGGAAATTCCTAAATGTATGCTTCCATATAGGGGTGGTAATTCATGTTATGTGTCGTGTTTTAGTCATTTATTTTTAAATTTATAGTTTACCCGAACACGATTCGTGACACGGAATTTTTTAAAAACCGCAACACGAACACAAAACTATACTTTACGGGTTGACACGACACGACACGAAAATAATTTGTGACACAAAATTAACCCGTGAACTTGAAATTGACACAAAAATTATATATTTTTCTTTTGTTTTTTACATATTAAAAACAACATAAAATTCATAACACGCTATAATATAATAACATCCATCAAAATTAAGCAAATAATAGTATAAGATTTTGAGTATAACTATCATGATATTACAAGTTCATAATAAAATCTAAAATATGTAATGAAAAAAAATATTTTTTAGTTTTTTACGAGTTTCGTGTCATGTTTAGGTTAGGCGGGTCCAATCCAAAATTAATCCGTGTATTTCATGTCAATTTCAAATCTACCAAGGTCTGACCTGAACCTCTTTTTTTCTCAACATTAACCCATAAAATTCATATCGTTTTCAAATCGTGTTATCGTATAATGACCCATATTGAAATTTCCATATAACCATTTGTGCCCCCACTATCGTTATATTACCTGTCTCTCTCTTCCTTTCCTTTTTCTATTTCGTGGTTGAATAAGTCTCTCCCTCCAAACTCCTATTTTACCTTCCGTTCTCTCTTTCTGGTTTTCCACTTTTTTTTTTTTTTTTTAAAATATACATTTACAATCGTTTTGTCTTGCTTTGCTAATATTGTCATGTAATTTTCAACAAAGACCTTGGATTTTATTTATTTATTTATTTATTATTATTATTTGTGCTTGAAAATCAGGACTTTTGATAGAAACTTGGTGGTTGATTGTTCTTAAGATGTATAACCTTCTCTAAGCTTTCTCTTGTAATGACGGAAAAAAATTTAAAATTAAATAATGTAATTTAAGTCAAAAATTTTTCTGAAAAATAGCATATTATATTTTGCTAATCATGACTATTAGAATAGTAAGACTTAATATAAGTATGATGAATATATCAATATGATAAGTTATAATTTTGTTGCAACAAACGAAAGTGGTAATTTAACTTAATTGTTTATCTAAAAAAAATGTTCCACAAATTTAAGTAATTTCAGTAATGTAAATGTTAAAGTACCGTGATGATCACGTATGTAGGGTCGTCAATCTCTTGTGCCCCATCAATTAACAATATTACAAAGATAACAATTCACATATTACATAAGTTAGTACATAAAAATTAAGATTTAAATTGCTGTCCTTAGCATTGCTCCATTTTGTAACTATTTTTTCAAGGACTTAGCTCTCTCTGTTGGCTTGATTACGCTTCCTAAGATTTATATATTTACATCCCATTGTAGCACAAATCTCTAATGTTCAGGCATAAAAATTGAAAGGATTTGCATGTGTTGATTGAAGTTTAATTAGTACAGTCAGGACTAGATTTCATTTGTTTGAAAGAATCCTTCTTTGAAAGCAATCTATTATGTTTTTTTCCTTTTTTATTTTTATTAATATTTTTTTTCATTGTTGCTTGTGGGACGGTGCAGCTTTTTCAAATTGGTTCACCTCGAGAGGCTTCAAAATCTACAATTTTTTTAATTGATTTTTAGAGTTTTATTTATACCTGTTTACGTCATTTTTTTCTTCTTTTTTTTTTTTTTTTTCCTCGGGCTTGTTTTGTTTCTCTCCATATGTTATTTGATTTTTTCTTTTCATTTGCAATCTTATATTTTTTAGACATTTTTGGTACGTCAACATACCAATTTTTCATTCGTCGAATCTGCATAAAATCACGTAAAAGTTAAAAAGTACACAGATCTAACGGTTGAAAAAATCTGACAGACCAATACACCGGCATACCGGAGAATCTCCATATATTTTTATTTGAAATGTGTATCATCAAATAACTTTTCACAAATGTGTGGTTGCCTAAACAATTTTCTTGCAGGTAACCCTTTTTCTCAAATATGGTCCTCATAACTATTTTTCTATAATTTCCCTACTGAAACAAGTTATAACCTCTTCTAAATCATTACCCTACTCAAACATTTTTTTTCTTCAAACGCTCTCAATTATTTTTTCCATATGTACCCAATAAATTACTTAATGGGTAATTCGTTGCCATAAAAACCAATTTTTCCTTTTAAATGTGCTCTACTTAATATATTTTATAAAATTAAACTCTTAAGATAATAATAAATTAAAAAAACCAAAAGTTTTAAAGAAATTTTAGATTCTCATATTCAAAAAATTAATAAACTGAAATATGTGTGCTTCTAACTAGTGTCAAACACTAAACAACAATGCATTGGGATGAAATTTCTCAAAGTTCTAAATGCCCTTTGAACATAATGTCTTGAAAGTCCCTTGCACATAATGTCTTGAAAGTCTTTTGCACAAAAACTGAAGACATTAGTTATTTAAAATAACTAGGATTTTTTAGCTTTTGGTTTTTGGTTTTTTATTTTATTTTTGTTTTTCTCTTTGTTTTTTTATTTTTATTTTTTTGCTTTTGCTTTTCCTTTTACTTGAAATTCTTAAAAAGGTGGAACTATTAATGTCTAAATGTGGCCAAACTAATCCTCATAATTTTGTTCATTTATTTTTCCCTTTTATCAAACTAATTGCTGAAGAAGTCGATATGTCAACATTTGGCTAGGTTGACTCGTCTAGGTCTTTAGCATCATTAGACATCCAATTTCCTACTAACATCTCATTGGGACAAGTAAAGCTTGACTCACAAAAAACATAAGATTTTATTCTCCGTAAGTAACAGGGAAATGGCTTAATTTGTACCTTTTTAGTGATAAATTCTGATCACAAACTCACCTTTCATTTATCTAAGGTATTATTCATGGACGAAAAGTCAATGACGACTTGTGTCTTTTACAGTGATACATTCTGATCGCATGCCCACCTAAAGTTTTTCTAGTATTGTATATTCTATCATTTTGCTTTATGTGTTGTTTATTCGAATTTTGATTCTGATTTTATTATAGTGTTTTATATTTCAAAAATATTTGAATTTAAAATTTTCTTCTCTCACAAAATTTATATTAATGAATCAAAATCACTAACTTAAACGCGTAAACTAAATGGACCTTAAAACGTTTCCCCAACAATTTTTTTAAACACTTTTATGGTTAGTTTGCTCCCCATTAACTTTTATAACTATGTTATTTATATGAGACTTTTTTAAAAACTTTCAATTACCCTCAAGTTTTAACATTTAAGTATCAAATTCGGGAAAAATAACTTTTGCGTACCTCTTATTTCAAATTTTCAAATGCCAAATAAACCAAAATCGATAATATTATTATACAAGTTTATAATTTTGGATATTGTAAAGATAGTTATAAAAAAAATATACACGAAAATATGTAATTGTACTATTATTTTTGTTTAATGATCATGCTCCATTTGGAAAAGAAAAAGAGGTTTTCTCTGGAACGATAACATATCGATATGTTAAGTTTTTTATTCGTTGAATCTGCATAAATACACGTGTATATTAAAAAAGAACCAAAAGTTTTAATGAAATTTTAGATTCTCATATTCAAAAAATTAATAAACTGAAATATATAGTGTGTGCTTCTAACTAGTGTCAAAAACTGAACATGAATGCATTTAGATGAAATTATTATTTCTGGAAGTTCTAAAAGCCCTTTGCACGTAATGTCTTGAAAGTCATTTGCACAAAAACTGAAGACATTAGTTATTTAAAATAACTAGGATTTTTAGCTTTTGTGTTTTGGTTTTTTATTTTATTTTTGTTTTCGTCTTTGTTTTTTTATTTTTATTTTAATTTTTTGCTTATGCTTTTCCTTTTACTTGAAATTCTTACAAAAGTGGAACTACTAATGTCTAAATGTGGCCAAATTAATCCTCATAATTTTGTTCATTTATTTTTCCCTTTTAACAATTATCAAACTACTTGCTGAAGAAGTCGATATGTCAACATTTGGCAAGGCTGACTTGTCTAGGTCTTTAGCATCGTTTGACTTCCAATTTCCTACTAACATCTCATTGGGACACGTAAAGCTTGATTAAGAGCATTTGAGATGACATGTCATATCAAAATACGCTTCCTTCTCCGTAGATAACAGGGAAATGACTTGATTTGTATATTTATAGTGATAAATTCTGATCACAAACTCACCTTTCATTTATCTAAGATATTATGTATAGATGAAAAGTCAATAACGACTTCTGTCTTCTACACTTATGATCGCATGCCCTACCTAAAATTTTTTTGTATCTTCTATCATTTTACTTTATGCGTTGTTTAGTCAAATTCTGATTCTAATTTTTTTATTGTATTTTTTTACTCTTAAATCTAATTATTGACTTGAGCGCGTAAACCAAATAGATCTTAAAATATTTCTCCAACAATTTTTTTAAATACTTTTTTAGTTAGTTTGCTCCCCATTAACTTTTATAACTATGATATTTATATGAGACTTTTTAAAAAAAAACTTTCAATTACCCTCAACTTTTAAGTATCAAATTCAGGAAAAAAATTTTAAGTGCCTCGTACTTCAAATTTTAAAAGGCCAAATAAACCAAAATCAATAATATTATTATACAAGTTTATAATTTTGGATATTGTAAAGATAGTTATAAAAATATATATACGAGAATATGTAATTGTACTATTATTTTAGTTTAATTCAAGCTCCATTTGGAAAAGAAAAATAAATCTTTTTTGATACGTCAACATATTAGTAAGTTATATTTTTTATCTGTTAGATTAATATACAATCACGTAAAAATTAAAAAATATATAAATTTAATAATTAAAAAAACACAATCTACCAATACATCAAGCATATCAGAGAATCTCCTAAAGAAAAAATACCTGTAGAAATTCCTAAAACTTATGCTCCCATATAACCGTTTGTTCCTCTATCATTATATCACCTGTCTCTCTCTTCCTTTTTTTTTTTTTTTTTTTTTTTTTTTTTTTTTTTTGCAATTGCACATTTATAATCGTTTTGTCTTGCTTTGCTGACATTGTCATTTTCTCATGGAATTCTTGATTAAACTTTTGGTGAATTATATAAAAAGAAATAGAAGAAAATAGGCCAATATGAAAAGTTTAAGGAAGTATACAGGTCAATTTTTAGTTATAAAAATTAATAGGCCATAACGTGTCAAGTTATGGTTCATAACCAGATAAGTTATGGATTAACTTGTCAAGTTATGGTTCATAACCAGACAAGTTATGGACAATTATAGACAATAACTTGTCAAGTTATGGTTCATAACCAGACAAGTTATGGACGAAAATAGTAATTTAGCCTATTTATTAACTTATATAAACTATTGACCTATTAATTTTAATTCATCTCAAGTCTTAACCTATTTTCTTTTTTCTCTCTTATATAAATGCTCAAAACTTGAGACCTACTGATTATGCTAACAAGTAATGTGTGTGGCCCCAACCAAATTTGATTTGGTTTCTTGCACTTTAATCTGGTTGTTGTGGAAAATGGCAAGTGACGATATCGTAACAAGAATTATAATATAATAAGTATGAAGTGGTCCTATGAGAATTGCATCAATTTTAATTAAGTACTGAAATTGATCAACTTAAAAGATTATTTAAATGATTGGATTTTAAAATG
Organism: Morus alba; assembly: GCA_012066045.3. Taxonomy (NCBI): domain Eukaryota; kingdom Viridiplantae; phylum Streptophyta; class Magnoliopsida; order Rosales; family Moraceae; genus Morus; species Morus alba. The sequence continues at coordinate 6,195,731 of CP050230.2, read as the reverse complement.
AAAATAATAAAATAAAAATGACAAAAATAAATATCCTAAATTATCTAAGTTTACAACTCATCAAAATTAATCATATCATTTATTTCCTATGTTGCCAGTGAAATTTCCTAAATTAACTATTAATTTTTCACATGCATCAATAATAATATTTCAATAATGGAGACCCTGCAATGTCTAGATTTTAATGTAATGAAACTTATTAAGGATATGAAATCATAGCACCGCACAAGACTCATAATTATCTCTAACATATGACATTCTTATAGCATTCCAAACAAGGGCTCATTCAATCATTACCGCCCAGCCTCAAATTAAGTACTGATTCACGCAATTGTGGATCAGGCAATCACAAGAATTAAGCACATAATGAAACACTGATGCGATATAGAAAGATCTCGCCTTTACGGCTCGTTGAGAATATATTAAAGATAACAACTCACATGTTATATCAATTAATACATAAAAATTAAAATTTGAGTTAGTGTCCCTAAAATTACTCCATTTTGTAACTATTTTTTTAACGACTTGGCTCTCTCCGTTGACTTTATTACGCTTCCTAAGATTTATATATTTAGATCCCATTGTAGCACAATTCTTAAAAATTGAAAGGATTTGCATCGTGTTGACTGAAGTTTAATTAGTAGAGCCCAGACTAGATTTCATTTGTTTGAAATAATCCTTCTTTGAAAGAATTCTATTATGTTTTTATTTTTTCTTTTTCTTTTCTTTTTTCATTGTTGCTTGTGGGACGGTGTCGAGTGCGACGAATATACAAATTTGTCTGATCAACCTTGACATGAGCAGCAGTTTTCTTTATGGCAACATCGACTCCAATAGCAGCCTTTTCAACATCTACAAGTTTTTTTAATTGGTTTTGAAGTTTTATTTATACCTGCTTACGTCATTTCATTCCATTTTTTTCTTCTTTACTTTTTTCGTCGAGCTTGTTTTCTTTCTCTTCGTATGTTATTGATTTTTTTTTTTCATTTGCAATCTTATATTTTCATTTTGAAATGTGTATTATCAAATAACTTGTTTTGAATGTGTGGTTGCCTAAACATTTGTTCTTACAAGTAATATTTTTTCTCAAATGGGGTCCTCGTAACTATTTTTCTATGATTTACCTATTGAAATAACTTCTTCTAAATCATTGCCCTACCCAAACATTTTTTCTTCAAACACTCTCAATTACTTTTTTCTATATGTACCCAATAAATTTCTCAATGGGTAATTTGTTGCAATAAAAACCTATTTTTTCTTTTAAATGTGCTCTATTTAAATATATATTTTACAAAATTAAACTCTTAAGAGAATAACAAATCAAAAAAGAACCAAAAATTTTAAAGAAATTTATATTCTCATATTCAAAAAATTAATAAACTGAATATACACGTGTGTGCTTCTAACTAGTGTCAAAAACTAAACATGAATGCATTGGGACCTTTGCACATAATGTCTTGAAAGTACTTTGCCCAAACACATTAGTTATTTAAAATAACTAGGAATTTTGGCTTTTGTTTTTTTATTTTATTTTTGTTTTTGTCTTTGTTTTTTATTTTTATTTTTTTACTCATGCTTTTCCTTTGTTATAAGTAAAGTAGAAATTGGAACAATGATTTTCAAACATCACAATCAAGAGCCCAACTCTTTGCACTCGTAGAACTTAGAAGGGCATAAAAGTAATTGACACTCAATATAGGTTCTCATTAAGAAAGTGGCATAAAATATCAATCATGTGTTCTAGAAAGGCCTCAAATTTGCGGAGTTAATCCTCTAGAATTAATGGGCAAGGAATGGTTCAATTTTCTAAAAGCCCTTTGCACATAATGTCTTGAAAGTCCTTTGCACAAACACATTAGTAATTTAAATAACTAGGAATTTTAGCTTTTGCTTTTTTGTTTTTTTATTTTATTTTTGTTTTTGTTTTTGTTTTTTATTTTTATATTTTTACTCATGCATTTCCTTTGTTATAAGTAAAGTAGAAATTCTTACAAAAGTGGAACTACTAATGTCTAAATGTGGCCAAACTAATCCTCATAATTTTGTTCGTTTATTTTTTCCTTTTAACAATTACCAAACTAATTGCTGAAAGAAGTCAATATGTCACATTTTGGCTAGGTTGACTCGTCTAGGTGTTTAGCTTCATTAGACTTCCAATTTCCTACCAATATCTCATTCGGACAAGTAAAGCTTGACTCATAGAAAAATACGATTATAAGAGTATATGTCATGTCAAAATACCCTTCTTTCTTCCTCGTAAGTAAATAAAAGGTTTAAAGGTATTATCGTTGTTAAGCACCATTACTAATAGACGGTAGGTCCCACCTATATGGATCTCACATTACGGGACCCACTATCTATTAATGAATAGTGCTAAACATCATCGGTGACCTATAACATTAGTTTGTAATTTAAGGGATTAGGGAATAATTTGACTTGTATCTTTATAGTGATAAATTCCGATCACAAACTCACATTTCATTTATCTAGGTATTATGTATAGACGAAAAGTCAATGACGAGTTGTGCCTTTTGTAGTGATAAATTCGATCCCATGCTCACCTATCGTTTTTCTAGTCTTGTATCTTCTATCATTTTACTTTAATGTTTCTCCAACAGTTTTTTTAAACACTTTTAGTTAGTTTGCTCCCCTTTAACTTTAATAACTATGACATTTATATAAGACTTTTTAAAAAAACTTTCAGTTACCCTCAAGTTTTAATTTTTAAGTACCAAATTCTTAAAAAAAAAACTTAGTATACAAGTTTATAATTTTGTGTATTGCAAAGATAGTTATAGAAAAATATGTACCAAAATATATAATTGCACTATTATTTTAATTTAAAATTTTTGTTTAATTCATACTCCATCTGCAGGAAAAGAAAAAATGCCTATGGAAATTCCTAAACTCATGCTTCCATATAGGGGTGGCAATTCATGTCACGTGTCGTGTTTTGGTCATTTGTTTTTAAATTTACAGTTAACCCGAACACGACTAATGACACGAAATTTTTTAAAAACCGCAACACGAACACAAAACTATACTTTATGGGTTGACACGACATGACACGATACGAAAATAATCCGTGACACAAAATTAACCCGTGAACCTGAAATTGACACAAAAATTATATATTTTTCTTTAGTTTTTTACATATTAGAAACAACTTAAAATTCATAACACGCTATAATACAATAACATCCATCAAAATTAAGCAAATAATAGTATAAGATTTTGCCTATAACTATCATCATATTACAAGTTCATAATAAAATCTAAAAAATGTAATGAAAAAAAATATATTTTTTAGTTTTTATGAGTTTCGTTTCATGTTCAGGTTAGGCGGGTCCAATCCGAAATTAATCCGCGTTTTTCGTGTCAATTTCAAATCTACCAAAATTTGACCCAAACCTCTTTTTTTCTCAACATTAACTCACGAAATTCATGTCGTTTTCAAGTCGTGTTATGGTATGGGGACTCACATTGAAATTTCCATATAACCGTTTGTGCCCCCACTATCATTATATTACCTGTCTCTCTCTTCCTTTCCTTTTTCTATTTCGTGGTTGAATAAGTCTCTCCCTCCAAACGTTTTCCTATTTTCGTTCTTTCTCTTGGTACAACTCCTATTTTACCTTCCATTCTCTCTTTCTGGTTTTCAACTCTTTTTTTTTTAATATACATTTACAATCGTTTTGTCTTGCTTTGCTAATATTGTCATGTAATTTTCAACAAAGACCTTGGATTTTATTTATTTATTTATTATTATTTGTGCTTCAAAATCAGGACTTTTGATAGAAACTTGGTGGTTGATTGTTCTTTAGATGTATAACCTTCTTTAAGCTTTCTCTTTCTCTTATAATGACTGAGAAAATTTTAAAATTAAATAATGTAATTTAAGTCAAAGATTTTTTTGAAAAATATCGTCTTATATTTTTAATAATTATGATATTAGAATATACGTAAATAGTAAGACTTAAGGTAAGTATGATGAATATATCAATATGATAAGTTATAATTTTGTTGCAACAAAGGAAAGTGGTAATTTAACTTAATTGTTTATCTAAAAAAAATGTTCCGCAAATTTAAGTAATTTCAATAATGTAAATGTTAAAGTACTGTGGTGGTCACATATGTAGGGTCGTCAATCTCTTGTGCCCCAGCAATTAACAATACTTCAAAGATAACAATTCTCATATTATATCAATTGGTACATAAAAATTGAGATTTGAGTTGATGTCCTTAGCATTGCTCCATTTTGTAACTATTTTTTTAAGGACTTAGCTCTCTCCGTTGGCTTGATTACGCTTCCTAAGATTTATATATTTACATCCCATTGTAGCACAAATCTCTAATGTTCAGGCATAAAAATTGAAAGGATTTGCATGTATTGATCGAAGTTTAATTAGTAGAGTCAGGACTAGATTTCATTTGTTTGAAAGAATCCTTCTTTGAAAGAATTCTATTAGGTTTTTTTTCTTTTCCTTTTTTTTTTTTTTTTTTTTTTTTTTTTTTTTTTTTCATTGTTGCTTGTGGGACGGTGCAGCCTTTTCAAATTGGTTCACCTCAAGAGGCTTCAACATCTATAATTTTTTTAATTGGTTTTTAGAGTTTTATTTATACCTGTTTACGTCATTTTTTTTCTTCTTTTCTTTTTTCCTCGGGCTTGTTTTGTTTCTCTTCATATGTTATTTGATTTTTTCTTTTCATTTGCAATCTTATATTTTTGACACATTTTTCGGTACACCAATATACTAATTTTTCATTCGTCGAATATGCATAAAATCACTAAAAGTTAAAATGTACGCAAATTTAACGGTTGAAAAAATTTAACATACCAATACGCCGGCGTATCCGACAACCTACATATATTTTTATTTGAAATGTGTATCATCAAATACTTTTCTCAAATGTGTGGTTGCCTAAACATTTTTCTTGTAGATAACCCTTTTTCCCAAATATGGTCCTCATAACTATTTTTCTATAATTTCCCTACTGAAACAAGTTATAACTTCTTCTAAATCATTACCCTACTCAAACATTTTTTTCTTCAAACGCTCTCAATTCTTTTTGACATATGTACCCAATAAATTACTCAATGGGTAATTCGTTGCAATAAAAACCTATTTTTCCTGCTCTACTCAATGAATAAAATTAAACTCTTAAGAGAATAATAAATTAAAAAAAAACCAAAAGTTTTAAAGAAATTTTAGATTCTCATATTCAAAAAATTAATAAACTGAAATATACACGTGTGTGCTTCTAACTAGTGTCAAAAACTAAACAAGAATGCATTGGGATGAAATTTCTCGAAGTTCTAAAAGCCCTTTGCACGTAATGTCTTGAAAGTCCTTTGCACATAATGTCTTGAAAGTCCTTTGCAGAAAAACTGAACACATTAGTTATTTAAAATAACTAGGATTTTTTAGCTTTTGTTTTTTAGTTTTTTATTTTATTTTTGTTTTTGTCTTTGTTTTTTTTTTTATATTTTTTTGTTTATGCTTTTCCTTTTACTTGAAATTCTTACAAAAGTGGAACTACTAATGTCTAAATGTGGCCAAACTAATCCTCATAATTTTGTTCATTTATTTTTCCCTTTTAACAATTATCAAACTAATTGCTGAAGAAATCGATATGTCAACATTTGGCGATGTTCACTCGTCTAGGTCTTTAGCATCATTAGAGTTCCAATTTCCCACTAGCATCTCATTGGGGGACAAGTAAAGCTTCACTCACAAAAAAAAAAAAAAAAAAAAAGAATTAAGAGTATTTAAGATTGTCAAAATACCCTTGCTTCTTCTCCATAAGTAACAGGGAAATTTAATTTGCATCTTTCTAGTGATAAATTCTGATCACAAACTCACCTTTCTTTTAACCCATAAAATTCAGATCGTTTTCAAATCGTGTTATCGTATAATGACCCATATTGAAATTTCCATATAACCATTTGTGCCCCCACTATCGTTATATTACCTGTCTCTCTCTTCCTTTCCTTTTTCTATTTCGTGGTTGAATAAGTCTCTCCCTCCAAACTCCTATTTTACCTTCCATTCTCTCTTTCTGGTTTTCCACTTTTTTTTTTTTTTTTTTAAATATACATTTACAATCGTTTTGTCTTGCTTTGCTAATATTGTCATGTAATTTTCAACAAAGACCTTGGATTTTATTTATTTATTTATTATTATTATTTGTGCTTGAAAATCAGGACTTTTGATAGAAACTTGGTGGTTGATTGTTCTTAAGATGTATAACCTTCTCTAAGCTTTCTCTTGTAATGACGGAAAAAATTTTAAAATTAAATAATGTAATTTAAGTCAAAAATTTTTCTGAAAAATAACATATTTTATTTTACTAGTCATGACTATTAGAATAGTAAGACTTAATGTAAGTATGATGAATATATCAATATGATAAGTTATAATTTTGTTGCAACAAAGGAAAGTGGTAATTTAACTTAATTGTTTATCTAAAAAAAATGTTCCACAAATTTAAGTAATTTCAGTAATGTAAATGTTAAAGTACCGTGACGATCACGTATGTAGGGTTGTCAATCTCTTGAGCCCCATCAATTAACAATATTACAAAGATAACAATTCCATGTTACATAAGTTAGTACATAAAAATTAAGATTTTGGTTTATAAATTCAAATCATGTGATTTGAACTATTTTCAATTTACGTGTATTTTTTATGAGAAAAAATACTGTAGCGAACCACGAATCATGATTCGAATCAAAGAGTGAATCTAGGAATCAAACGGACTCAAATTGCTGTCCTTAGCATTGCTCCATTTTGTAACTATTTTTTGAAGGACTTAGCTCTCTCTGTTGGCATGATTAGGCTTCCTAAGATTTATATATTTACATCCCATTGTAGCACAAATCTATAATGTTCAGGCATAAAAATTGAAAGGATTTGCATGTGTTGATTGAAGTTTAATTAGCAGAGTCAGGACTAGATTTCATTTGTTTGAAAGAATCCTTCTTTGAAAGCATTCTATTATGTTTTTTTTTTTTTTTTTTTTTTTTTTTTTTTTTTTTTTTTCATTGTTGCTTGTGGGACGGTGCAGCTTTTTCAAATTGGTTCACCTCGAGAGGCTTCAAAATCTACAATTTTTTTTTATTGATTTTTAGAGTTTTATTTATACCTGTTAATTTACGTCATTTTTTTTTTCCTCGGGCTTGTTTTGTTTCTCTTCATATGTTATTTGATTTTTTCTTTTCATTTGCAATCTTATATTTTTTAGACATTTCTGGTACGTCAACATACCAATTTTTCATTCGTCAAATCTGCATAAATTCACGTAAAGTTAAAAAGTACACAGATCTAACGGTTGAAAAAATCTGACAGACCAATACACCGGCATACCGGAGAATCTCCATATATTTTTATTTGAAATGTGTATCATCAAATAACTTTTCACAAATGTGTGGTTGCCTGAACAATTTTCTTGCAGGTAACCCTTTTTCTCAAATATGGTCCTCATAACTATTTTTCTATAATTTCCCTACTGAAACAAGTTCTAACCTCTTCTAAATCATTACCCTACTCAAACAATTTTTTCTTCAAACGCTCTCAATTACTTTTTTCCATATGTACCCAATAAATTACTCAATGGGTAATTAGTTGCAATAAAAACCTAATTTTCCTTTTAAATGTGCTCTACTTAAAAATATATTTTATAAAATTAAACTCTTAAGAGAGTAATAAATTTAAAAAAAAACCCCAAAAGTTTTAAAGAAATTTTAGATTCTCATATTCAAAAAATTAATAAACTGAAATATGTGTGCTTCTAACTAGTGTCAAAAACTAAACAAGAATGCATTGGGATGAAATTTCTCAAAGTTCTAAATGCCCTTTGAACATAATGTCTTGAAAGTCCTTTGCACATAATGTCTTCAAAGTCCTTTGCACATAATGTCTTCAAAGTCCTTTGCACATAATGTCTTGAAAGTCTTTTGCAGAAAAACTGAACACATTAGTTATTTAAAATAACTAGGATTTTTAGCTTTTGTGTTTTGGTTTTTTATTTTATTTTTGTTTTCGTCTTTGTTTTTTTATTTTTATTTTAATTTTTTGCTTATGCTTTTCCTTTTAGTTGAAATTCTTACAAAAGTGGAACTACTAATGTCTAAATGTGGCCAAACTAATCCTCATAATTTTGTTCATTTATTTTTCCCTTTATCAAACTAATTGCTGAAGAAATTGATATGTCAACATTTGGCTAGGTTGACTCGTCTAGGTCTTTAGCATCATTAGAGTTCCAATTTCCTACTAACATCTCATTGGGGGACAAGTAAACCTTGACTCAAAAAAAAAAAAAAGATTTAAGAGTATTTAAGATGACATGTCATGTCAAAATACCCTTGCTTCTTCTCCATAAGTAACAGGGAAATTTAATTTGTATCTTTCTAGTGATAAATTCTGATTACAAACTCACATTTCTTTTATCTAAGATATTATTTAGGGACGAAAAGTCAATGACAACTTGTGTCTTTTACAGTGATACAATCTGATCGCATGCCCACTTAAAGTTTTTCTAATCTTGTATCTTCTATCACTTTGCTTTATGCGTTGTTTATTCAAATTTTGGTTCTGATTTTATTATAGTATTTTATATTTTAAAAATATTTGAATTTAAAATTTTCCTCTCTCACAAAATTTATATTAATGAATTAAAATCATTAATTTAAACGCGTAAACTAAATGGATCTTAAAATGTTTCCCCAACAATTTTTTTAGACACTTTTCTAGTTAGTTTGCTCCCCATTAACTTTATAACTATGTTATTTATATGAGACTTTTTAAAAAAACTTTCAATTACCCTCAAGTTTTAACTTTTAAGTATCAAATTCGCAAAAAAAAAGTTTACGTACCTCTAATTTCAAATTTTAAAATGCCAAATAAACCAAAATCAATAATATTATTATACAAGTTTATAATTTTGGATATTGTAAAGATAGTTATAAAAAAAATATACACGAAAATATGTAATTATACTATTATTTTAGTTTAATTCATGCTCCATTTGGAAAAGAAAAAGAGATTTTCTCAAGGATGATAACATATCGATATGCTAAGTTTTTTGTCAGTTGAATCTGCATAAATCACGTGTATATTAAAAAAAACCAAAATTTTTAAAGAAATTTTAGATTCTCATATTCAAAAATTTAATAAACTGAAATATACACGTGTGTGCTTCTAACTAGTGTCAAAAACTAAACATGAATGCATTTAGATGAAATTATTATTTCTGGAAGTTCTAAATGCCCTTTTCACATAATGTCTTGAAAGTCATTTGCACAAAAATTGAACACATTAGTTATTTTAAATAACTAGGATTTTTAGCTTTTATTTTTTAGTTTTTTATTTTTATTTTCATCTTTGTTTTTTTATTTTTTTATTTTTTATTTTGCTTACGCTTTTCCTTTTACTTGAAATTCTTACAAAAGTGGAACTACTAATGTCTAAATGTGGCCAAACTAATCCTCATAATTTTGTTCATTTATTTTTCCCTTTTAACAATTATCAAACTAATTGCTGAAGAAGTCGATATGTCAACATTTTGAAATAAGTAATAGTTACTTGAAATTAGGTTGACTCGTCTAGGTCTTTGGCATCATTAGACATCCAATTTCCTACTAACATCTCATTGGGACGAGTAAAGCTTGACTCACAAAAAACATAAGATTTAAGAGTATTTGAGATGACATGTCATGTCAAAATACCCTTGCTTCTTCTCCGTAAGTAACAGCGAAGTGACTTAATTTGTACCTTTGTAGTGATAAATTCTGATCACAAACTCACTTTTCATTTATCTAAGGTATTCTTCATGCACGAAAAGTCATTGACGACTTGTGTCTTTAACAGTGATACATTCTTACTGCATGTCTACCTAAAATTTTTTTAGTCTTGTATATTCTATCATTTTACTTTATACGTTGTTTATTCAAATTTTGATTATGATTTTATTATAGTGTTTTATATTTTAAAAATATTTGAATTTAAAATTTTCTTCTCTCACAAAATTTATATTAATCAATCAGAATCACTAACTTAAACGCGTAAACTAAATGGACCTTAAAACGTTTCCCCTTCAATTTTTTTTTTAAACACTTTCATGGTTAGTTTGCTCCCCATTAACTTTTATAACTATGTTATTTATATGAGACTTTTTAAAAAACTTTCAATTACCCTCAAGTTTTAACTTTTAAGTATCAAATTCGGGAAAAAAACTTTTACGTAACTCTTATTGAACTTTTAAAATGCCAAATAAACCAAAATCAATAATATTATTATACAAGTTTATAATTTTGGATATTGTAAAAGTTATAAAAAAAATACGAAAATATGTAATTGTACTATTATTTTAGTTTAATTCATGCTCCATTTGGAAAAGAAAAAGATATTTTCTCAGGAACAATAACATATCGATAAGTTAAGTTTTTTGTCCACTAAATCTGTATAAATTCACGTGTATATTAAAAAAGAACCAAAACTTTTAATGAAATTTTAGATTCTCATATTCAAAAAATTAATAAACTGAAATATACACGTGTGTGCTTCTAACTAGTGTCAAAAACTAAACATGAATGCATTGAGATGAAATTATTATTTCTGGAAGTTCTAAAAGCCCTTTGCACATAATGTCTTGAAAGTCCTTTGCACAAACACTGAACACATTAGTTATTTAAAATAACAGGGATTTTAGCTTTTGTTTTTTTCGTTTTTTATTTTATTTTTGTTTTCGTCTTTTTATTTTATTTTTTATTTTGTGATTATGCTTTTCCTTTTACTTGAAATTCTTACAAAAGTGGGGCCAAACTAATCCCCATAATTTTGTTCCTTTATTTTTCCCTTTATCAAACTAATTGCTGAAGAAGTTGATATGTCAACATTTTGCTAGGTTGACTCGTCTAGGTCTTTAGCATCATTAGACTTTGATTAAGAGTATTTGAGATGACATGTCATGTCAAAATACCTTTCCTTCTTCTCCGTAAGTAACAGGGAAATGACTTGATTTGTATCTTTGTAGTGATAAATTCCCATCTTGATTTGTATCTTTGTAGTGATAAATTTCCATCACAAACTCAATTTTCATTTATCTAAAGTATTATGTATAGACAAAATGACCACTTGTGTCTTCTACAGTGATAAATTCTGATTGCATGCCCCACTTAAAGTTTTTCTAATCTTGTATCTTCTATCATCGTTGTTTATTCAAATCTTGATTCTGATTATGTTATAGTGTTTTTTTTACTTCTGAATCAGAATTATTGACTTAAACATGTAAATCAAAAAAATCTTAAAATGTTTCCCCCAACAATTTTTTAAATACCTTTTTAGTTAGTTTGCTCCCCATTAACTTTTATAACTATGATATTTATATGAGACTTTTTAAAAAAACTTTCAACTACCCTCAACTTTTAAGTATCAAATTGATGTAGCGTCTACATAAGAGATGGAAGAGATAATTTGATATTATCTTTATTTTTAAGTTTAGAAAGTCTCTTTATTTTTAAAATTAGAAATAGATTAATTAGGGATAGTTTCCTTTTCAAATTTGAATAGTAGTTCTCTATAAATGGGAGAATAACGTGTTAACTAGGGGGATTGATATTTTTTTGAATAATAAACTTTACAGAGAGGTTTTCTCTCCACGTAGTCAGCTTTTCCGGTATTCTTCCGAATCAACGGAAATACGTGACACTTGATACGCTTCCGCTCCATCATTTGGTATCAGAGCCTTGCTACGCTCCTCCGTCATGCCGCCCCGACGTCGCCCGCAACCCACCGATGATTGGAATGAACTCTGTCAGACACTTGCCGAATTCCAGCAGAACATGCAGCAAACCATGCAGCAAGCCATTATCGCTGCCCTTCAAGCCAACAATCATCCTCCTGCCCCACCCGTTGTGCCGCCCCCGGATCACGCCCAAGATTCTGAAAAGGAGGAAGAAGGGAATGTTGACGTCGAAGAGAACATATTTGCACCGCTGCAGGCCGCGCCTCCTCGCCATCGTGCTAACGTCGCTGCACCACGTCAGGAAGACAACCGCCGTTGGGAGTCGGGTTTCAAACTTGATATTCCCGAGTTCCATGGAAGTCTCTAACCGGAAGAGTTTTTGGATTGGATTGGAGCTGTCGAAGAAATCTTAGAATTTAAGGATGTCCCAGACAATAAGAGGGTTTCCCTTGTCGCTACCCATTTCCGAGGCCGAGCCGCTGCTTGGTGGCAACAACTCAAGGTCTCTCGTTCACGTGCCAGGAAAGAGAAGATCTCCTCATGGAAAAAATTAAAAAAGCATATGAAGCGCACCTTCCTTCCGTATAACTATGTACGGACCATGTATCAACGCCTCCAGAATTTACGACAAGGCAATCGGACGGTGGATGACTACGCGCCTGAGTTTTTCCTTTTGCTAACAAGGAATGAGGTTAACGAAACTGATGAACAATCAGTTTCCCGCTTCATCGGAGGACTTCGCCCACAATTTCAGAATATATTGAACCTTTTTGATCCGTCAACAATCTCCGAAGCCCATCAAAGGGCGTTATTAATTGAACGGCAGAATCGATCCGGTACCTCCCTTTGGAATTCGCCAGTTGCTACTGCCGCTCGCATCTCCACCGCCGGCAACCCCGCACGGCCCCCTTCTGCCACCCCTGCAACAGCTGCCACCGCAGCTCCTCCACTGGCACTCCCCCGACAAGCCACCAACACCGACTCCATAGGTATAGGCCATCCGTCTCGCCCTAATGCTCTTCGTTGTTTCTCTTGTGGAGAAGTGGGTCATCGTCAAACGACATGCCCTAATGTCGGAAGACGTGGTCTTTTAGCTGAAGGAATTGAGTTGGGAGATCCTGAAATTTTGCATGAAAATTATGAGGAGCACAGAGAGGAGGAGGAGATATTAGACGAAATTCCAGAAGAACAAATTTCAGGAGATTCAGGTCCATTACTTGTGCTTCGCCGAAGCTGTTTTTCTCCAAAGGCAACCAATGATTCATGGTTACGAACAAGTCTTTTTCATTCCACTTGCACGGTAAATGGAAAAGTTTGTCACTTTATTATTGATTCGGGAAGTTGTGAGAATGTTGTCTCTGAAGAAGCTGTTCGTAAATTGTCGTTAAATTCAGAAAATCATCCCACTCCTTACAAGCTCGCTTGGTTGAAGCAAGGATCGGAAGTTCAAGTCTCTCGCCGGGTTCTCGTTCCCTTTTCCATTGGAACTAATTATAAAGATAAGGTTTATTGCGACATAGTTCCCATGGATGCATGTCACATACTTTTGGGGCGACCGTGGCAATATGATCGACATGTCATTCATGATGGGAAATCAAATACCTACAGTTTTCACTTTGAAAAACGCAAAATAATGATACTCCCATCAAAAGATCCGTACAGACCTTTGTTGTTTCCCCCAGCGGACGTCCGCCCGGCTCAACGGATGACTGCCAACGCACAACTGCCTGGATCTACCCTTAAATCAGTCATGCTTCTCACCCATGCGAAGTTTGAAGCTGCCATGCAGGAAGTCGGCCTCGTATATGCACTGGTTACAGCCCCGAGCAAGCCTCCATCACCCAAGAATATGCCGCCTGGAATTCAGGCGCTTCTCCAAGAGTTTCCAGATGTCTTTCTGGAAGAACTTCCTAACGGGCTGCCACCGTTGCGAGACATTCAACATCAAATTGACCTTGTTCCCGGTGCTACACTTCCCAACAAGCCACACTATCGGATGAGTCCGAGTGAGCATGCGGAGCTTCGCCGGCAAGTTGAAGAGTTGATTGCAAAAGGATATTTACGGGAAAGTCTCAGTCCTTGTGCAGTCCCCGCACTCCTAATTCCGAAGAAAGATGGCTCTTGGCGCATGTGTGTGGATAGTCGTGCTATTAACAAGATTACCGTGAGATACCGCTTTCCGATTCCTCGCCTCGATGATCTCCTTGATCAAATAAGTGGAGCCACTATTTTCACAAAGCTAGACCTTAAGAGCGGCTACCATCAAATTCGGATTCGACCCAGGGACGAATGGAAAACAGCGTTCAAAACGCGTGAGGGTCTATTTGAATGGTTTGTCATGCCATTCGGGCTGTCAAACGCCCCGAGCACCTTTATGAGAATAATGAACCAAGCACTTCGGCCGTTTATCGGTAAGTTCGCCGTTGTTTATTTTGATGATATTCTTATTTTCAGCGCTACTATGGAGGATCATCTCCGACATCTTCAAGAAATTCTCTTAGTAATGCGGCGAGATAAATTTTATACGGCCCTCAAAAAGTGTGAATTCGGTTCCGACCAAGTTCTATTTCTTGGTTATGTTGTTTCAAAGGAAGGTTTGGCAGTGGACCAAACCAAAGTGGAATCTATTCGATCATGGCCAACTCCAAGCACCGTCACTGAAGTTCGAAGCTTTCATGGGTTAGCTTCTTTCTACCGCCGGTTCATTCCCCATTTCAGCAGCATCGTAGCCCCGATTACGGATTGTATTCGGGACGGAAAATTGGCTTGGACTCATGAGGCGGCCAAGGCCTTTGAGCTAATTAAACATAAGCTTACCACAGCCCCTGTCTTGGTTCTACCAAACTTTTCTCTTACTTTTGAGTTGCATAGTGATGCCTCCAAGGTTGGTATAGTCGCCGTTCTTAGTCAACAGGGACGACCCGTTGCTTATTACAGCGAGAAGCTCTCCTGTTCACGCGCTCGTTATAATACCTACGATGTGGAATTTTACGCAGTGGTTCAAGCCATTGAACATTGGCGTCATTATCTTTTCCACAAGGAATTTGTTCTTTACACCGACCATGATGCTTTAAAACATCTCGGCAGTCAAGACAAGGTTTCAACTCGACATGCTTCTTGGGTAGCCTATCTCCAACAATTTACTTTTGTTATCAAGCATAAATCGGGTGTCCTTAACCGAGTGGCCAATGCATTGAGCCGTCGCCACTCTCTACTTGCAACACTGCATGTATCAGTCCCGGGATTCTCCACTTTTCCCGAATTGTATCCCTCCGATCCTTTCTTTTCGCGGATTCTAGAAGATGTACGTGGGGGTACACACTCCGAATATGTGATGCATGATGATTTTCTCTTCTTGGGCAGTCGTCTTTGTGTTCCGGATTGTAGTTTACGAATGCAAATCATAAAGGAACTACATGGAGAGGGTCATGTTGGTCGAGATAGAACGCTTCATTTGGTCTCTACTTCTTATTTTTGGCCTACACTTCGCCGAGATGTGGAGCGCTATGTGGAACGTTGTCGAGTTTGTCAAACCTCCAAAGGTCATGCTTCCAATGCCGGCCTTTACATGCCTTTGCCTATTCCAACGCAGCCATGGACCAATATTAGCATGGACTTTGTTCTCGGCCTTCCTCGCACTCAAAAGGGTAACGATTCTATCTTTGTGGTGGTTGATCGCTTTTCTAAAATGGCTCACTTTATTCCTTGCAAGAGAACAACCGATGCGGTGCAAGTGGCTCAATTGTTCTTCAAGGAAGTTTACTGCCTTCATGGTCTCCCTACATCCATTGTTTCCGATCAAGATTCTCGTTTCTTGAGTCACTTTTGGAGATCCCTTTGGAAAATGGTTAATACAAGTCTAGATATGAGATCGGCTTACCATCCGCAAACTGATGGCCAAACCGAAGTTACCAACCGTGCTCTAGGAGATTTACTTCGAAGCCTTGTTGGAGATCATATTAAGTCATGGGATACCAAGCTTAGCCAAGCGGAGTTTGCTCACAATCATGCGAAGAACCGCAGCACAGGTTTCAGCCCGTTTCAGGTGATTTATGGCTGTGTTCCTCGTGGTCCTCTTGATCTTACCCCGCTTCCTGACCACACTCGAATTCATGGAAAGGCTGCTGATTTTGTGACAGATTTACAGCATATCCATCGAGTAACTTATGATCATTTGACAACTATTACTGCAAAGTATAAGGCTGCTGCTGATCGACGTCGTCGCGCCGTGGAATTTAATGTTGGTGATCTTGTGTTGGCTGTTTTGATAAAAGAACGATTTCCTCTTCATGAATACAACAAGTTGAAGGCCAGGAAAATAGGTCCTTTAGAAGTGCTTGAGAAGATTAACCCCAATGCCTACCGACTGCGCCTTCCTTCAAATGTCAACACTTCTGACGTTTTTAATGTTAAGCATTTGGTTCCTTTTGCCGGTGAGATAGAAGAACCTGATTCGAGGTCGAATCCTTTTCAAGCCGGAGGGACTGATGTAGCGTCTACATAAGAGATGGAAGAGATAATTTGATATTATCTTTAAGAGATGGAAGAGATAATTTGATATTATCTTTATTTTTAAGTTTAGATAGTCTCTTTATTTTTAAAATTAGAAATAGATTTGTAAGTACCGGTTTTAGTCTTTTAACAATTTATAAGACAATATGAATAATGCAGAAATATAAAATAAAAGAACACGAGAGAAATGGTATCGCGGTTCGGTAACACCCTACTCCGCGGGGCCACGCCCAGATGATGAACAATCCACTAAGAACTCTTTTACAATTCAATTGGACTTAATCTACCCGAGACTCCCTCTCTAAGAAGACGCCTATGAACTTGCAATTTTCCCAATGGACTTGAACAGCGAGATCCCCTCGACTTTAAACATTGGAATCCCTCCAACTAAGTTTTTCTCCCGAAAAACACTCAAATCATTTCTCTCAATACATATGCTCACCCATGTCTCACAACCCAGTAAAAACTCGTCAAGAGATGTGCAGAGACTCAAGGGATACTTTCAATAAATAAGCAAGCTGTGAATAACTTGACACATCTTCAATTAATTCGCTGAACCAAATCTGTTGCAATTCCTGTTGCAACAATAACTGCAACATAGCTGTCAGGTCAACTTTCTCAAAACCAGACGAATCAATCTCCTTTCATTCTGAAATCTTCCCAAAACTGATAAACGAACCTGGACTCATTCCTAGGAGACAGAGGAAGATCATCCAACCACGAAAATCTCAATCAAATATCAATCAAATCAATTTACCATCTTTGAATCAATGGTTGACTTAGAAAAATGGAAACTAAAACAAGTTTCTGGATTTTTTGAAACCTGTCAAAAGAAACTTGCCAGCTGCATAGACATTTCCAAACGTAATCATCCCAGCAAAACATTCCCAAAATAATGCCAATCAAATTTGATTACAATCAATACACAAATTGGGAAATAAATCCCAACAAGATTAATTAGGGATAGTTTCCTTTTCAAATTTGAATAGTAGTTCTCTATAAATGGGAGAATAACGTGTTAACTAGGGGGATTGATATTTTTTTGAATAATAAACTTTACAGAGAGGTTTTCTCTCCACGTAGTCAGCTTTTCCGGTATTCTTCTGAATCCACGGAAATACGTGACACTTGATACGCTTCCGCTCCATCACAAATTCAGGAAAAAAATTTTAAGTACCTCATACTTCAAAATTTAAAAGGCCAAATAAACCAAAATCAATAATATTATTATACAAGGTTATAATTTTGGATATTGTAAAGATAGTTTAAAAAAAAAATATGTACGATAATATGTAATTGTACTATTATTTTAGTATGATTCAAGGCCCATTTGGAAAAGAAAAAAGAATCTTTTTGATACGTCAATATACCGATATGTTAAATTTTTTGTCTGTTAAATTTGTATAAAATTACATAAAAGAAAAAAAATACAAATATAACGGTTAAAAAAAATAAACACACAAATACACAAGACTTGTAAGAGAATCTCTATAAAAAATGCCTATAGAAATTCCTAAAACTCATGCTTCCATATAACCGTTTGTCCCTTTTATCATTATATCACATGTCTCTCTCGTCCCATTTTTTATTATTTATTATTTTTATTTTTTAATTTCGTGGTTGAATGTCTCTCTCTCCAAGCATTTTCCTATTTTTGATCTTTTTAATTTCTTGGTAGACGTTTAGGTCATGTATTCAGAATTATGATTCAGAACCATTTTCATTTTACGTGTATTTTTTGTGAGAAAAAATACTGTAAAAAATTATGAATCTTGATTCAGAATTAAAGACGAATACAAGAAATAAATATCTATACAACTTCTATTTTACCTTAAAAAAAACCTTCTATTTGACCTTCTATTTTCTCTTTCCGGTTTTGAACTTTTTTTTTTTTTTTTTTTTTTTTTTTTTTTTTTTTTTTTTTTTTTGCAAATGTTCATTTATAATCGTTTTGTCTTGCTTTGCTGACATTGTCATGCAATTTTCAACAAAGACTTTGAATTTTATTTATTTATTTATTTGTTATTATAGAGACCTTTTTTTAGTACGCCAACAATCGTGGAGAAAAGGTCAACAACGTCCGGGGGTATATTTGTCTGCCCAATATTTTAATATAACGCAAATACCTCCAGCCTTGTATACTAGGCACTAGCATCTTCCCCTCTATAAAGACCAGCTTTAAGTTTCACTTCTATCTTATCAATCAGTGGAAAATCAGAAATCGCATATCAAAGCATCCTTTTTGTTTTTTCATAATGTTAAAAATGTGCTTTTTTGGTCTTCTCATATTTGCTTATTTCCTGTTCACTTCACGTTTCAGTTCCGCGCACCCACTTTGCCGTGCTCATGAAAGGTCGTCCTTGTTGGATTTTAAGGCAAGCTTTGCCATTAAGAAGTTTGCTTCTGATGATCCTTCTGCTTATCCGAAGGTTGCTTCATGGGCGCAAGGACGGACGGCGAGCAACTGTTGCTTGTGGGACGGTGTTGAGTGCGACGAAGATACCGGCCATGTGATCAGCCTCGACATGAGCAGCAGCTTTCTCTATGGCAACATCGACTCTAACAGCAGCATTTTCAAACTGGTTCACCTTCAGAGGCTTAACCTTGCTGATAACGATTTCCATTACTCTCAAATACCAACTGCTATCAGCCATCTTCCTATGCTGACTTATCTCAACCTCTCATACTCCTTATTTTCTGGCCAAATCCCATATGAAATTTCAGGACTATCCCACTTGTCTTCTCTTGATCTGTCTGGCTATTATGATTCTGATTCTGGAGAGGACTTGTTGGAACTCAAAAGACCTAATTTCAGTAGCCTCATTCGAAACTTGACAAACTTAGAAGAACTTTCTCTGAGTTGTGTCAACATATCATCCACAGTGCCTACTTCACTCGCAAACTTTTCTTCTTTGACATCTCTCGTCCTAAAACATTGCGGACTGACAGGTAAGTTCCCCGTCGACCTTTTCCACTTGCCTGGCCTACAAATTCTCAATGTGAAGTCAAATAATTTCTTTGGTGAATTGCCTCAATTTAACCAAACCAGTGCTTTAAAGGTATTGAACCTGGCATCAAATAGCTTTTCAGGGGAAATACCTACATCAATTGGGAATCTGAATTCCTTGATTGAGTTGTTTGCTTATGACTGCAGCCTATCCGGGGTGATTCCGTTCTCCATTGGTAATCTTACGCATCTCAAATATCTAGAGCTTTATGAAAATAACTTCTCCGGTCCAATCCCTTCCTCCATTGGTAATCTTACGCATCTCAACTATCTGTACCTTTATGAAAATAACTTCTCCGGTCCAATCCCTTCCTCCATTGGAAACCTTAACCAACTCATTGAATTATTCCTTGATTCAAATCATTTTAGCGGGCCAATTCCATTATCATTTTCAAAACTCATAAATTTGGAAGCTCTTTTTCTAGATAGAAATGAGTTGAGTGGCACGGTGGATTTTGATATGTTTCTTCGCCTCAAAAATCTTACAGTGCTATATCTGTCGCACAACAACCTCTCACTGATCATTAAACCTAGTGTACACAGTCCTCCTGCACAATTCATAACTTTAGGCTTGTCCTTTTGCAATTTAAGCACTTTCCCTGACTTCCTGAGGCATCAAGTAAGAATGGAGAATTTGCGGCTTGTTGGTAACAATATTGGTGGCCCGATTCCTGCATGGCTGATGAACATGAGCAGGGAGACATTGTTTGCCATAGAAATCGCTGAAAATTCCTTGACAGGGGAACTTTCACCTGCCATTTGCAATTTTAGTTCCCTTTCGGTCCTCAGGTTGAACGGAAATAAGTTGGTTGGTGAGCTTCCAATGTGTTTGGGAAACTTCAGTGATTCGATGGCGAGGTTGGATCTCGGAGATAACTCTTTTTCCGGCAGCATTCCTCAATTTGCAAAGGGTAACCAATTGAAGGAGATAGATTTAAGTCATAATCAGTTGCGAGGGAAATTGCCACGATCATTGGCGAATTGCAAGATGCTTGGATCCCTTTCTGTGGAAAACAATCAGCTCAATGATGTCTTCCCCTATTGGTTGGGGTCTCTTCCAGAGCTGCAAATTCTGGTGTTGGGGTCGAATAAATTCCATGGAGTAATCAAGGCACCTCAAACTGACCTTGGTTTTGTAAAGTTGCATATCATTGTCATATCTTATAATAACTTCACTGGAATGTTACCGTCTAATTTCATTCAGAATTTGAAGGCCATGAAAAACAGCAGCGTTGGGGATTTGGGTTACATGGAGACAAACTACCCACTAAGGCCAAGCGGTGGTATGAAAAGGATTGAGATCTACAGCTTCTCAACTACTATAACAATAAAAGGGGTGACTAGATATTATGAGAAAATCAATGACGATCTTTCGTTCATAGACCTCTCACACAACAACTTCGGTGGAGAAATTCCAGAAGTCCTTGGGGACCTAAATGGGCTTTATGCTCTCGATCTATCCAACAACAATCTCACAGGTGGCATACCATCAGCCTTGGCAAACCTAAAAGCATTGGAATCCTTGGACCTTTCGCAAAATAAGCTTTCGGGAAGGATCCCTCCGGTGCTGGAGCAGCTCAATTTCCTTCAGTACTTCAATGTCTCTCACAATAGCCTCGCAGGGCCTATACCACCAGCAAACCATTTGGTGACCTTTGGGAGCAGTTCATATGAGGGCAATATGGGATTGTGTGGAATTCCATTGCCAAACAAGTGTGGAAACTCTGAGGCCTCAGGACTGGTGCCGCTTCCGTCGTTTGATGAAGAGCAAGAAGGTCACTCAGCGTCACCCTTTCAGTTCGGTTGGAAAGTTGTGGCGATAGGGTACGGTTGCGGCTTTGTTGTTGGAGTGTTTAATTGGCATGTCGTGATTACAGGAAAATCGAGGTGGTTTGCCATGACTTTTCGTGTGAAGAATTTGCATGTGAAAAGGAAGCCAAGGACGAAACGTGGGAATTGATTCCGACTCTATTTGTGCTATGTACTTTACTTTCTTTTAGTACTGTTATTGTAAAAGAGCAGTTAATGTACTAAATAAATTGCTCTGTTCTTGTTTGTGTTGAAATCCTGTTGTGTGAAGTTACATGTCAAAGGCTATGCCATTGCTTGTAGTTGTGATTCCGTATGTCTTTAGTGAATTCCAATGTAGCCACTTCTATGTGCTTTGGTTCTTCACCTTCTTTGTTCTTCTTCGTTCCGTGCCATTTTCTATTTTTCTATTTGGTTATTTTCTCGTGGAATTCTTGATTAAACTTTTGGTCTATTATAAGCGCTCAAAACTTGATTAAACTTATCGATTATGCTAACATTTTATAGAAATGAGTGACATGCTCCTCCCAAATTTGACTTGGTTTCTTTTATTTTAACTCATAGTCGACACTCAAGATTAAAGTAAGATACATATGCAGTCAAAAATGTTCTTATATGTAAGACTAAGAGCAAAAACCTAATCTGAAAATAAATAAGTACATGTGAAACATTTAAAAAAAAAATCCAATTTGAATCTTACGTGAAGGACAAAATCAATTATATCCGTATTAGTTATGTTGAAATGCAACCAAAAAAGTTAGAATATCTTACAAACAGCATAAATTATAATCACTAAAATTTTATACGCAAGTTATAGCATATAATGTCAAAATTAGTACGATAATTGTTGAATGATAAATGTTAATCCTTTTTTATATATATATATATATATATATATATATATATATATATTTCACGTTGAGTGGATTGAAACTCTTGTAATGTGGCCTCAAGAGTCTCGTTTAAGCTCTAAAGATACGTTTTTTGTTAAGATTATATGACCAACTTACATGACTCTATTTAACATATTTGGGGCTTCGGACAACAATCTGCTTCTCCATTTAACATATTTGGGGCTTCGGACAACAATCTTGGTTGAGTATCATTTCGTAACTATTTTTATATCCCATTTCAGTAAAGTCCTAACCAAATACGTTGGCTTGAAAAAAAAAACTTCTCTAAAAGAAGAAGCAACTTTTGCCTTTAACGAGAGTAGTACATATTAAATTACACAGAAGCTTCAAAAAAAAAAAAAAAAAAAAAAAAAAAAAAAAAACCACAAAACCATGGCCATTGGTCACTAGCTTATGGCTGCTATATTACATTATAAATTCACAACTTTATTAAAAGACGAGCCGAAACAAAAACGATATTTTCCTCCAAACCCTTCCAAAATTCAAAGAAGAAATTAAGGATTTGTTCTCTTAGAGAGTAAAACTTAAAAAATTTAAATTTAAGTTACAATTTTATTTAAATTTATATTCGTTTGTAAAATTTGAGTTTGAACTTAAATAACTTGAATTTGTGACTAAAATTTGAGGCGAACTTTTTTTTTTGTTGGGTGCCTACCTGGTTTAGTCCCCTGTAAAAATAATGAATGCTAAATGTTAATCCTTTCTATATATATATATATATATATATATATATATTTCACATTGAGTGGATTGAAACTCTTGTAATGTGGCCTCACGAGTCTCGTTCAAGCTCTACATATACGTTTTTTGTTAAGATTATATAACCAACTTACATGACTCTACATGCAAGTGACAACAATCGGCTTCTCCCTCCATTTAACATATTTGGGGCTTCAGACTCTTGGTAGAGTATTATTTCGTAACTATTTTGATATCCCATTGTAGCATAATTCTCTTATGTCAGGGATGAAAACTGAAAGGATTTTGCACTTGTTGATCGAAGTTCAGTAAAGTCCTGACCAGATACGTTCGCTTGAAAGAAAACTTCTCTGAAAGAAGAAGCAACTTTTGCCTTTAAAGAGAGTAGTGCATATTAAATTACACAAGCTTCAAAAAAAAAAAAAAAAAAAAAACACAAAACTATGGCCATGGGTCACTAGCTTATGGCTACTATATTATTATTTGCTTATTTTCAATGGATGTTATTGTATTTTAGTGTGTTATGAATTTTAAGTTATTTTTAATATTAAGAACTAAATAAAGTATATAATTTTCGTGTTAAATTTCAAGTTCACGGGTCAATTTTGTGTCACGTGTCATTTTCATGTCGTGTCAACCCGTAAAGTAGTCGTGTCGTGTTCGTGTTGTGATTTTTAAAAAATTTTACATCACGAGTCGTGTTCGGATTAACTATAAATTTAGAAAGAAACGATCAAAACACGACACGTGACATAAATTACCACTCCTGCATCCACGAGTGTATATAGTGCATTTGAGTGAGAAATATCAAGCATAAGACATTTGACGAAGATAATCTATTCCATGAATTTATGATCAATGAATTTGGGATCTAATTATAGCATCTCCTCAAGTAAGGCTCCTCGCATTTATTGTCCTCGTAATCATGATTTTAGAAACTATGATAGATACGTAATTTTCAATTTCTTCATCCAAGCATACCATTGTCATCTCCAGCAAATGATTAGAAAAAATTCAGTTTCCCATTCATGTAAATACAATGGGAAGGAATTAACAAACCTATATGTGACATATTCATATCTATAGTCAACATTATTCAAATAACATATCATGACACTAATATTATTTGAATCAAGATGTAATCCCCACTACATTTGAATGTCATAACTTTCTTTTGATGTTAAGAAAAAAATATAATACATGTATTTTAATAACAAACTTATTTATTTTATATATCTTTTTAATGTTTACGCTATTATAAAATATTAAAAATATGTTATAATGTAAATTTCTATAATTTCCGTAATTCTTTTTTATATTTCCACTAATTGATATTTTCTTTAAACTTTTTATAAAATTAGAGTACTGATGTTTCGATTGATATTGATATTTTCTGGTCCGTTTAGTTCAGGGATTCGAATCATGTGATTTGAACCATTTTTGATTTACGTGTATTTTTTATGAGAAAAATTACTGTAACAAACCATGAATAATGATTCGAATCGGGGGACGAATCCCCCAACCAAACGGAGTCATTGCCCTGAAAAGGGGAAAAAAATGAAGTCAAGTCAAGTCATTGCCCAGGTTGCCGTACCCCAGGATTGATTGGCTCCACATCTATACATATCGGGCTTTCATCAACGCCGTCAACTTCTACCTCGAGATGTGCGACTTCTCCGATCTCTTTCATGTTAGGTACGCTTTTTCTTTCTTTCCTGTTCCTGTTATACGAAGCCTATTTTATCGTCTTGTTTTATTTATTTATTCTGGTGTGGACTTTTTTTTTTTTTTTTTTTTTGGGTGAATATTTTGATGCGGAATTGTTCAATTGGATTTGACTACAATTTTTAATTTTTACTCTTTTTTTTTTAAACTATTTTTAATTTTTACTTTAGAACAGAAAAACAGTTGAAAGTTCTCTTCTTTAAGAATTTTGTAATTGTAATATCCTTTTATTTTATAGAGTTAAATTTCTTTCAATGTGGCCTTATTGTTGATCCGTATACTAAATTCGCAGCTGAATAAATATGGGAATTATATTGAACGACAAGTAAAATTCAAGCAGGTCGGGTTGATTTTTGAGGTGAAATTGAAATCTAAATCATTTTTTTTTTTTTTAAAATAACGTTAGTGAAATGTTTGGAACAAAATTATATTAATTGTGATGTGTGAATTTGGGAGCTAAAAATAATTCTAGTGTTGGTTTGTTAGCAAAATGTAGAGGCATGTTAAAAATATATATATATATATATATATATATATTTTTCTCATGTTTAGTTTCACACTAGGTCAAATGGCATGGGTGGGGCACGATTTAGAAGGACGCAAGTTCGATCCTGATGAGCCAAATTAATTAGTTCGATTGTAATGTAATAAGTGTGTATAATTAGTTGAGTTATTTCGCTAGTCACGTTGGATCGATGCCAGGAAAGTACATTCATAAACTTGACAAATTGAACAGTAATAGATACTTATTTATAAATGTGACTAATTCGTTTGAGTTGTTAGTTAATTTGTTAATCAAGTGATCATAATAAAAAAGTGTCCTTGGTCTTAAGAAAATATAAAAATGTAGGGCCCGTTCTTTTGTCTAAAAAACTAAAAAAAAAAGGACAACTCGAGTTTCAACTTTATTTAAATTCATATTCTTTTAAGTTCTAATTTTATTTAACTTTACTCAACTTTATTTAAGTTACAACTTCAACTTAAGTTATAACTCAAATTTAATTTAAAAACTACACTCAAGTTACACTCTAAAAGAAGACACGTAATGTTCCAAAAAAATAAATAAAATTTAGAAAATACAAGAATCAAATTTGAAGATAAACTCCATAACATGTTACAATACAATTTATATAACGTTATAAATTTCTTGAATATTATAGCACAACGCATTTTTTTCCCCCCGTAAATTGAGGTCTCTTTAGTTGCGGATAAAAAATTTGAACCAAATACAATGAAGTTAAGATCAACTTGATTAAGGAATTGAAAAGCATTGCTTGCAAAATCAATATCAACCCTTAATGTAAATCTAATACTTGACCTTGTTTGCTTTTATCTCTTGCTGCCTTTAGCCCTCAATACTTATTTGCCTTTTTTTTCTTTTTTTTTTTCTTTCTTTCTTTCTTGTTTGGGCCCCTTCATTCACAACTTTTTTCAGTCCTAGTTTCTGCCCTCTGGCCTGGTAACATGGGCTTCAAAGTTTAATTTGTCTGGCTGAATATTCTCTCTAGTCTGAAACACACTGCACAACGTCAATTTTCACGCTTGATCATATATTTTACTCTTTTCAATTACCTTGAAAAACTGACATATCTACCAGCTTTGTTCAAGAATCTTTACTGACAATGTGTGATAATATCATATTGAGCACTCTTATTTATTCTAATAAGATTAAAAATTCGCTACTCACATCAAATGTGTCCCGTTAAATAAGTAAGTGAGACTCACCGTTTTATTAGTAATGTAGTTTTATATCCCGACAAGATAAATATCACATTTCTATCCTATTAAACTAGTATCTGTTTTTTGTTTCTTTTTCAATCTGTGAAATATTAAACTTAACAGTTATGTTTTTGACTCACTGTATGGCATGTAACGCTCTCAGGGGCATGCCGCTCCATCGAGCTCATGACAGGAACAGGAAATGGCGTCGTATGGAAGAAGACGACAGCGTCTTTGTTTACAGAGAAGGAACCTTGGATCAATCAACGTATAGTTTGTATCACTTTGATAAGAACAACAACAACAGTGGAGGCAGTAGCAGAGTCAAGTCCATCGGCATTCGGAACAAAGGCCACAGCACTCCTACTAGCTGCGTTGTTCCTTTGAAAGATTTAGTTCCATCACCAGTTAAGTTGGAGAAAGTATGAGCGAAAAAAGGTTCCTTAATAGGTTTTTGTTTTCTTTTTGTCTAAACAGTTCCTTTGTTTTAATGGTGGTTTTGCAAAGATGGATTCGGTACAGAATAATACAATTTTGATATTTGAACTGTGTAGTGGTTTACTTTTGCCCTTGTAGTTTTGTGTTAGGCGTGCTAGTATATTTCATTCTATTTTTTGAGTCTTCTGACGGTTGGAAAAATTCTGGTCTTGGGTTTTCATAGCTCGACAATGGGAGAATCAAGAATCCACTAGTTAGAGAGCTAAGGTTTGGTTGGGCCTTTCCTTTGTATGAGGACTACTATTCTAGTCCGAGGCTTGGCATAAATATAGGTGTGATTTTAATGGTTATTTTAATATTTAATTATTAATGAGTATTATTAGTTTAATTATAAGATATTAATTCAATAATTATAATAAATTATATAATTCACCAAAATATTTATAATAATTAATGAAATTAGATTTTTATATTTAATGGTAACTATTTATGAAAACGAAACCATTAAAAATTCGTCCGTATAATATATATTATACACACACTATCTTGAGTGGTATTTTTGGTTGTTTCCCCTATTTTCTTTATTTGAAAGTTACTTCATTCAAACAGCAAAAATGACAGCTACAACAGGAACTACCTTCTAAATGTCAATGAACCCTGACCTTGATGAATAACAAACCCAATTACAAAAAGTATGAGCACTTTGGTTACTGAATATTGTGATCTAGTTGAAGTAAATAAACCAAAAGTTAGCAGCTAAATTAAAAATACTCTCGACAATACTAAGACACTACCACTCTGGACAAACAATATCTAGCTTCAAAGTGTCAATGCCTAACTTCTGATCTAAGACCTCATTCGTTTCGTTAATTCAAAATACAATTTAAGTTCTTACTACAGTATTTTCTCACAAAAATTCAAATTTAACTTTTCAGTTATAGTGCTTTCTCTCACATGAATTCACTTAATATATCTTAATATAAGCAGCGCATGATCAAAAATCTCAACAAACCAAGACTTGTGAGGTACTAAAAACATATAATTCAAGAGACAAAGATCTCTCTCTCTTTTTTTTTTTTTTTTTTTTTATTTCTTTCGTCTCTTGGTTTTTGCTTAAAACCAACATCCTTAAAATGCATAGCTCCTGAATCAAAAACAAAAATAAAAGAAACTATTTTGAGGTTCTAAAAACATATCTCAAAGCCTCACATCAAGCTCCAGTATTACTAAATAAGTTTCACACTTGTAGTTCCCTTTTCGTGTGATAATCACAAATAATGGTTGGTACATTCCTTTTACAAGTTCTGAGACAAATAAACCATTATCCAGAAAATATATTTTCTCGTGATTTTCATTTATTTGACAAATGGAGAAGCAAATTGTAACATAATAAAAACTCCATCCAACAACATATAATTAAATCTTGAAATTCATCAAGGTACATAAATGGCTTATTGATTCATCAAGACCTATGAAAATGACAAAGAACTATTAAGAGATGATGCATGGAGTACCTCAAATTTAGAGTCGGATCCAAATCAACTAAGCGGACGGAATGGTGGCCGTTGCTCAAAACTCGATTTGAACAAAGATATATCTGACATTTCTAAATCGGAACTCGACATTGGCCGTTTATTGCAGCTAAATTTATGAGGAGTTGCTTGTCACGTGGCTGAAAATGGAAATCAGAGTTCAGATCAACATAATAATATGCTTTCACATAAATTTTGAAATTTGCTATTTATTGTCGCTGAATGAAGATATGTTCATCTAACCACATGTTCATCTATCCCATGTAAATTCGAACCTTTCCCTTTAGAATTCTCACTCTAATCACTTTGAAATTGAACAAACGGATGAAACCGGAACCCTAATACGAATGCAATGGAATTCACACACAACAAGTAATTACTATTTAGGCCTCATTCAGTCCGTCGATTCGAGTTTTTAGTTCGAGTTGAGATGTGACTTTATGTGAGAGTTTTTAACTATAGCAAAAAAAAAATTAAATATGACTTCTTATAAGAACTTTTAATTGTAATAAAATTAAAATTAAAAAATTCAAAACAGTGAAATAAACGAGACCTTAATTAATATCAATAAGAACAAATAGAGAGAAAATTAAGGACTTACTGTTGAAGCTTGACTCTACCGGTGTGTATTAACGGTAATCAAGGTCATATCTTACCCTTGGATCCTATTTATTTAAACATCCAAAAATCCTGCGGTTAAAAGAGTTGAAATTGGAGGAAGATTTTTAGACTCTGATCGCAGGGCTTTTAAGTGTTTGAATAAATTGGGTTAAAGGTTGGACTTGGAAATAACTTTTATTGTCCTTAACAAACGCTCATAGGATCAAAATCATAATAAAAAAATTTTAATTAGACCTTAATCGTAGAGATTTTTAAATTGAACTTGGAAATAACTTTTATTGTCCTTAACAAACGCTCATAGGATCAAAATCATAATAAAAAAAATTTAATTAGACCTTAATCGTAGAGATTTTTAAATTGAAATAGTCAATTAATTAATTAAAAAAATAGGGAAAACATTAGGAGGAAAAAAAAAAAAAAAAAAAAAAAAAAAAAAAAAAAATCTTCCTGAAATTACAACGAAATTTACACCCATGGATATAGCCAAAATGCAAGTGGCCGCTATGTTTATTTCTTTTTTGGGTGGTTGTCTACGTGTTACACTCATAGAGGGCGTTTAATTAGTGTATTCGTGCCATGAATTGAATTATGATTTCATAGTTTATTATAGTATTTTTTTACATAAAAAATACACATAAATTAAGAATAGTTCTGAATCATAATTCTAAATCCATAAACTAAACGTCCACACATACTTCTCTCTTACCGAGGTCTAAGTTATGAACCAAGGCGTCCAGCAAAAAAAAAAAAAAAAAAGTTGTGGACTAACGCTCGTCATTTTCAAATTGAAGAAAGCATTTCCCCTTTTTCTCATAGAATGTGAACGACGGACAATTGGACATTATTGTCGCATGTAATGTGAATGTGAGCGGGCAATTGGACATTATTGTTGTTCATTTGACAAAGCTACTGAAGCTTTACTAGATTTTACTTTCCGTATGACTAAAATGATAAGTGAGCAAGGCTTTATGTAATTTTTGAAACTTCAGTCACAATTTCAGAATTTTTAAGGTATCGAAATTTTTTCAACTAAAAATTCATTTTGCCAATATATTGAAAATATATGAAATATCGGTATGAATATCGATATTGGTAAGCATATAGTGTAATTTAGGAAAAATTTTGAGAAATTTCAGAAAATTTCTGTTAATTTTTCTATTAAATATTAATCTCTACCTACACCGTCTTTGTCCTCTGGTGATAGACTTTGCTTGACATTCTATCTTTTCTGTTTTTTCTTTAAAAAGAAGAAAAGTTGGCGTGAGAATAAAGAAAAAAACTATTCATCCACGTATGCCTGATAATATGATCACAACACGACAACACGATTCAAAAATAATATAAATTTCATGGGTTAAGGTTGAGAAAAAAAGATGTTCGGGTCAAAATTAGATTGACCTGAAATTAACACGAAAAATACGGGTCAATTTCAAGTTGAACCTGTCTAACCCGAACATGACACGAAACTCGTAAAAAACTAAAAAATACATATATTTTTCATTACATATTTTTTATTTTATTATGAACTTGTGATATCATGATAGCTATACTCAAAATCTTATATTATTATTTTCTTATTTTCAATGGATGTTATTGTATTTTAGTGTGTTATGAATTTTAAGTTATTTTTAATATGTAAAAACTAAATAAAAGTATACAATTTTCGTGGTAATTTCGGGTTCATGGGTCATTTTCGTGTCGTGTCAACCCGTAAAGTGGTCGTGTCATGTTTGTGTTACAGTTTTTAAAAAATTTCGTATCACTGGTCGTGTCAAGTTAACTGCAAATTTAGAAAAAAACGATCAAAACACAACACGTGACACAAATTGCCACCCCTACATCCGCGAGTATATATAGTGCATTGAGTGAGAAATATCGGCCCTGTTTGGAAATGTTTTCATTTCTGTTTCTCACGTTTTTCAATGCAAAAAATTGAAAATGAGAGTAAAAAACGTGTTTGGTAAAATTTTCATCTGAAAACAAAAATGAAAACAGGTTTGTCGTTTTCCGGAATTTTGAAAACGGAAAAAAGCCGTTTTCGTTTTCTCGTTTCCATTTTCGTTTTCCGGGTTTCAGCTTTTTTTTTTTTCTTCTTCTTCTCCGGCTTCGTTCTTCAGGCGGGAGTCCGGTTCTTCTTCTTCTTCTTCGTTCTGGCTTTTTTTTTTTTTTTCTTTTCTTCTCTCTTCTCCGGCCGAAGAAGAGGCGGCAGATCCGGCGAACACCACCGTCTTCTCCGACTGCCCGCCGCCATCTTCTCCGACTGCCCACCGTCTTCTCCGCAGATCCGGCGAACACAAACTTCTTCTCTAACATATATATATATATATATACGAAAATGTCGTTTTCGTATATATATATATATATGAAAATGTCGCTTATATATATATATATATACAAAAACGATATATATATCTAAAACGATTTGTTTTCGTGTATATATATATATTTAATAATAATATGTTTAATAATAATATTTATTTAATATATTTAATATATTATTATTTAATATATTTAATAATAATATTTATTTAATATATTTAATATTATTATTTATTTAATATTTAATATTTTAAAAATATTATTATATGTTTTCGTAAATTAAACCATCAAACACGATTTCGGTTTTTTAAAACCGAAAACAATCTCAGAATAAAACTACCAAACGCATTTTCAGAAATGATTCCAAAATGAAAATAAAAACGTTTTCATTTTCATTTTCATACAGAAAACAAAAACGTTTTGAAACTAATTCCAAACGCACCTATCAAGCATAAGTACATTTGACGAAGATAATCTATTACATGAATTTATGATCAATGAATTTGGGATCTAATTATAGCATCTCCTCAAGTAAGGCTCCTCACATTTATTGTCCACGCAATCATGATTTTAGAAATTATGATAGATATGTAATTTTCAATTTCTTCATCCTAGCATACCACTATCATCTCCAACAAATGATTAGAAAAATTCATTGTTTCCCATTCATGTAAATACAATAGGAAGGAATTAACAAACCTATATGTGACATATTCATATCTATAATCAGCATTATTCAAATAACATATCATGAGACTAATATTATTTGAATCAAGATGTGATTCTGACTACGTTTGAATCTCATAACTTTCTTTTGATGTTAAGAAAAAATATAATATATACATGTATTTTAATAAAAAAAAACTTATTTATTTTATATATCTTTTTAATGTTTACGTTATTATAAAATATTAAAAATATGTTATAATATAAATTTCTACAATTTCCGTAATTCTTTTTTATATTGCCACTAATCGATATTTTCGTTAAAATTTGTATAAAACTAGAGTACCGATGTTTTGACTGATATTGATATTTTCATCTTTGTAGGTGAGTATATGATCGGAATTTATCACTATACAAGTCAAGTCATTACCAAAGGGAAAAAAAAAAGTCATAGCTAATCAGTCATCTATTTCTTCTTTAGAACTCCTAAAAGAGTTCACATGCCTAGCTCAACGAAAAGGGCAAGTTCTTTGGTTCCAGTGTCCGAGTGATATTGAGAGATCAACAAAAAGCAAGTCTCCTTCCCAATTTGCATTGAAAGAAAGGCTTTCACACACGTCTCAAATACTTTTTTTTTTTTTCAGTCTACCGGTCATCTACTTTACTTGTCCCAATAAGGTGTTAGAAGGAAATTGGAAAAATCTAAAGAAGCTAAAGACACATGTGACATATCGACTTCTTCAAAAAGTAGTTTGCTAATTGCCAAAAGTAAAAAATAAATGAACAAAATTATATGAGGATTAGTTTGGCCACATTTATACATTCTACTTCTGTAAGAATTTTTACTTATCTGAATAGGAAAAGCAGAAGCAAAAAACTGAAAAACAAAAGCCAAAAATTCTCGTTCAGTCTGTCGATTTGAGTTTTTAATTCGAGTTAAAATGTGACTTTATGTGAGAGCTTTTAACTGTAGTAGAAAAAAAATTAAATATGACTTCTTGTAAGAGTTTTTAACTATAATAAAATTAAAAATAAAAACTCAAATTAGTGAAATTAATGAGGTCCTAATTAACATCAACAGGAACAAATATAGAGAAAATTAAAGGACTTACTGTAGAAGCTTCACTCTGCCGGTGTGTGTTAAAGGTAATAAAGGTCATATCTCACCCTTAGATCCTATTTATTTAAACATTCAAAAATCCTGCGGTTGAAAGAGTTGAATTGGAGGAAGATTTTTAAGACTCTTTGATCGCAAGGCTTTTAAGTGTTTGAATAAATGGGGTTCAAGGTAGGGGTGTAAATCGGCCGAGTAGGGTAGGGTTGAGCCGAAAAAATGAGCCTACCCGACTAGTTCGGGTTGAGAAAATTTTGAGCCGCGACACTCTCTTAAATCTACAAACCCGCGACGTTTCGGGTGACCTCGGGTAGGGTAGGGTTACTCGGGTTGGTGAAAACAGATAAGAGATAAAATTCAATAACAGGGCATAAACATGTTACTGGTAACATTCAAATAAAATAGCAATAGGACCCTAAAACAGATTAATCACACAAATTATAAACTATCTCACGTATAGACACCTATATATATCACATACAAGTACCACCCTACTTAGACGTAGAACATTCTCATGAAAAAAAGGAAAATATATATGTATAATTATCAATATTTTCACATATATAATTGTGTGTGTATATATATTATATATATGTGTGTCCAGAAATCATCTATTCATACAATAACATATATCCATAATCGTCCTCATCAAATACTCATCAAATATTCATCCCTGGTACCCTTCTAACAAGCAAAATAGTCCATATAAAATAAACAGTTTAATCCAGAATAAATAAGCCATATAAAGATAAACAGTCCATATAAAAATAGTCGCAAAATAAGACATGAAATAAAAAGTTAGTCCACTCCATCTTTGTTTAATCCGAATAATAGCATCTTCATTCCCAACTTGCCCCTCATGTGTTGCAGCAGAGAGGTTGACAAATCTTGAGAAGAAAACATAACAAAAAAAAAATCATTAGAATCAAGTTTAGAACAAAATAAACAACAAGGAGATGAAATAAAATAAAATGAAAAAGAGTAAAAACGAAAAAGATTACCCGACTCAATATCTTCATATTCATTAAATTCTTCCACATCAATAAGGTTGATGTGCTCACGACTACGCAGCCAGTTTTGTGTACAAATCAATGCCTCCACCATCTTCGGGCTTAATGAACTCCTAAAAGGATCGAGGATCCGGCCTCCGTACTAAAAAGCAGATTCTCGAGGCTACCGTTGAAAACAGGGGATGGCAAGAATGTCTCTTGCAACTAGTGAGAGAACCTTGTAATTAGTTGCATTATTCTTCCACCATTCTAAAACATCAAAATTTGTCCGAGTTGGATCCTCCATAGGGTCTGTCAAGTATTTGTCCACATCATTTTTGTACTCATTCACATTCTTCTCATTCATTTTCTTAAGAAAGGAGCTCCACAAACACCCTTTTCCTTCTGGAGTCGTTTTTGCCTCTGTTGTACTTGTTGTTGCCGCCTCCCCACTACTTGCATTAGCCTCAGATTCACCTTTGTCCCCACTATAAACCTCATGCAGCCGGTACATAGTATCCTTCACATTCTTTGCTAATTTTTCAGAAATGGAAGAATCATACACTCTGGAGAAGCAATATGTCAAATAATCCATTTTGTACCTAGGATCAAGTACAATGACCACAAAGAGAAGACAATTTATATTCTCAACATTCCCCAATACTTGTCATACTTCTTTTTTCATACTCACAGCCATGGATGAAAACATTGAATCATCTTGTTTGCTTAATTCGGATAGTTGATTTTGCATCTCACACAGCTCATGAAAGTAAGAATTTGAAGTGACATTCAAAGTGGCACTAAACTTCAAAGTTATATCATAAAAGTCTTGAAATTTCACAAACACCTTAACATTGTTCCAATCATCATCAAGTGGCGGCCCAATCTTCTGCTTCCCCCTCATCTTCCCGAAAATAAGACACAAACTTGTCATCTTCCTCTTCATATCTTTCAAAAGCTTTTTGAAACTTAATGGCTGCATCTAACATCATATAGGTAGAGTTCCATCTAGTAGGGACATCTAAGCATACAAGACCTTTGTATTCAATTTTCTCTCGCTCCACACATGACTTGAATTTCAGCAACCTAGCCGGAGAAGACCTCACATACCTCACAGCGTTACGAACGGCAGCTATGGAATCATGTAGGTCTTTTAAACCTTCATTGACAATCAGGTTCACTATATGGGCACAACACCTAACATGAAGAAATTCCCCACCTAAAACAACCCCTTTCCACCCCTTAATCTTCCTTCTCAAGTAGGTAATCATGGAGTCATTTGAGGAGGCATTATCATGATCATAGTGAAGACTCTCTCAATACCTCAAGCATGCAAACATGACTCAATGACTTTACCAACACTCTCTCCCTTGTGACTTGAAATTTGACAAAAGTTTATAATCCTTTTTTGCAAAGTCCACTCACTATCAACGTAGTGTGCAGTTAGACACAAATAATTAATATTTTGCACGGATGTCCAACAATCAGTTGTTAGGCAAATCCTTTGACTGCCCTTACTAAATTCAGCCTTTAGTTTCTTCCTCTCTTCCAAAAAAGTTGGTAAATGTCCTTAGCAATCGTAACACGGGAGGGGATAGAGAACCTAGGCTGCATCACTTGACAAAAATTCTTAAATCCTTCACCTTCAACAAACCTAAATGAAAGCTCATCTACAATCACCATTTTTGCTAAGGCTTTTCTAGAATGCTCCTTGTTAAAGTCTATAGCAACAAGACTACTCCCAGTTTCAGTGTTTGTTTGGAAACTCAGAGTTTTTTGCCTTTTGTCTTGGTTCCTATATGGGTATTTCTTGCATTCTTTTCGATGTGAACCTTCATACTACTGGTACCGTGCCTCCTACTATCACATGCATATGTTGCCCCACAATAAATACACTTACACCTAGGCTCATTTGGATCCCCACTCTCTATGATTTTAAAATGATCCCAAACAGGATTTTTTTTTTTGCGACTTCTTCCTCTTTTCTTGTCTCCCTCCTCTTTTTCGTTTTCAATTGTAGTGCCCAAATTAGGTATTTGAGTAGGGCTGGGTGTGGGAGTGGGCAATGTAATGGGCTCTTTAGGCATAGAGACACTTTCAGATTCAGCAGAAGACTTGCAAGTGCTTTCAGAAGTTTTTGTCGAATGGATGATAAATTTTTCCATCTAGCACGCAAATTAACCTAAAAAACAAATAACATGAATAGTTTGAGCCATGACACTAATTATCAAAAAAACCTAATGTTACAAAACCTAATTAACAATGACACTAACCCGTCAAAAATCAAAATATCAATGACACTAACATATGCATCATCAAATCAATGACACTAACCCGAGAAATACATTTTTACAAAATATCAATGACCAACATTAATCCAAATCAAATTATGCAAAGTAGTACCATACTCTAATTGAATTACCCAAAGAAAAAACAAATTTACATAAACAAACTTCTGAATGTCAAAAACAAATTCTTAAAATAAAGCCAAATATGAACAAGCGATGATATTAAAAACGACACACATCCAATTAGTGGTAAATGTCCTTAGCAAACCGAGACCGA
Organism: Morus alba; assembly: GCA_012066045.3. Lineage (NCBI taxonomy): Eukaryota > Viridiplantae > Streptophyta > Magnoliopsida > Rosales > Moraceae > Morus > Morus alba. Next base: position 6,159,357 of record CP050230.2, on the reverse strand, counting down.
GAGGATCATCCAATTAGTGATTAACTCATCGATAATCATCGATACGGGGCCTAAGTCTAACACACATCATTGACATCAATCAAGAAAAAAAAACTTACGAAAAAAAACTTACGGTGGGAGGCTGGGACCGGGCGGGCGGCGAGCGAGGGGCGACTTGAGGCGGCGAGCCATCGGGCGACGGCGAGCGAGCGAGGGGCGGGCGACTGGAGGCTCGGATCGGGCGACCGGGAGGCTGGGACCGCGGCGGCGTAGCGAGGGGCGACTTGAGGCGGCGAGCGAGGGGCGGGCGATGAGGCTCGGATCGGGCGACGGAGGCTCGGATCGGCGATCGAGGTTTTCGGGCGGCGGCGGCGAGGCGAAAAAGGCGGCGAGCGATCGGGCGATGGGAGGCTCGGGCTTGGGCGGCGGCGAGGCGAGGTGGGAGGAACCGAGGAAGGAAAGGAAAAAAAATCAAGAGAATATTAGGTTTACTCGTTTCTCTCTTTCTCAGCTTTCTAATTCTAATTTCTAACATCACACACACACACACAAAGTCACAAACGACAACATCTCAATATATGTATATATATACACAACTCATCTTAATCGGCCGGGTCGGGGCAACTCGGGTGAGCAGTTGCCCATTTAAGGCCCAACCCGCAAATTGCGGGTTGGGCCTATTATAATCCGATTTTTTTAAAAAAAAAAAACCCTACATTTTCGGGTAGGCTCGGGTAGGGTCGGACGAGTTTGAGTTCAAGGTTAGAAATAACTTTTGTTGTCCTTAACAAACGCTCATAGGATCAAAATCATAATAAAAAAAATTAATTAGACCTTAATTGTAGAGATTTTTAAATTAAAAGAGTCAATTGCTTGATTAAAAAAAATAGGGAAAACATTGGGAAAATATGCGTAAAAAAAAAAAATCTTCTTGAAATTACAGTGAAATTTACACCCATGGATATAGCCAAAATGCAAGTGGCCGCTACGTTTATTTCTTTTTTGGGTGGTTGTTTACGCGTTACACTTATGGAATGCGTTTAATTGGTGTATTCGTACCATAATTCAAATTATGATTTGTGATTTACTATAATATTTTTTTACACAAAAATACACATAAATTAAAAATAATTTTGAATCTATGAACCAAACTTTCACAAAGACTTATCTTTTACCATGGTCTAAGTTATGGACCAACACGTCCAGCAAAAAAAAAAAAAAAAAAAAAAAAAAAAAAGTTTGTGGACTAATGCACCTCGTCATTTTCAAATTGGAAGAAAGCATTTCCCTTTTCCTCACAGAATGTGAACGACGGACAATTGGACATTATTGTCGTGCAGAATGTGAACGACGGGTAATTGGACATTATTATTGTTCATTTGACAAAGCTACAACCTGTACTAGATTTTACTTTCCGTATGACTAAAATGATAAGTGAGCAAGACTTCATGGGGTTGTTTTTTTTACAATTTTGAGTTAAGGTGATTTGAGTTGAGTTTGAGTTATAATTTGAGCTAAAATTATAACTTAAGGGTCCGTTCACTTCGCTGATTCGAGTTTTTAATTCGAGTTGAGATTTGATTTTATGTGAGAGCTTTTTACTGTAGCAAAAAAGTTAGATGTGATTGTTTGTGAGAGCTTTTTACTGTAGCAAAACTCGAATTCTAAACTCAAATAAGCAAAATGAACGGAGCCTAAGTTTGTGTTTAGATGTGCACATTTGAGTTATGATTTGAATTGAGAATTTTTTGAGTTTGTGTTTAGGTGTGTCAAAATTTAAATTTGTATTTAGATAGTTATTTAATAAAAACTCAATGGTGATGAAAAATTTTAATAGGATATATAGGTAAGATTTTATTCATCTTTTCGTTACGAATGCATAGAAAAAAAAACATTTCAATGAGAATTAAAACGAAAAAGTTATTACATTTTTAAAAATAGAAAAAATACTGTTCATTAACTTGAGTTTGAATTTATGAACTCGAGTTGAAAAGAAAACTTGAACTCGAGTTTAACCCCAAACTCGAGTTTAAACTCGAATTTAAACCCAAATTTTACAAAAAAACATGAACTTGAATAAAATTGTAATTCGAGTTCAAATTTTTTTTGAATTTTTGAAACTTCAGTCACAATTTCAGAATTTTTTAAGGTATCGAAATTTTTTCAACTAAAAAATTCAGTTTGCCATCTGGTGATAGACTTTGCATGGCATTCTATCTTTTCGGTTTTTTCTTTAAAAAGAAGAAAAGTTGGCGTGAGAATAAAGCAAAAAACTATTCATCCACGAGTGTACATAGTGCATTGAGCGAGAAATATCAAGCGTAAGTACATTTGACGAGATAATCTATTCCATGAATTTATGATCAATGAATTTGGGATCTAATTATAGCAGCTCCTCATGTAAGGCTCCTCACATTTATTGTTCATGTAAACATGATTTTAGAAACTATGATAGATATGTAATTTTTAATTTCTTCATCCAAGCATACCACTGTCATCTCCAATAAATGATTAGAAAAAATTTACAGTTTCCCATTCATGTAAATACAGTGGGAAAGAATTAACAAACCTATATGTGACATATTCATACATATAGTCAGCATTATTTAAATAACATATCATGATACTAATATTATTTAAATTAAGATGTGATCCCGACTGCGTTTGAGTCTCATAACTTTCTTTTGATATTAAAGAAAAAAATATAATACATGTATTTTAATAACAAACTTATTTATTTTATATATCTTTTTAATGTTTACGCTATCATAAAATATTAAAAATATGTTATAATGTAAATTTCTATAATTTCCATAATTCTTTTTTTTATTCCCACTAATTGATATTTTCTTTAAAATTTTTGTAAAACTAGAATACCGATATTTCGACTGATATTGATATTTTCATCTTTCATCTTTGTAAGTGAGTATATGATCGGAATTTATCACTATACAAGTCGCGTCATTGCCCTGAAACGGGAAAAAAAAGTCATAGTTATCAAAGTGACTTGGCCATATCTATATTGAAATCGGTCATCTATTTCGTATTTAGAACTCCCAAAAGAGTTCACAGGCCTAGCTCAACGAAAACGGCAAGTCCTTTGGTTTCAGGTCCGAGTGATATTGAGAGATCAATAAAAAGCAAGTCTCCTTCCCAGTTTATATTGAAAGAAAGTAGTTAAAACCCGAGATAAAAAGATTGTAAGTTACTTAAAGAGAAGAAGAAAGGCTTTCACACACGTCTCAAATACTTTTTTTTTCTTCAGTCAATCATCTACTTTACTTCTCCCAATAAGGTGTTAGAAGGAAATTGGAAAAAATCTAAAGAAGCTAAAGACATATGTGACATATTGACTTCTTCAGAAAGTAGTTTGCTAATTGCCAAAAGGAAAAAATAAATGAACAAAATTATATGAGGATTGGTTTGGCCACATTTATACATTCTACTTCTGCAAGAATTTTTACTTATCTGAAAAGGAAAAGCAGAAGCAAAAAATGAAAAACAAAAAACAAAAACAAGAGCCAAAAATCCTAGTTATTTTAAATGACTATTGTTTGTGCAAAGGATTTTCAGACATTTTTAGTCGATATTTAAGTTGCATCGTATTATGTGCAATGCAAAGGGTGGTTTTTGATACATGAAACTGGGTCTTATTTTCATGCTATGTGTATTCATATTTATTTTCATGCTATTTTACTTTTTTTTTTCCTTTTTTTTGCAAATGTACATTTATAATCGTTTTGTCTTGCTTTGCTGACATTGTCATGCAATTTTCCACAAAGACTTTGAATTTTATTTATTTATTTATTTGTTATTATAGAGGCTTTTTTTTTTTTTTTGGTACGCCAACAATCGCGGAGAAAAATGGTGCAGTAGTTAATTCTTCGCTACTTGAGAAAAGGTCAAGAACGTCCAGGGGCATATTTGTCTGCCCAATATTTTAATATAACGCAAATACCTCCGGCCTTGTATACTAGGCACTAGCATCTTCCCCTCTATAAAGACCAGCTTTAAGTTTCACTTCTATCTTATCAATCAGTGGAAAATCAGAAATCGCATATCAAAGCATCCTTTTTGTTTTTTCATAATGTTAAAAATGTGCTTTTTTGGTCTTCTCATATTTGCTTATTTCCTGTTCACTTCACGTTTCAGTTCCGCGCACCCACTTTGCCGTGCTCATGAAAGGTCGTCCTTGTTGGATTTTAAGGCAAGCTTTGCCATTAACAAGTCAGTTTCTGCTGATCCTTATGCTTATTCGAAGGTTGCTTCATGGGCGCAAGGACGGACGACGAGCAACTGTTGCTTGTGGGACGGTGTTGAGTGCGACGAAGATACCGGCCACGTGATCAGTCTCGACATGAGCAGCAGCTTTCTCTATGGCAACATCGACTCTAACAGCAGCCTTTTCAAACTGGTTCACCTTCAGAGGCTTAACCTTGCTGATAACGATTTCAATTACTCTCAAATACCAACTGCTATCAGCCATCTTCCTATGCTGACTTATCTCAACCTCTCATACTCCTTATTTTCTGGCCAAATTCCATATGAATTGTCAAGACTATGCCACTTGTCTTCTCTTGATCTCTCTGACGGTAGAGAAGGCTTGTTGGAACTTAAAAGACCTGATTTCAGTAGCCTCATTCGAAACTTGACAAATTTAGAAGAACTTTCTCTGAGTTTTGTCAACATATCATCCACAGTGCCTACTTCGCTCGCAAACTTTTCTTCTTTGACATCTCTCATCCTACATGGGTGCGGACTGAAAGGTAAGCTCCCTGTTGACCTTTTTCACTTGCCTAGCCTACAAATTCTCAATGTGAAGTCAAATAATTTCTTTGGTGAACTGCCTCAATTTAACCAAACCAGTGCTTTAACGGTATTGAACCTGGCATCAAATAGCTTTTCAGGGGAAATACCTACATCAATTGGAAATCTTACCCAACTCAAATATCTGGACCTTTCTATAAATAACTTCTCCGGCCCAATCCCTTCCTCTATTGGAAACCTTACCCAACTCATTGAATTAGACCTTGATTCAAATCATTTTGGCGGGCCAATTCCATTATCATTTTCAAAACTCATAAACTTGGAAGCTCTTTACCTACGTGAAAATGAGTTGAGTGGCGCGGTGGATTTTGATCTGTTTCTTCGCCTCAAAAATCTTACAATGCTATCTCTGTCGAACAACAACCTCTCACTGATCATTAAACCTAGTGTAGACAGACATCCTCCACAATTCATAAATTTAGAGTTGTCCTGTTGCAATTTAAGCACTTTCCCCGACTTCCTCAGGCATCAAGTAAGAATGAAGAATTTGCGGCTTCAAGGTAACAATATTGGTGGCCCGATTCCTGCATGGCTGATGAACATGAGCAAGGAGACATTGTGGGGCTTAAACGTCGCTCAAAATTCCTTGACAGGGGAACTTTCACCAGCCATTTGCAATTTTAGTTCCCTTTCGGTCCTTAGGTTGTTCGGAAATAAGTTGGTTGGTGAGCTTCCTTTGTTTTTGGGAAATTTCAGTGATTTGGCATTGTTGGATCTCAGTGATAACTCTTTTTCCGGCAACATTCCTGCATTTGCAAAGGGTAACGAATTGAGGATGATAGATTTAAGTCATAATCAGTTGCCAGGGAAATTGCCACGATCACTAGCGAATTGCAAGAAGCTTGTATCCCTTTCTGTGGAAAACAATCAGCTCAATGACGTATTCCCCTATTGGTTGGGCTCTCTTCCAGAGCTGCAAATTCTAGTGTTGGGGTCGAATAAATTCCATGGAGTAATCAAGGCACCTTAAACCGACCTTGGTTTTGTAAAGTTGCGTATAATTGTCATATCTTATAATAACTTCATTGGAATGTTACCGTCTAATTTCATTCAGAATTTGAAAGCCATGAAAAGCAGTAGCGTTGGGGATTTGCGTTACATGGAGACAACGTTTGAAGAACCGAAAGTGATTCTTCGCTTTGGCTTTGCAACTACTATAACAATAAAAGGGGTGACTAGATATTTTGCGCATATCAATGAAGATCTTTCGTTCATAGACCTCTCAAACAACAACTTCGGTGGAGAAATTCCGGAAGTCCTTGGAGACCTAAATGGGCTTTATGCTCTCGACCTATCCAACAACAATCTCTCGGGTGGCATACCATCAGCCTTGGCAAACCTAAAAGCATTGGAATCCTTGGACCTTTCGCAAAATAAGCTTTCGGGAAGGATCCCTCCGGTGCTGGCGCAGCTCAATTTCCTTCAGTACTTCAATGTCTCTCACAATAGCCTCGCAGGGCCTATACCACCAGAAAACCAGTTTGAGATCTTCGGGAGCAGTTCATACGAGGGCAACATGGGATTGTGTGGAATTCCGTTGCCAAACAAGTGTGGAAACTCTGAGGCTTCAGGACTGGTGCCACTTCCGTCGTTCGATGAAGAGCAAGAAGATCACTCAGGGTCTCCCTTTCAGTTCGGTTGGAAAGTTGTGGCGATAGGGTACGGTTGCGGCTTTGTTGTTGGAGTGTTTATTGGGCATGTCGTGATTACAAGAAAATCCAGGTGGTTTGCTATGACTTTTCGTGTGAAGAATTTTCATGTGAAAAGGAAGCCAAGGACGAAACGTGGGAATTGATTCCGACTCTATTTGTGCTTTGTACTTTACTTTCATTTAGTACTGTTATTGTAAAAGAGCAGTTAATGTACTAAATAAATTGCTCTGTTCTTGTTTGTGTTGAAATCCTGTTGTGTGAAGTTGCATGTCAAAGGCTATGCCATTGCTTGTAGTTGTGATTCCGTATGTCTTTAGTGAATTCCAATGTAGCCATTACTATATGCTTTGGTTCTTCACTTTCTTTGTTCTTCTTCGTTCCGTGCCATTTTCTATTTTTCTATTTACTGTTTCTTTATTTTCTCATGGAATTCTTGATTAAACTTTTGGCCAATTATAAGTGCTCAAAACATGAGACTTGTCGATTATGTTAACATGTTATTTAAATGAGTGACAGTCTCCTCTCAAATTTGATTTGGTTTCTTTTATTTTAAACTCATTGTCGAGTCAAGATTAAAGTAAGATGCATATGCAATCAGAAAAGGATCTTATATGTAAGACTAAGTGCAAAAACCTAATCTGAAAATAAATAAGTACATGTGAAACATTAAAAAAAAAATCCAATTTGAATCGTACGTGAAGGACAAAATCTATTATATCCGTATTAGTTATGTTGAAATGCAACCAAAAAAGTTAGAATATCTTACAAACAGCATAAATTATAATAAAAAATTCTATATGCAAGTTATAGCATATAATGTCAAAATTAGTACGATAATTGTTGGTTAGCTTTGTAATTGTTAAAATATTCCAAAACAATAGTTAAATGCAAGAGGCGAACTTTTTTTTTTTTTTTTTGGGTGCCTACCTGGTTTAGTTCCCTGTAAAAATAATGAATGCTAAATGTTAATCCTCTCTCTCTCTCTCTCTCTCTCTCTCTCTCTCTCTCTCTCTCTCTATATATATATATATATATATATATATATATATATACATACATATTTCACTTTGAGTGGATTGAAACTCTTGTAATGTGGCCTCACGAGTCTCGTTCAAGCTCTACATATACGTTTTTTGTTAAGATTATATAACCAACTTACATGACTCTACATGCAAGTGACAACAATTGGCTTCTCCCTCCAATTAACATATTTGGGGCTTCAGACTCTTGGTAGAGTATCATTTCGTAACTATTTTGATATCCCATTGTAGCATAATTCTCTTATGTCAGGGATGAAAACTGAAAGGATTTTGCACGTGTTGATCGAAGTTCAGTAAAATCCTGACTAGATACGTTCACTTGAAAGAAAACTTCTCTGAAAGAAGAAGTAACTTTTGCCTTTAAAGAGAGTAGTACATATTAAATTACACAAAAGCTTCAAAAAAAAAAAAACTATGGCCATGGGTCACGAGCTTATGGCTGCTACATTACATTACTTATAAATTCAGAACTTTATTAAAAGACAAGCCGAAACAAAAACGACATTTTCTTTTAAATTCTTCTAAAATTTAAAGAAGAAATTAAGTGTCTGCTCTCTTTAAAATTCAAAATAAAATTTAAATTTAAGTTATAATTTTATTTAAATTTATGTTTATTTGTAAATTTTATTTTTGAATTTGAATTTGGAGTTAAAATTTATTTTTTTTTTTTAACAAAACTCAGAAAAAATTTGAATTCGAGTTACAACTTTATTTAAGTTCATATTCTTTTATAAAATTTGAGGTTGAACTCGAATTTTGGATTAAACTCGAGTTCAAGTTTCTCCTTCAACTCAGTTCTTAAACTTAAACTCAAATTAATAAACTGTATTTTTTCTATTATTAAAAACGTCATAACTTTTTCGTTTTAATTCCGATTGAGATGATTTTTTTTCTATGCATTAACAACGAAGAGACGAATAAAACCTTATCCTATATCATATTAAAATTTTCATTACCATTGAATTTTTATTAAAATACTATCTAAATACAAAATCAAGTTTTGACCCACACAAACACAAACTCAAATAGATTATCAATTCAAATTACAACTCAAATGTGTACAGCCAAACACAAACTCAAGTTACAATTTTAACTCAAATTATAACATAAATTTAATTCAAAATCTACATTCAAATCATTGTAACTCAAAAATACAATCGAATAAACCTTAAAAAACTTCAAAAAAAAGGTTTGTTTTTTTTTATTTTTGTTTGTTTGTTTGGTTTTTTTTTTTTTTTTTTTTTTTTTTTTTTTGTCATTGTTGCTTGTGGGACGGTGCAGCCATTTCAAATTGGTTCACCTAGAGAGGCTTCAACATCGACAATTAATTTGCTTTCAGAGTTTTATTTATACCCGTTTACGTCATTTTTTTCTTCTTTTCTTTTTTCCTCAGGCTTCTTTTGTTTCTCTTCATATGTTATTTGATTTTTTCTTTTCGTTTGCAATCTTATATTTTTGAGACATTTTTTAGTACGCCAACAGACCAATTTTTCATTTGTCGAATCTGCAATAAAATTACGTAAAAGTTAAAAAGTACGTACATCTAATAGTTAATAAAATCTGACATACCAACACGCCGACATACAAGAGAATCTCCATATATTTTTATTTGAAATGTGTATCATCAAATAACTTTTCTCAAATGTGTGGTTGCCTAAACATTTTTCTTGTAGGTAATCCTTTTTCTCATATATGGTCCTCATAACTATTTTTCTATAATTTCCCTACTGAAACAAGTTATAACTTCTTCTAAATCATTACCCTACTCAAACAATTTTTTCTTCAAAAGCTCTCAATTACTTTTTTCCATATGTACCCAATAAATTACTCAATGGGTAATTAGTTGCAATAAAAACCTATTTTTCCTTTTAAATGTGCTCTACTTAAAAATATATTTTATAAAATTAAACTCTTAAGAGAATAATAAATTAAAAAAAACCCCAAAAGTTTTAAAGAAATTTTAGATTCTCATATTCAAAAAATTAATAAACTGAAATATACACGTGTGTGCTTCTAACTGGTGTCAAAAACTAAACAAGAATGCATTGGGATGAAATTTCTCGAAGTTCTAAAAGCCCTTTGCACATAATGTCTTGAAAGTCCTTTGCACAAAAACTGAACACATTAGTTATTTAAAATAACTAGGATTTTTTAGCTTTTGTTTTTTTGTTTTTTATTTTATTTTTGTTTTTATTTTTTTGTTTATGCTTTTCCTTTTACTTGAAATTCTTACGAAAGTGGAACTACTAATGTCTAAATGTGGCCAAACTAATCCTCATAATTTTGTTCATTTATTTTTTCCTTTTAACAATTATCAAACTAATTGCTGTAGAAGTCGATATGTCAACATTTGGCTAGGTTGACTCGTCTAGGTCTTTAGCATCATTAGACTTCAAATTTCCTACTAACATCTCATTGGGACTAGGACTGTACAAAAAAACTGTAAAACTAAAATCGACTGTAACCGACCACTTAAAAATCGAAAACGATGGTGCCATGTGGAACCGAACACAATCGGTTCAGTTAACCGACTGAATTGTCTCAAAATCGATTCGGTATTGATTTTGCATTTAGAGGTTTGGTTTTTAACCGAACCGACCAAGATATTTTTTTCCTTTTCAAGTCTATGTTGTCGTTTTCACTTGTAATTGTCGTTTTTACGTGTCACAAAACACACAACACGCACAAACTCCTTCATTTCTCTCTGCCTCTCTTAGTCTCACCCTCACCTCTCAATCTCTCACGGAAGCCCTAGCCACCGCCTCTCTCCTCAGTCGTCCTCGCTCGCACGTCCGTCGAAAACCGTAAAACCGACCGAAACCGAATCGAAACCGATAGTTAAAAAAACCTAAAAATGCTAGTAACATGATGGTTAACTGAGATCACCTTCATGATTATCAAAACTAAAAACCAACAGAAACTGAACCGAACTGATTATTGTTACATGCGGTTCAATTTCCATTTTGACTTTTAAAAAATTAACATAATCGGTTCGGCCACTGAGCCGACCAAAACCGACAAACACCCTTAATTGGGACAAGTAAAGCTTGACTCACCAAAAAAAAAAAGATTTAAGAGTATTTAATGACATGTCATGTCAAAATACCCTTGCTTCTTCTCCGTAAGTAACAGGGAAATGACTTAATTTATATCTTTCTAGTGATAAATTCTTATCACAAACTCACTTTTCTTTTATCTAACATATTATTTATGGACGAAAAGTCAATGACGACTTGACTCGTCTAGGTCTTTAGCATCATTAGACTTCCAATTTCCTACTAACATCTCATCGGGACAAGTAAAGCTTGACTCACAAAAAACTCACTTTTCTTTTATCTAACATATTATTTATGGACGAAAAGTCAATGACGACTTGACTCGTCTAGGTCTTTAGCATCATTAGACTTCCAATTTCCTACTAACATCTCATTGGGACAAGTAAAGCTTGACTCACAAAATTTTTTTTTTTAAGAGTATTTAATGACATGTCATGTCAAAATACCCTTGCTTCATCTCCGTAAGTAACAGGGAAATTACTTATAGTCCATTTGATTCATAAATTTAAATTATGTGATTAAAATTATTTTTAATTTATTTATATTTTTTATGAGAGAAAATACTGTATCAAATCACGAATCATGATTCGAATCAAAAAACGAATCGAAGAACTAAACGGATAGTTAATTTATATCTTTCTAGTGATAAATTCTTATCACAAACTCACCTTTCTTTTATCTAAGATATTATTTATGGACGAAAAAGTCAATGGCGACTTGTGTCTTCTACAGTGATACAATCCGATCGCATGCCCACTTAAAGTTTTTATAGTCTTGTATTTTCTATCATTTTATTTTATGCGCTGTTTATTCAAATTTTAATTCTGATTTTATTATTGTATTTTATATTTCAAAAATATTTAAATTTAAAATTTTTTTCTCTCATAAAATTTGTATTAATGAATCAAAATTATTAACTTGAACGCGTAAATTAAATAGACCTTAAAATGTTTCTCCAATAATTTTTTTAAACACTTTTCTGGTTAGTTTGCTCCCCATTAACTTTTAAAACTACGTTATTTATATGAGACTTTTTAAAAAACTTTCAATTATCCTCAAGTTTTAACTTTTAAGTATCAAATTTGGGAAAAAAAACTTTTACGTAACTCTTATTCAACTTTTAAAATGCTAAATAAACCAAAATAAAAAATATTATTATACAAGTTTATAATTTTGGATATTGTAAAGATAGTTATTAAAAAAATATATACGAAAATATGTAATTGTACTATTATTTTAGTTTAATTCATGCTCCATTTGGAAAAGAAAAAGATATTTTCTCAGGAACGATAACATATCGATAAGTTAAGTTTTTTGTCCACCGAATTTAGATAAATTCACGTGTATATTAAAAAAGAACCAAAACTTTTAATGAAATTTTAGATTCTCATATTCAAAAAATTAATAAACTGAAATATACACGTGTGTGCTTCTAACTAGTGTCAAAAACTAAACATGAATGCATTGAGATGAAATTATTATTTCTGGAAGTTCTAAAAGCCCTTTGCACATAATGTCTTGAAAGTCCTTTGCACAAACACTGAACACATTAGTTATTTAAAATAACAGGGATTTTAAGCTTTTGTTGTTTGGTTTTTTATTTTATTTTTGTTTTCGTCTTTTTATTTTTTATTTTTTGCTTATGCTTTTCCTTTTACTTGAAATTCTTACAAAAGTGGAACTACTAATGTCTAAATGTGGCCAAACTAATCCTCATAATTTTGTTCATTTATTTTTTCCTTTTAACAATTATCAAACTAATTGCTGAAGAAGTCGATATGTCAACATTTGGCTAGGTTGACTCGTCTAGGTCTTTAGCGTCATTAGACTTCCAATTTCCTACTAACATCTCATTGGGACAAGTAAAGCTTGATTAAGAGTATTTAAGATGACATGTCATGTCAAAATACCCTTCCTTCTTCTCCGTAAGTAATAGGGAAATGACTTGATTTGAATCTTTATAGTGATAAATTCTCATCACAAACTCACTTTTTATTTATCTAAGGTATTATGTAGACAAAAAGTCAATGACCACTTGCGTCATCTACAGTGATAATAGTGATAAATTCCGAGTGCATGCCCCACCTAAAGTTTTTCTAGTCTTGTATCTTCTATCATTTTACTTTATGCATTATTTATTCAAATTTTGATTCTGATTATGTTGTAGTGTTTTTTTATTTCTAATCAGAATCACTAACTTAAACTCGTAAATTAAATGGACCTTAAAATGTTTCCCCAACCCTTCTGCATTAAATTTTATAACTATGAAATTTATACGAGACTTTTTAAAAAAAAACCTCAACTTTTAAGTATCAAATTCAGGAAAAAAATTTTTATACTTCAGATTTTAAAAGGCCAAATAAACCAAAATCAATAATATTATTATACAAGGTTATAATTTTGGATATTGTAAAGATAGTTATAAAAAAAATATGTATGAGAATATGTAATTGTACTATTATTTTAGTTTAATTCAAGGTCCATTTGGGAAAAAAAAAATAGATCTTTTCCGAAACGTTAATATACCGGTAAGTCAGGTTTTTTTTCCACCAAATCTGTATAAAATCATATAAAAATAAAAATAAATATATGTAGATATAATAGTTAAAATATTAAATCTATCAGTACACTACGCGTATCAAAAAATCTCTTAAAAAAATGCCTATAGAAATTCCTAACTTCCATATAACCGTTTGTCCCTTTATCATTATATCACATGTCTCTCTCGTCCTTTCCAAGATATAATGTTTTTTTTTGTTTTCCTATTTCGTCTTTGAATGTCTCTCTCTCCAAGCATTTTCCTATTTTCGTTCTTTTTAACCTTCGAATATTTTCGTTCTTTTTTAAGATATAATGGTTTAATCTATTTTACCTTTCTTCTAAAAAAAAAAAAAAAAAAAAACCCTTCTATTTTACCTTCTATTCTCTCTTTCCGGTTTTGAACTTTTTTTTTTTTTTTTTTTTTTTCAAATGTACATTTATAATCGTTTTGTCTTGCTTTGCTGACATTGCCACGCAATTTTCAACAAAGACTTTGAATTTTATTTATTTATTTATTTGTTATTATAGAGACTTTTTTTTTTTGGTAGGCCAACAACCGTGGAGAAAAATGGTGTAGTAGTTAATTCTTCGCTACTTGAGAAAAGGTCAACAACGTCCAGGGGCATATTTGTCTGCCCAATATTTGAATATAACGCAAATACCTCTAGCCTTGTATACTAGGCACTAGCATCTTCCCCCCTATAAAGACCAGCCTTAAGTTTCACTTCTATCTTATCAATCAGTGGAAAATCAGAAATCGCATATCAAAGCATCCTTTTTGTTTTTTCATAATGTTAAAAATGTGCTTTTTTGGTCTTCTCATATTTGCTTATTTCCTGTTCACTTCACGTTTCAGTTCCGCGCACCCACTTTGCCGTGCTCATGAAAGGTCATCCTTGTTGGATTTTAAGGCAAGCTTTGCCATTAACAAGTCTGCTTCTAGTGATCCTTCTGCTTATTCGAAGGTTGATTCATGGGCGCAAGGACGGACGACGAGCAACTGTTGCTTGTGGGACGGTGTTGAGTGCGACGAAGATACCGGCCATGTGATCAGTCTCGACATGAGCAGCAGCTTTCTCTATGGCAACATCGACTCTAACAGCAGCCTTTTCAAACTGGTTCACCTTCAGAGGCTTAACCTTGCTGATAACGATTTCAATTACTCTCAAATACCAACTGCTATCAGCCATCTTCCTATGCTGACTTATCTCAACCTCTCATACTCCGTATTTTCTGGCCAAATCCCATATGAAGTTTCAAGACTATCCCACTTGTCTTCTCTTGATCTGTCTCGCAATTATGATTTTAATTCTGGAGAAGGCATGTTGGAACTCAAAAGACCTGATTTCAGTAGCCTCATTCGAAACTTGACAAACTTAGAAGAGCTTTCTCTGAGTTTTGTCAACATATCATCCACAGTGCCAACTTCGCTCGCAAACTTTTCTTCTTTGACATCTCTCATCCTAAATGGGTGCGGACTGAAAGGTAAGCTCCCCGTTGAACTCTTTCAATTGCCTAACCTACAAATTCTCGATGTAGAGGATAATGATTTCTTTGGAGAATTGCCTCAGTTTAACGAAACCAGTGCTTTAAAGGTATTGAACCTGGCATCAAATAGCCTTTCAGGGGAAATACCTACATCAATTGGGAATTTGAATTCCTTGATTGAGTTGCATGCTTACGCCTGCCGCCTATCCGGGGTGATTCCATTCTCCATCGGTAATCTTAAGCAACTCAAATATCTGAAACTTTCTCAAAATAACTTCTCCGGTCCTATCCCTTCATCCATTGGAAACCTTACCCAACTCAATTTATTAGTCCTTTATTTAAATCATTTTAGCGGGCCAATTCCATTATCATTTTCAAAACTCATAAATTTAGAATCTCTTCACCTATATGAAAATGAGTTGAGTGGCACGGTGGATTTTGATCTGTTTCGTCGCCTCAAAAATCTTACAGTGTTATCTCTGTCAGACAACAACCTCTCACTGATCATTAAACCTAGCGTAGACGGACCTCCTCCACAATACAGATATTTAGAATTGTCCTATTGCAATTTAAGCACTTTCCCCGATTTCCTGAGGCATCAAGTAAGAATGGAGAATTTGCGGCTTGATGGTAACAATATTGGTGGCCCGATTCCTGCATGGCTGATGAACACGAGCAGGGAGACATTGTTTGCCTTAAGCGTCGCTAAAAATTCCTTGACGGGGGAACTTTCACCTGCCATTTGCAATTTTAGTTCCCTTTCGGTCCTTAAGTTGTTCGGAAATAAGTTGGTTGGTGAGCTTCCTTTGTGTTTGGGAAACTTCAGTGGTTCGCTGGCGTTGTTGAATCTCAGAGATAACTCTTTTTCTGGCAGCATACCTGCATTTGCAAAGGGTAACCAATTGAGGAGGATAGATTTAAGTCATAATCAGTTGCGAGGGAAATTGCCACGATCACTGGCGAATTGCAAGATGCTTGGATCCCTTTCTGTGGAAAACAATCAGCTCAATGATGTTTTCCCCTATTGGTTGAAGTCTCTTCCAGAACTTCAAATTCTGGTGTTGCGGTCGAATAAATTCCATGGAGTAATCAAGGCACCTCAAACCAACCTTGGTTTTGTAAAGTTGCGTATAATTGTCATATCTAATAATAACTTCACAGGAATGTTACCGTCTAATTTCATTCAGAATTTGAAGGCCATGAAAAGCAGTAGCGTTGGGGATTTGCGTTACATGGAGAACACATATGAAAAACTTGGGCAAAGAGGTGGTATTGAAGTGACTATAATCTCCATCTTCTCAGCTACTATAACAATAAAAGGGGTGACTAGATATTATGAGAAAATCAATGATGATATTTCATTCATAGATTTCTCAAACAACAACTTCGGTGGAGAAATTCCAGAAGTCCTTGGAGACCTAAATGGGCTTTATGCTCTCGACCTATCCAACAACAATCTCTCGGGTGGCATACCATCGGTCTTGGCAAACCTAAAAGCATTGGAATCCTTGGACCTTTCACGAAATAAGCTTTCGGGAAGGATCCCTCCGGTGCTGGCGCAGCTCAATTTCCTTCAGTACTTCAATGTCTCTCACAATAGCCTCGCAGGGCCTATACCACAAGCAAACCATTTGGTGACC
Source organism: Morus alba (assembly GCA_012066045.3). Taxonomy (NCBI): domain Eukaryota; kingdom Viridiplantae; phylum Streptophyta; class Magnoliopsida; order Rosales; family Moraceae; genus Morus; species Morus alba. The sequence goes on along the minus strand of CP050230.2, from coordinate 6,143,134 downwards.
TTCGGGAGCAGTTCATACGAGGGCAACATGGGATTGTGTGGAATTCCGTTGCCAAACAAGTGTGGAAACTCTGAGGCCTCAGGACTGGTGCCGCTTCCGTCGTTTGATGAAGAGCAAGAAGATCACTCAGGGTCTCCCTTTCAGTTCGGTTGGAAAGTTGTGGCGATAGGGTACGGTTGCGGCTTTGTTGTTGGAGTGTTTATTGGGCATGTCGTGATTACAAGAAAATCCAGGTGGTTTGCCAAGACTTTTCGTGTGAAGAATTTGCATGTGAAAAGGAAGCCAAGGATGAAACGTAGGAATTGATTCCAACTCTATTTGTGCTTTGTTGTTTACTTTCTGTTAGTGTGAAAGAGCAGTTAATGTACTAAATAAATTGCTCTGTTCTTGTTTGTGTGGAAATCCTGTTGTGTGAAGTTACATGTCAAAGGCTATGCCATTGCTTGTAGTTGTGATTCCGTATGTCTTTAGTGAATTCCAATGTAGCCACTTCTATGTGCTTTGCTTCTTCACTTTCTTTGTTCTTCTTCGTTCCGTGCCATTTTCTATTTTTCCATTTGGTTATTTTCTCATGGAATTCTTGATTAAACTTTTGGTCTATTATAAGTGCTCAAAACTTGATTAAACTTATCGATTATGCTAACATTTTATATAAATGAGTGACATGCTCCTCCCAAATTTGACTTGGTTTCTTTTATTTTAACTCATAGTCGACACTCAAGATTAAAGTAAGATACATATGCAGTCAAAAATGTTCTTATATGTAAGACTAAGAGCAAATAAATAAGTACATGTGAAACATTTAAAAAAAAAAAAATCCAATTTGAATCTTACGTGAAGGACAAAATCAATTATATCCGTATTAGTTATGTTGAAATGCAACCAAAAAAGTTAGAATATCTTACAAACAGCATAAATTATAATCACTAAAATTCTATACGCAAGTTATAGCATATAATGTCAAAATTAGTACGATAATTGTTGGTTAGCTTTGTTATTGTTAAAATATTCCAAAACAATAGTTATATGCAAGAGGCGAACTTTTTTTTTTTTTTTTTTGGGTGCCTACCTGGTTTATTTCCCTGTAAAAATAATGAATGCTAAATGTTAATCCTTTTTCGATATATATATTTCACTTTGAGTGGATTGAAACTCTTGTAATGTGGCCTCACGAGTCTCGTTCAAGCTCTACATATACGTTTTTTGTTAAGATTATATAACCAACTTACATGACTCTACATGCAAGTGACAACAATCTGCTTCTCCCTCCATTTAACATATTTGGGGCTTCAGACTCTTGATAGAGTATCAGTTCGTAACTATTTTTATATCCCATTGTAGCATAATTCTCTTATGTCAGGGATGAAAACTGAAAGGATTTTGCACGTGTTGATCGAAGTTCAGTAAAGTCCTGACTAGATACGTTCGCTTGAAAGAAAACTTCTCTGAAAGTAACTTTTGCCTTTAAAGAGAGTAGTACATATTAAATTACACAAGCTTCAAAAGAAAAAAAAAAAAAAAAAAAAAAAACACAAAACTATGGCCATGGGGCCACTAGCTTATGGCTGCTATATTACATCACTTATAAATTCACAAATTTATTAAGAGACGAGCCGAAACAAAAACGACATTTTCCTCCGTATCCTTCCAAAATTCAAAGAAGAAATTAATGCCCCGTTTATTTCCCTGATTCGAGTTTAGTATTTGAGTTTTACTATAATAAAAAACTCTCACAAACAGTCACATCTAACTTTTTTGCTATAGTAAAAAGTTCTTATATAAAATCACATCTCAACTTGAATTAAAAACTCGAATCAGCGAACTAAACGGGCTCTAAGGATTTGTTCTTTTAGAGGGTAAAATTCAAAAAATTTAAATTTAAGTTATAATTTTATTTAAGTTTATGTTCGTTTATAAAATTTGAGTTTGAACTTAAATTTTAACCTGAATTTGTGACTAAAATCTGAGTTTAAGTTTCCCTTTCAACTCAAGTTCTTAAACTCAAACTCAAGTTAATAAACAATATTTTTTCTATTATTAAAAACATCATAATTTTTTCGTTTTAATTCTGATGGAGATGATTTTTTTTTTCTATGCATTCACAACGAAGAGACGAATAAAACCTCTCATATATCTTATTATAATTTTTTATCATCATTGAGTTTTTATTAAAATATTATTTAAATATAAAATTAAATTTTGACCTACTCAAACACAAACTCAAGTAGATTCTCAATCTAAATCATAACTCAAATGTGCACATCTAAACATAAACTCAAGTTATAATTTCAACTTAAATTATAACTTAAATTTAACTCAAAATTTACACTTAAATTACCGTAACTAAAAAATATAACCGAATAAGCCTAAAACACTTCAAAAAGTTGTGTTCTTAATTACTTGTTCTAGGGCCTTCTGCTTTATCTGTCTGCCAACACCAAGAAAGCCTCGAAACCCTTCTCATATATAGCCAAATGCAAGCGGCGACTTTTTTTTATTAATTTTTTTTCCTTTTATTTTTTTCTGGTGCTTGTCTGCGTTTTGGTTCCCTGCTAAAAAGAACAGAAGAATGAAAAAAATAAAAAATAAAAAGCACTTCTCTTTACACAGAATGTGCCCTTCAGTTTTCCACAATGTGAACCATGGACATTATTGTTTTGTGCATTTGACAGAGCTACCACCTTTACATACAAATCACAATAGAGTTTTTAGGCTTGAGCCATCAACAAAACAAAAAGTCTTGCTTCATCTCCGCCAGATGATTTAGGTCATTTTCCTTCATCCTTCAATCAGCTTGCATAAAAAGGAACGAAAGAAAAAGAGAAGAGTGAGGGGGAAAGAAAGAAAAGAAAGAAAAAAGAAACCCATTTGAAATACAGATAAAAACTTTCATATACATTGCGCTCTGATATGGCTGCCCTCAGAGTAGAGATTCTTTGGTTGATTCTGTTTAAAGCATGGATTGCTGCTGCCAACACTGAAGAGTGGAAAACTGCCACTGCAACATATACCAAGGAAACAGATGGTTCCATCATTAATGGTAATTTTCTTCTTTCTATTTACAGAATATGCCATCTTTTCTCTGATAATGGTGCTTAAAGTTCAGAGCTGTTGCAATTTCAGTGTTTATTACTCAAGGCTTTACTGTTCATTCATGTTACAGAAGGAGCTTGTGGTTATGGGGACCTTCAGAGGATCACCTATGGGAAGTATAGTGCAGGACTAAGCAGCATTTTGTTCAATAGAGGGAGTACCTGTGGGGTCTGCTATGAGTTGAGATGTGTTGATCACATCTTGTGGTGCCTCCAAGGAAGCCCTTCTATTGTTCTCACTGCTGCGGATTTCTGCCCTCCGAATTTCGGGCTTTCAGCCGATTATGGTGGGTGGTGCAATTTCCCCAAGGAGCACTTTGAGATGTCGGAGGCTGCGTTTGCTGAGATTGCGGAGAGGAAAGCAGATATTGTTCCTGTTCAGTATAGGAGGTAACATAAGATGAAAATCATGAAACAAAACAAAGAGATTTTGTCATCTTAAAGTTTGTTTGTACTTAAATCTTGCACCGATTGAAATACCGTTTGTTTTGGATAGGGTGAAATGTGCGAGGAGGGGTGGGGTGAGATTCACAGTCGGTGGAAGTTCTCACTTCTACCAAGTCTTGATTACAAATGTTGGCTTGGATGGTGAAGTGGTGGCGGTGAAAGTGAAGGGGTCAAAAACAGGGTGGATTCCGATGGCAAGAAATTGGGGACAGAACTGGCAAAGCAATCTCAACCTAAAAGGTGAGCCTCTGTCTTTTGAAGTAACATCCAGCGGCGGAAGAACACTCACATCTTACAATGTTGCTCCAGCTGACTGGCAATTCGGCCAGACATTTGAGGGGAAACAATTCTAATGTGGAAAATCTTTTGACCTAGAAAGCTAAAATGCTATCATCAAAATCTGATTTTTGAAACAAGAATTCCCAACTTAAACATTGGGAAATCCTGTTCACGAGTTCATGAGTGTTGAATCTTCTATTTACATGTTAACTCACACGGCGATCCAGCATGCCATATCTTCATCTATCCCGAAAAGATCAGGTCGTAGTCAAAAAAGAAACGCGAAAGTTGTATAACATAGTTGAAAATTTTGGAACACGAAGTCCCAGTTTTGTCTCTTTAATTGAGACTCGTTTATTTCGTTGATTCAAGTTTAAAATTTGAATTTTGTTACAATAAAAGTTCTCACAAATAGTCACATTTAATTTTTTTGATACAGTAAAAAACTCACATAAAGTCACATCTCAACTTAAATTAAAAACTCAAATCAGCGAACTAACATGATATACAAGCTTAGCCTGCGTTACTTCTGGTTTCAGTTATTATCCTTGTACTTGCTTTACACTTGCTTTATAAATGCATTGTTAATTGGTTTAGCCCTCAATACAGCATCTAAAAGATCCACAACTCAGCAGAGCATCATAGACTAGAGCTCAAAGACGGACAATTTTACACAGTAAACTAAAAGGTAGAAACTGACAGAAAACGATTGGAGGATAAGTTCCTGACAATTTCTTCTCAAACCAATTAGGCAGTATGTATTGTTAATTAAACAAATCAAATGCAAATGCAACATCTAACATGGAGTAACACTAAAAAGAGGTTAATTAGCGATCCCCATATGGCTAGGCGCTCATTTTACCATCGAAATAGGTGATGGAGAAAGAGGTGGGTTTTGAAAACTTATATATGTGGCTTAAAAATCATCAAATGCTCATAATTCCTGGTTCACTAGGGTTATTTACATCATCAAATGCTTCTCAAAATGGAATTCCAGGGAATCAATTTCCTACAAAAAGCATTTCCTTTTTTCAGTAGAAAACCTATAACAAAATATTTTTTCAATATGACAATATACAATTTAGCAAGAAAGAGATTTCAATAATTGTTCAATATATAATCCTATAGATTTGCTAATTTTGGTGCTAAATCTTCAATCTCATCCAAAAACTCCAAAGATTCACCATAGAACTTCTGAGCATCTAACCTCACAATAGCTGAAGCACCTGTTTCTCCCATTGATTCCAAGCCATTTATGAGTATTTTAAAAGTCGACCTATCTGGGTCACAACCGACCTGTTTCATCAAACGATAACACTCCATAGCTAGGTCAGCTATGTTCAAACTAACTAAAGCCCTCAACAGAGCGTTGAAACCCTCAATTTCAGGCCGTAAATTAGCTTCTTCTTTTTTCAAGTACAAGCCAACAAGCTCAACTTGCTCAAGAAATCCATTGTTACCAAACACTCCGACCATATCAGGGTACAGTGAGACCTGAGGCTTGTACCAGTACTCCTTTCTGATGTCCTCAAAAACCTACCAAATCACAAAAAATAAGTACTTTGTAGCTGAAATATATATATATATATATATATTATGTATGTATAATCGAAAGCAGAAACCTTGAGAGCCAAGAGACATTCGTTCTGTCGGAGGAGTTCGCGAAGAACGGCCATCATGTCGAACTTCAGCAATCGCCGGAATTTCGAATCGAAGACCTTTTCCAAACTGCGATGGTCTTTTTGCGTTCTCTTCAGGGCTTGGACGGTCTGAATCGCTTCGACGCTGAGGTTTCTCCCGTTCTGCAACGGCGTAGGATTGTTGCTCCTGTCCCTCATCGTCACAATCGACCGCCATTTCTGTGGCCTCGCGAGACGCAGAGAATGAGGTGAAGAAACGTCTGTGTAAAACGACTCGTCGTTTTTCCACGGCAGTTTTCTGTTATTTCAAGTTGGCACCCCTGTGCTTTGCCTAAATTGTAGAAATATACCTTTGACATATATATTTCTGTCCACACAGAGACTTCTATTATGTCTTTTCATTATGAGACATCTACTATTTAGTCAAACCTATCAGTACATTTTTCAAAAAAAAAAAAAACAAAAAAAAAAACCTATCTACTGGGATCAATAAATATTTTTTTAAATAATGAAAATACCCCGCCCAACAACCTGCAGCTAGAAAATCTTTATTTGAGTAATTTATCCATTTATATCAAATTTAAAAATTATCCTATAGTTTTGAGTAATTTATCCCATTCTATCAAATTTAAAAATTTTCTAATATGGAAATAAATTAATTAAAGTTAAACTATAATAAAGGTAACTTTCTCTAATAGAGACTAGTTGTGTAAGAGAATTAAAATACATTTTTATTTTATTTAATAAGAAAAATGAATTAAGTGATTCTTAACCATTATTTGCACGTTAATGGTAATCAACGAAGATTATTATTATTATTATTATTATTATTATTATTATTATTAATATATATATATATATATACATATATAGAATAAATATGGCCGTTTTGCATTAGAGGTAAAGATGTATGGAATTTGAGGTTTGAGAATTTGAGGGATCTTGTTGTAAAAATATATGATTAAGAGAGTGTCTAGTTTAGTTTGTTGATTCGAATTTTTAATTCGAGTTGAGATGTGAATTTATGTCATAACTTTTTACTGTATCAAAAAAGTTAGATGTTACTATTTTTGAGAGTTTTTTACTGTAACAAAACTCAAATTCTAAACTTGAATCGGTGAAATGAACGGGGCCTAAATGAACTATAAAGTATAATTTTTTTTTTGGTGGATGAGTATTGTTGTATGGGAAAATAGGCACTGACATGTCGGACGATGGTACTGCTCCACGTGGCCATGTTTGCCATGTCAGGTAAGCTGTCGACCCCATGTCCCTTGGACGCACCTAAGTTTGGCCGTCAACCTATAAGATCATCGACCCTGTGTCCCCTCGATGTTCACCTAAGTTTGGTGGTCGACCCATAACACCATCGACCTTATTCTCCCTCGGCATTGACCCAAGTTCACATCAAGGGAAACTTGATAAGGTCGACCAAAGAAGGGTCTGCGTTTAGCCCCACCATATATGTGACAACCCTCCTATGAGGCCGCCACTGTAACTTACTTTTAACTTGTACTTACTGGAATTTCTGAAAATTTGCGGAACATTTTTTTTTAAAACATAAGAATGAATACTTTCATAATTCGTAACAATAATTTCAAAAGAATGAATCACTCAATTACTTAAAACTTTTCTTAATTTTAGTTAAGATAAAACTTCTAAAAATATCTTTCGAATTGAGTGACATTTGAACTCTTATTTCACATACTCTTTAAAAGCTTTTCTAAAACTAGTCATTTCAATTTGCCATCTCATTTGACTTTAAAACCGATTTCGTGAGAAATCTTAAGTTCAAGTACATCTTAAAATCCTTTTAAGATTAATCATTTAAATCGTCATGTTTAAAATTTATTTATTTGTTGCATGTACTGTTGCAACGTTCTAAAACTTAAATACTCAAAACTAGGATTGTTAGCTACAATCTCAGTTTCCCTAACATACATATGTACATATACCTTTTTAAACATACATGCTTGAAACTTTGAATCATATAAATATATACATGATTATACTTAAACTTATTGCGGAAAATAACTGCGTGAGCGGTATCCATTCCCATCTCCACCATTCGTCCACCGCTTGCCATTGCCCTTCAAGAATTGCTGATAGGTTTCTTACCTACAGCATGAACATATATGATTGAGCTTTCGCTCAGCAAGTAGGAACTATATCTCGCAAAATAACTGTAAGTACACATGAATAAATATGCATGAGTTGATTATGCTTAATTATGATGTCTTATCATAGTCTTATTATCTTATCTTATCTTTCTTACTGATGGGCCCGAGTGCTCGCGTACCACTTGCGCGCAATCATCGGGACGTGAGGGTTTGCAAGGTCCCCCGCGACACCGTGATTATAACTTGAATGCCTCCCTTAAGTCGAAGGACATTTTTTTTTTCTTTTCTCCCTTGTGGAGCTGGAATTACCTCCCTTAGGTCGGAGGCTGGCACGGCACTCAACTGAGATTATTCTTATAAGTTCCTCTTGACTTATTAAGGTGTATGCAGTATGACATGGCATCACATACAATACTTAAAGCATGAACATGTATATATATAACATGTGTAAATTTTTTTCTTTAAAATCTATTCATGCTGTAAGCGAGATTCCTACTTACCTGATTTACAGATATGGAATCCACTTTTCGCCAAACAGCCTATTCTGTTACTTGCTTACTTCTGAAAATAAACACTCATTGAGAGTGTGAGATTAACTGTCGTTTGCTATTCTATTTTAGCAACTTATGAAGGAATCTAACCCTTTTCTTAAGGCATGTATTCCTTTCCTTTACTGAAGGATAATTTACTATGAGGATAGATTTATTAAATCCTTAAAATCTTATTTTCCTTAATTGCCCTTAACGTACTTATGTCTAGGTTGGAAATCAATTATCCAATCTAGTAACTTATTCTCCATAATTTTCCTCATTGAACTTACTACGATATTAAGGCCCAACTCGGCCTATAACTTATTCACAGCATTCTAACTCTTAGGCTGTTGAAATTTAAACTCAAATGGAGTCTCTTAGATCAATGCGGGCGTTGGACCCACATCAACCTTCAAAATTCTACAGACCTATCGTATTGGGCTGTGGGTGCCCATCGGGATGATTTGCTCGATAATCCACTAAGTTCTTTAAAGAAAGCATTTTTCTTGAAAACTTCCTTTATGAATACTTTCATTAAAATGGGGTTTAATGTCATTGTATTTTACTGAAATTCTATCTCGGGTTCTTTTATAACTTTTTGTTGAAACCGACACTGTTTTAGTTTTGTCTCGTTAAAAACTGTGCAGTTTCTGAAATCTACGTTTTACTATATCTTTGAGTCGGATTTCAAAATTTTGTTCTTCATGAAAATTTCTCATCTCGTCGAGATCTAAAATTGTCATTTTTTGTGAAAGTTGAAATTCGGCCTCTAAAGGCCTCGTTTAGCTAAAAACCGTAGCTGCTGTTTTTCTTGAAACTGTTTTAATCAAAAACTGTGTCATTTCAGAAATCTGCATTTTACTATATCTTAGGGTCAGATTTTAAAAATCTATTCTTCATGAAAGTTCTTCATCTCATCAAAGGCTAAAATTGTCATTTTTATGAAAAATCGAGATTCAACCTCTAAAGGTCTCGTTTGGCTGAACCAGTGGCTGCCAAATTTTTTTTTTTTTGAAATTGTTTTGGGCAGCCTGTCCGGTTTTGCCAAATAACTTCAAACTTGGTTTTAGAGTTAAAATGAGGTTTTATCACAGTCACATAAAATGTTCAAAACATAATGGGCTACAAGTTTAAGTTTTGAAACACCTAAAAATCTTGTTCTAGGGTTCTCACTTCCGTGTTTAAAGCAACCGGAAAATTTTTCCTCTAAGCAAAAATTAGCAACTTAGATTAAAAATAAGCATACCATATAAAACCAACCTCAAAACTCACACACCCTTATTACAACTTATTTCCTTGAGAATCACAAATTACAGATTCTCAACCTTAAACTTTGCTAGAAATGGAAATAGAGAGAAAGGTTTTAGAGTTTATACCCTTAAGGAAAGAAAATCCTTGGTTCCATCCTCCTAGAACACCTTGATCCTCCTTCTCCTTCTTGATCTTAAGCTAGTATTTGTATTTGAGGGAGTGGAAGAAAAATTAAAGAGAGAGCATAAGAGAGAGTGTTAGGGCAGGTTTTGGTGTGAAAAGGAGAGAAGAATGAGCAAATGAGAGGAAAAGGTTACTTACACAAATGATCTAGTATTTATAGCCTTTTGCTTAATCCCCTCTTAGCTTTTAATCAAGCCTTTGTGTCCAACTTAATTAATCAAAACTTTGCTTAAAATTCTCCAAGCTTGGCCGGTTTGGGTTCTTCAAGGGAGAAGTGAGGTAAGCTTTCTTGTCCAATAGTTGATTTGACTCAATCTCATCATGAAGGCTTCTAGCACACTCAACCAATCACAATTTTTGGCTTAAACCTCTTCACATGGCCGGTTCTATGGAAGGAGAAAAGAAGAAACAATTTTGCCATTAATTTCCCTTCAACCACTACCTATCCCATCACCTTACCATGTCATCCACTTGCACACTCAACTTGCTAATTTGGCTCTATTTTCCTATGCATGGCCGGCCAAATCGGGAAGGAGAGAGAGAAAAATCTCACCTACCCCTTATACTCTTGTCCACTTAAATTTCCCTTGAATCGGATAAAAATTATCTTGATTGTAAGAAAGTACCTAGCCGATGTGAAATTCTAGTTTCGCCGGTTCCTTTTCTACTGCTCATTTACAGTTCAATATTAATTCCTGACTACTTTGACATCTCATTAAATTCTTACTCGCGTAATATCTTGAACTGTTTCAAGTCTTGAAATTAATTCTAGACTGAACAAATTCTACATTTAACTTTTCTGCATTATATCCCGGGAATGACATTGTTTCTGATGGTGTCAAATCCCGAGCTCACATTGTACCCTTCTGTTATGGGTATTTATCTTGTGACTTTAATCTAGCTATCTGGCAATTAAGGATTTTCTCTTCTTTAAAAATGCCAGTGCGTTTTTTTTTACGCTGCTAACATCATGCTGTGTTTGGAGATTTTTGAAATTAAGATTCTCAAATTATACTTGTACTGAAAATTATTTCGCCTTAAAGTATGGCAATAATTTATCGATCGAAAACATAAACTTAACATGAAATCTGCTATAGAATTTAGGAATACAGATATTGATTCCATTAATCCTTCAGTCACATAATATTTTCTAGGAAAATCCTTGGCTTAAATAAATAAATTGTATTATTTAAAGTCTGGGATTTTCTCAGTCATTACAATATAGATTCGGGAAGCAGGCCGTATAGGCGTGGGTCCACGTCCCCCGAGAGGCCCTTGAGTGGACAAGAGGGTTACGTCTGGATTTGGAGAATGTCTGTAATGCAGACATTAATTACAAGTCCCTAAACCGCCCACAAGTGGACGGTGGAAGGTTGTAGGGAGTCTGTAGAGCCATAATAGGGGAGAAATTGGATGAGTGAACAGTCCAAAAGGTGATTAGCAGGATATGGGTCTGGGCCCATAGGGTAGTAGGCACTCGAGTGGTAGGCCTACAGAGGAAAACCACCCATGAAGTAATTTGGGCCATAAAAGGGGGCAAAGCCCCGAACAAAAGAGGATCTTTTCCCTCTCTACATGTAATAAAAAAATAGAGAAAATATATGCAAAAGTACAGTGGATGTAGCTCTTCATTAACAGAGTGAATCACTATAAATTTCGTGTGTGTTCTTTCCACTATTTGTAGCCACTTTGGATGAACTTAATTTAGCTTCATAAGAATCAAATTGAGGTTAGGTGGATAGGAAATTTTACTTGATTGAGTCGTAATTGGTCTTGCCCACTATTTTTTGTTTTGCTGTCAAGTTTTTTGGTAGAGCAAATGGAGATGGTTTTTCATGTGATACAACATGGTTGTAATATTAATGTATGTGGTAAAACTTTTAGGACCTGGTGTTGGCGGGACTACGGTCTGTATAGGTAGTCGGAAAGAAATTCTATGTACAAGCAATATTCAGAGAAGCTTTTGGAATCCGGTCATGTTTATCGATGCTTTTGCTCTAATGAGGTAATCCTCTTTAGGTTTGGAAGTTGGAAATATGTGTTGATATGAGTATAGTGCGCTGTTCTTCTGTATCTTAATGTCATTCTCTCTAGGAACTAGAAAAAATGAAGGAGATTGCGAAACTAAAACAACTGCCTCCAGTATACACAGGAAAGTGGGCCAGCGCTACGGATGATGAAATGCAGGAGGAGCTGGAGAAGGGAACGCTTTATACATATAGGTTCTGTTACGAGTTTTCACAAACGCAAGTGCACGTTATCGTATCAAGTAGTAAAGTTCGTAGAAATGAGTATCGTCCCACGAGGACTGAATAATATTAATTACCGAAATTGTATCAATACTAACTTTATTTGAACGAAACAAGCAAGTGAGAATTTTTATATAAATAAAACTAAACAATCTAATTAACAATTAAGTAATTATCAAAATTCAATATTAACAAGCTCTAGGGTTTCCGATTTCACCAAACCATTCCGCCTTGAATTATCTATCTATTCAATCTTAAATTATTCCTCTTAATTGACAGTCAAAAATTCCTAAATTAATCGATGCTCCCTTCCAAGTTACATCAAAAATCTCCTTAATTGCTAACTCACTATATTCCTATGTGAATTTCAAACAATTAAAGAATCATTAAGTTTTATGGATTTCCATGTAGCAACCACACCAACCATGCAAGTATATCCCTATCTTACATGCAATCAATGGAATTCAACACAATGATCGAAAAACATAAATCTCCTTCCGGTTTCATTATGAATTAACTAATCATCCAATTAGTGGCCAATTAATTAGAAGCATTAAGAATAGTGATGAAAACTCAACTAGGACGAATAATTCTTCGATTGATATGATAACATAATTCAAAACATCATGATCCGGCTACATCGTAGCCCTAGAATAGGAAACTTAGAACATAATGAAAAGAGAAAATATCTTAACAATATTCTTAAACATGAGAAGAGAAGAAGGAGGAACTATTTTGAGAATTGAAGCAGAATTTCGTTCCTGGTTGATTCGTCTTCTCCTCTGCAGTAGAAAAGTTCTCCTTTCTCTTTCCTAAGTCCCATCATTAATTGAGTCTAAAAATTCCTATTTATAGGTTTGGGGTCGTAATGGCACTTTTGGTAATTATTTAGAGATTAAAACATGAAAATCCCAAACTGGCGCCGTGGCTTTACTTCAATGGCGCTGCGGCATCATAACACAGGCCTTCAGAAATTCGAAGTGGCGCCATGGCTCCCAGGGACAGAGCCATGGCGCCACTTCTCGGCAAATTTGCGATTTTCTTCTCCGTAGGGCCATGGATCCACTTTATGGCACCTAGGCGCTTTGCTCTCGGGTTTGTAGTACTAGAAAACTTGTTTTTGCTCTATCTTCGAAGCCTAAGTGCCCCTTTACAAAGCCTTAGCGCCCGTTCTTCAATTTTGCTCCAAAAATTTCCAAAAATCACCAATGGACTCCAACTGAAATAAACCTACAAAGTAAATTGAAAACACGTAAATAATTCCTAAAAACACCTAAAAACTCACAAAATAATGAGTCGGGAAAACGCAAATGTAAACACAAATTCAACTCATCAGGTTCCGCGTGCCAAAGGAAGGGAGTTTGAAAATTAATGACCTAATCCAAGGAGATGTAATTTTATTTTTCTTTCTGGTCCTATATTATTCCAGAAATGAATTTTTATTTTTATTTTTTGCAAATAGTTTTTGATTTTTCTCTTAATTCTTTTGTTACATCCCCTCCAGTATAGCATCACAGTGAGTGTTAATTTAGTTGAGGTTACCGCTGAATCTTTTTCTTTGAAATCAGCAACTATACATTTATGTCTGAAGTTTGAACTGCGAAAAGAGTAGCAACTCTATGGTGCTCAAAATTTTCAGTTTTGATTGCTTGCTATCATGGCATATATGAGATTGTTAGAATATTAACATGTACCGTTTTCACTAGGTTTCAAGACGGGATTGGGACTCTAACTTTAATTGCATGAACAATCTTATGGTGATGGTGAATAGGATCATAAAACATTGAATTATGACAAAGTTGACTAGGCTCTTAACTTGGTTTCATAGTGTGATGAAGGTCAGTTGGAATCTGGACACGCTTGGAGATTTTTATATTATGAGGAGCAATGGACAACCTGTGTACAATTTTTGTGTCACAGTAGATGATGCTACCATGGCAATCTCACATGTTATCAGGTAACCATTTAATATATTGAAGAATATGCTATGTGCCAGCCTACGTAATTCACTCATTTGTTTTGTTTTTCATTTTTATTTTTATCTTGTGGGATGATGCTGATTCACCTACTGTACACATGTACCCTTATTCTGTTGACTTTTTTTTATTTGTTATTTTTTTTTAAATCCAGAGCAGAAGAGCACTTACCAAATACTCTAAGGCAGGCATTGATATATAAGGTAATTTTGAAATTCTAATGTTTTGCTTGTCCTTTTAAAGTACTTGATATTTTCATTGACATGGAGAAACTGGCTTTATTACAGAATCATTTTGACACAAGCTTTAGGATTCCCAATGCCTAACTTTTGCTCACGTTTCCTTAATTCTTGCACCTGACCGGAGTAAACTTTCTAAACGTCATGGTGCAACTTCAGTCGGCCAGGTAATAATCATTCATAAATATGCACGTTGCTGTTATTCAAAAATTTTGGTACATATCTTATTCAGTCCCGATTTCCTAAAATTATTTTCCTCATTTGTTTTCTCTTTAATAGAAAACGTCACTTTTCTCGGAGTTCTTTCTTTTTCGCTTTTATGGCTGTGATAATTTTTCGCACCTTTTGAATGGCCATTTAAAACAGTTCAGGGAGATGGGGTATCTTCCCCAGGCGATGGTGAACTCCCTGGCATTATTGGGTTGGGGTGATGGCACAAAAAAATGAAATTTTCACCCTCGAGCAACTTGGTTAGTAATCTCTTTTGACCTCTGTCTCCATCATTCTTCTTCTTTCTGTCATCCCCAGAAACTTTTCTATCAAATAATAGATATAAAGGCTTAAATATCCTGATACATGTAACCGATTTTTTAATTCCGAATTCTCACGCTTTTTACAGTTGAAAAATTCTCAATTGGCTGAGTTAACAAGAGTGGTGCTATCTTTGATGCCACCAAATTAAGGTGATTATGTTATGATTTTTTATTTACGATCTGCAGAGGAAGAAAACGTGTTTTTCTTTCTTGTGGTTGGCCGTCCATTGCTTTTATACGCTTGGAAAGGCGTCGTCTGCTTGTGGTTAATATATTGATTCTTGAGAATTTACTTTCCCATTTGTGATGTGAAAACTAGTAATTGATGATACATAGATGACGCATCTGCTGGTACTGCGTTATCTGTGTTATAGGTCAGAAAGCATTACTCTACCACAGAGTTTACTTATTGTTTCTTCTTTCTGTAACTAAGGTGGATGAATGGTGAGCATTTAAGAGTAATTCCCTCGGAAGAGCTGACTAAGCTTATTGGTGAGCGATGGAAAAGCACTGGCATCCTTACCGAATCAGAAGGGCCATTTATTGAAGTAAGAATCATGTTTTTACAATTTCAATTGCACTTTTGTGGCTTGTGCATTTCCAGTATCACAGCATCTTTGGTCTTTAGCTAAAACGTTTATGCTCTAGTGGGATGTGGTCAGTTTTGTGCCTATTGTTCTCTTTAAGCCGTGAATTGATAGAGTTAGGTTCTGGGGTTCACTTAGATAGGATATCAGATTTCTTTAGGGATCATGGCGTCTCTCTGCTTGCTTTGAAGTCCCTTTACTTATTGTCTAAAGCTAAGTATTTGCTATATTTGTAATTTGACTTTGTGCAATAGGAAGCAGTTCAGCTGCTCAAGGATGGGATTGACTTGATACCCGATTCAGACAAAGCACTATCAAACTTGCTTTCTTATCCTTTGCGTGACACTTTAAAGAGGTGAATTCCTTACATTTTGGTTTTAATACATTGAAAATCAAATACTGAAAAATGATTCAATAAAATGTCCACCCTAAATAGATTTGGTTATCATAATGTATCTTGCATTGGGAAAACTACGTTTAAAGCAGGATAGTTCACAGTAAGTACCGTAAGTGTTCTAATATTGGGTGTAATTGAGCTGTGTTTTTGTTAGTGGTTCCAGCATGATTCACATATGCGTGGCTTTAGACTCATAAAGTTTGTCTTTGATATTGCTCGAGACTATGGAGTTGGCATTGCTACATATTTATTCGACTGAAAAAAATCTGAATGTTTTTCTTTTGTTGTTCTACAATTAGACTTTTCGAATTCTAAACAATTAGGTACAATTAGACCTAAATGTGCTTTATGCTCTCGACCTACAATGTCATGGGTGGCATACTGTCAGGCCTCCAATCAGGAAGGTATACTCTAGAAGGACCAAGGGTATACCAAAGGGGAATTCAGGCCCAAATGGTCATTCAGGCCCAAGTGGTCCGGAAGGGGAAGGATTAGGAAGGGAGATAGGCCCACTTGGGAATCCGGGTCTGGCTGAGAGAGAGAAGGCTGACGTGGATAGTTAGTTAGAGGAAGAGTGAGGTATTTGAGGGAGAACGGAGGCCAGAGGCAAGGATCATCTCGGCTAAGCAGAAGTTGTTATTGGAGGTCGTGGGATTCCTCGAAAATCCCTCCCTATCCTTTCAATTTTGTAATTTCCATTTCCATGAGTTGTTGAGCTCTCATCTGAGCTTGCTTGTAATTTCAGAGTTTGATCAATAAACAAAACCATCCGATAGTGGATATTTTCCTTTCTTTTGCGTTGCATTTTTGTGAATTGAGGAGAGGAACCTATCGGTTTGGTATCGAGCAGGTGATCCATGGCGCAATACCCTCCTGGCCCGAGCTCGACCGAGCGAATTTCTGGTTTGGAGGGAGGTCTCGAGTCCATCGGGGAGGCAGTGCGGTGATGGGAGCTATGGTGGACCATGTGCCTCGGCTACGGGAAGGCGTCCATGTCCTGGGGACCCGGCTAGGGACGTTCGGGGGCCCTCCACCGCTTGGAGGCACTATTGGGGCGCCACCTTGAGAACCAGGTGCGGCTCCACCACGGCGGGAGTTGGGGCGCGGACAGAACATGGAATAATTTGGAGTCCCACGACCTGGGCTGTGGGACGGCGGGGAGCCTGCGGGGAAGGCACTGGGCTGCCGATTTCAGGGGAGAAGACCCTCACGGGTGGGTGTTCCGAGCGGAACGCTACTTCGCCATTAACGGCGTGGAAGCGGGAGGAGAGAGCAATGGCGGCGCCGGTGTGCATGGAGGGAGAGCCCTCGGTGGTTCCAATGGTTGACCCGCAACACCCCTTCGCCGATTGACAGAGAATCAAGGCCGCCATCCTCCACCGATTGACCCGCGAAAGACGGTGACCCCAATGGAGCGCCTGATGGCGCTATGACAGAAGGGACGGTGGCGGAATTCGCGATCGCTTCCGAGGCTCTAGCGCATCAATGCGGGAATACCGAACCCATCTTCCGTGGAGCTGTTCCTAAATGGCCTCCCGGAGGACGTGCGGGCGGAGGTGAAATTACTAAGGCCCAATAACTTACGTGAAGTTGCGGAATTGGCCCAGCAAATTGAGGAGAGGAATGAAGCAATCGACCGTTGAGGCGTGGTAAACCGGGCCGAGGAGGGCGGGCGAAACCTGGGGAAAGGAGATGGGCCTAAACGAGCGGCCCAATACTCATCTAGGTCATTCTGGAAGCTCCCTTCAATCCATTCCGGGTAAGGAAACTAACTCCAATTTCCGTGTTCGACCATGGCTTGCGAAAGCTACGGGGACGACGAAGGGGAGGGGGGTCAGACGAATGACTGACGAGGAGTACCAGCGCCGGCGGACCAAGGGTCTCTGCAACCGATGCGATGAAAAGTTTAGCCCGGGCCACCGGTGCAAGAACCGTCGCCTGTGGTGCTCCTCGGTCTCGGGGAAATGGGAGAAGACGAGGAGGATCCGGTGGAGGAAGAGGAGCCACCGGCGGAGGAAATAGGAGAGATGGCGGGACTTTCCCTCAACTCGCTCATGGGAATAACCGTCCGAGACAATGAAATTGAAGGGGCCATCGGGGACCGTGGAGGTACTCATACTTATCGACAATGGGGCCTCGCACAATTTTATCTCCGTAAAATTGTGCAAGAGATGCGCATTCCGTTGTCGTCACCACGGAAGCTCGGCGGCATCCAAGTAGGGGCAGGGGCCTCGTCGCTGCGCGTAAAGGGCTTTGTAAGGGGTGGAATTGGCGGTCCAGGGGTATCGATTCTATGGGGGACTTCAGGCCGTTCGAGCTAGGGCTGTGCGGAAGTAGTGCTCGGTGTTTTGGGTTGCGGACTTTAGGCGAGATTAGGGCCCGGATTAGCGGTCGTTCACTCTGAAATTCAAGGCGACGAGGATGGGTTTGTTTGAAGGAGACCCCACCCTACGATGGGAACCGTAAGTTTTCGCGCCCTATCTCGTTATAGTTCAGGGGAAGTGTCTGGGGCTTTGCTGGAGATTTGTGTTTGGAGGGCAAGGAAGAGGCTCGGGAAGACGTGGTGGAACCCGCCTTGATCCAAGGGGTGTTGACACTCATTCACGGACGTATTTCGCGACACACGAGGGTTGCCACCAAGGCGTGCTCGGGATCACCAAATTGTCCAAAGGACGGGGCCGAGCCCCCAACATCCGCCCCATCGATACCCTCAAGTGCAGAAAAACGAGATTGAAAGGTTGGTGTCCGAAATGCTGTCTTCCGCATCATTAGACCGAGTACAAGCCCCTTTTCCAGCCCGGTGCTGCTGGTTAAAAAGGACGGAGTTGGCGCCTGCGTCGACTACCGCCCTCAATCGACTCACCGTGCGGACAAATTTCGATTCCGGTCATTGACGAACTCTATGGGATTTAATTGCACGGAGGAGTGCCGTTTTTCAAAACTGGATGAGGGCGGTTACCACCAGATACGAATCAGAGAATTCGGCGTGGAAAAACAAAACATTCCGGACACGAAGGCCACTACGAATTCTTGGTCATGCCCTTGGCTTGACCAACGCCCTTGACATTTCAGCGCGCTTATGAACAAGGTATTCCAACCCTATCTGCGTCAATTTGTGTTAGTATTTTTGATGATATTTTAATCTATAGCCGGACGTGGGAAGAACATGAAAAACACCTTGAGGTGGTCCTGGGCGTTTAAGGAGGGAACGAGCTATTTGCGGTCGAAAAAATGCGTTTTTGGATGACCGGCTAGAGTACCTAGGCCATGTGATTTCAGCAGCGGGGTGGTGGCTGGCCCAGCCAAGGTGGAGGCTGTTCAATCTTATTACCCAAAAGGCGTAAAAGGGGTTAGGGATTCCTGGGGTTGGCTGGATATTATAGGCGTTTTGTTCGGGATTTTGGATGGCTGGCCAAGCCCATGGTGACCTCCTCAAAAGGAGCAACTTCAAGTGGGCCTTGGAAGCGAGAGAAGGCCTTGACATTAAAGCAGGCCATGACAACTTTCCCAGTACTGGCTATACCGGATTTCTCCAAGCAATTCGTGGTCGAGACAGATGCGTTAGGGTCGGGAATTGGGGCGGTTTTAATGCAGGGAGGCAGGCCCATCGCCTTCTTCAGCAAGGCTCTCTCGGAGACTTCTAAACTCCGGTCGGTCTATGAGCGGGAACTTATGGCGGTGGTGTTGGCTGTCCAAAAGTGGCGCCACTACCTCTTGGGTGGCCACTTCGTGGTACGCACCGACCAGCAGAGCCTCCGGTTCCTCATGGACCAGCGGTTGTTACCTCCGGAGCACCTTCGCTGGGTTATAAAGCTCTTCGGGTATGATTTCGAACTAGAATACAAGCAGGGGGCGTCTAATCGAGTGGCGGACGCACTCTCTAGACGGGGAACAGACGCAGCAACGGAATTGGCAGCCATCTCCATTCCACAGCTCGTCAATTGGGCTGAGATTCGGACGGGAGCAAAGAAGAAGACGATTTAATGTTTGCTTTTGATAAAGAAACTCGCGGAAGGAGAAGAGCTGGCTGCAGGCTGGTCTGTGCAGAAGGGTTTATTATGTTTCCAGGGCCGGGTAGTACTTCCCCTGGCATTCTCCATGGATCCGGCGCATGTTACACGAATTTCACGACTCCGCCTTGGGGGGGCATTCAGGGTTCCTGCGCACTTATAAACGAGTGGCACATAACTTGTTCTGGCGGGGAATGAAAGAGGATATATGCCAGTACGTTGCCCATTGTGCCCAGGTGCCAAAGACTCCAAGATCGAGGCCACGACCCCGCAGGGTTGCTGCTCCAGCCCTTTGCCGATCCCGGAAAGGGTGTGGGAAGACATTTCGATGGACTTCATCTGGAGGGTCGCAAGGCCACAAGGAAGTGATACGGTATGGTGGTGGTGGATGATTGTCCAAATATGCCCACTTCCTGCCCCTCTCCCATCCCTTCACGGCCAAAAAGGTGGCGGAGCTGTTTGTCCGCGAGGTAGTCCGGCCCACGGCGTGCCCGGCTCCATTGTTACCGATCGCGATCCGCTCTTCATGAGTTTTTCTTTTTGGCGCGAAATATTTCGCCTGCAGGGAACCAAGTTAAACCGTAGCTCGCATACCACCCGAGTCAGATGGTCGACGGAAGTGGTGAACCGATGTTTGAAGTGTACCTTGCCGCTTTGTTAGTGACCAGCCTCACCGGTGGCTTCACTATTTATCCCGGGCGGAATTTTGGTTCAACACCAACTACAACAGCGTCAACGCGGCATTCACCCTTTCGAGTAGTATATGGCGCGACCCTCCCGCTCCACCGCTTGGGACTCTCCGCCGGCGGTGGAAGGCGTCAACCTCCACTGCAACAACGGAACAGAGTTTTCGACATTCTCAGAGAAAATCTTGTGTTTGCACAAGAACGCATGAAGAAATTCGCAGATACTCACAGCGGGGCTTTCTTTTCTCCCTGGTGACCTGGTTTTGCTAAAACTCCGCCCTATCAACTGAAGTCCTTAGCTTCGCAGACCCAACGAAAAGTGGCTCAAGGTATTACGGACCATTCAAGTCCTAGAAAAAAATGGGACAAGGGGCCACCGGCTCAAGCTGCCCTACGGATGCGCGGATCCACGTTTTCACGTGTCCGTGTCTGGAAGCCCTTCAAGGGAGATGTTGCGGCACCAACCGCTTTCCTCCACAACTCTCGGGACGAAATGGAGTCACAGGTCGAGCCTTCCTCAGTCTGCGTGGTCACTGGGTTACAGTGGGTGGGAAACGTGTGTCAAGTCTTGGTCCAATGGAAAAGACTTGCAGATTGGGAAGCCACCTGGGAATCCTTGGAGGCTTTCCACAACCGTTTCCTCATTACAACCTTGGGGACAAGGTTGTCTTTGAAGGGGGGGGTATTGTCGGGGCCTCCAATCGGGAAGGTATACTCTAGAAGGACCAAGGGTATACCAAAGGGGAATTCAGGCCCAAATGGTCATTCAGGCCCAAGTGGTCCGGAAGGGGAAGGATTAGGAAGGAGATAGGCCCACTTGGGAATCCGGGTCTGGCTGAGAGAGAGAAGGTGGACGTGGATAGTTAGTTAGAGGAAGAGTGAGGTATTTGAGGGAGAACGGAGGCCAGAGGCAAGGATCATCTCGGCTAAGCAGAAGTTGTTATTGGAGGTCGTGGGATTCCTCGAAAATCCCTCCCTATCCTTTCAATTCTGTAATTTCCATTTCCATGAGTTGTTGAGCTCTCATCTGAGCTTGCTTGTAATTTCAGAGTTTGATCAATAAACAAAACCATCCGACAGTGGATATTTTCCTTTCTTTTGCGTTGGAGGTCGTGGGATTCCTCGAAAATCCCTCCCTATCCTTTCAATTCTGTAATTTCCATTTCCATGAGTTGTTGAGCTCTCATCTGAGCTTGCTTGTAATTTCAGAGTTTGATCAATAAACAAAACCATCCGACAGTGGATATTTTCCTTTCTTTTGCGTTGCATTTTTGTGAATTGAGGAGAGGAACCTATCACATACCATCAGCCTTGGCAAATCTAAAAGCATTGGAATCCTTGGACCTTTTCGCAAAATAAGCTTTGGGGAGGATCCCTTGAGTACTTCAATGTCTCTATAATAGCCTCGCAGGGCCTATACCACCAGCAAACCAGTTTGTGACCTTTGGGAGCAGGTCATACGAGGGTAGCATGGGATTGTGTGGAATTCCATTGCCAAACAAGTGTGGAAACTCTGAGGCCTCAGGACTGGTGCTGCTTCCGTCGTTTGATGAAGAGCAAGAAGATCACTCAGGGTCTCCTTTTCAGTTTGGTTGGAAAGTTGTGGCGATGGGGTACGGCTGCGGCTTTGTTGTTGGAGTGTTTATTGGGCATGTCGTGATTACAAGGAAATCCAGGTGGATTGCCATGACTTTTCGTGTGAAGAATTTGCATGTGAAAAGGAAGCCAAGGTGAAACGTAGGAATTGATTCTAACTCTATTTGTGCTTTGTTGTTTACTTTCTGTTAGTGTGAAAGAGCAGTTAATGTACTAAATAAACTGCTCTGTTCTTGTTTGTGTTGAAATCCTTTTGTGTGAAGTTGCATGTCAAAGGCTATGCCATTGCTTGTAGTTGTGATTCCGTATGTCTTTAGTGTATTCCAATGTAGCCATTACTATATGCTCTGGTTCTTCACTTTCTTTGTTCTTCTTCGTTCCGTGCCATTTTCTATTTTTCTATTTACTGTTTCCTCATTTTCTCATGGAATTCTTTGTTAAACTTTTGGTGAATTATATAGATGCTCAAAACTTGAGACCTACTGATTATGCTAACAAGTAATGTGTGTGGCCCCAACCAAATTTGATTTGGTTTCTTGCATTTTAATCTGGTTGTTGTGGAAAATGGCAAATGACGATATCGTAACAAGAATTATAATATAATAAGTATGAAGTGGTCTTAGGAGAATTGCATCAATTGAAATTGGTTAGTTTAAAAGATTATTCAAATGATTGAATTTTAAAATGAAAATAATAAAATAAAAATGACAAATAAATATCCTAAATTATCTAAGTTTACAACTCATCAAAATTAATCATATCATTTATTTCCTATGTCGCCAGTGAAATTTCCAAAATTAATTATTTATTTTTCTCATGCATTAATAATAATATTTCAATTATGGAGACCCTGCAATGTCAAGATTTTAATGTAATGAAACTTATTAACTACATGAAATCATAGCACCGCACAAGACTCATAATTATCTCTAACATATGACATTCTTATGGCATTCTAAACAAGGGCTTATTCAATCATCACTGCCCAACCTCAAATTAAATACTGATTCATGCAATTGTGGATCAGGCAATCACAAGAATTAAACACATAATGAAACACTGATGCGATATAGAAGGATCTCGCCTTTATGGCTCGTTGAGAATATCTTAAAAATAACAACTCACATGTTATATCAGCGGGTATATAAAAATTAAGATTTGAGTTGATATCCCTAACATTACCCCATTTTGTAACTATTTTTTCAACGACTTGGCTCTCTCCGCTGGCTTTATTACGCTTCCTAAGATTTATATATTTAGATCCCATTGCAGCACAATTCTTAAAAATTGAAAGGATTTGCACGTGTTGACTGAAGTTTAATTAGTAGAGCCCAGACTAGATTTCATTTGTTTGAAATAATCCTTCTTTGAAAGAATGCTATTATGTTTTTTTTCTTTTTCTTTTCTTTTTTCATTGTTGCTTGTGGGACGGTGTCGAGTGCGACGAATATACTGATTGTCTGATCAACCTTGACATGAGCAGCAGTTTTCTTTATGGCAACATCGACTCCAATAGCAGCCTTTTCAAACTGGTTCACCTCGAGAGGCTTCAACATCTACAAATTTTTTTAATTGGTTTTTGAAGTGTTATTGATACCTGCTTACGTCATTTCATTCCATTTTTTTCTTCTTTACTTTTTTCGTCCAGCTTGTTTTATTTCTCTTCATATGGTATTGATTTTTTTTTTTTTTTTTTTCATTTGCAATCTTATATTTTCATTTTGGAATGTGTATTATCAAATAACTTTTTTTAAATGTGTGGTTGCCTAAACATTTGTTCTTACAAGTAATATTTTTTTTTTCTCAAATGGGGTCCTCGTAACTATTTTTCTATGATTTACCTATTGAAATAACTTCTTCTAAATCACTGCCCTACCCAAACATTTTTTCTTCAAACACTCTCAATTACTTTTTTCTATATGTACCCAATAAATTACTCAATAGGTAATTTGTTGCAATAAAAAACTATTTTTTCTTTGACATGTGCTCTCTTTAAATATATATTTTACAAAATTAAACTCTTAAGAGAATAATAAATCAAAAAAGAACCAAAACTTTTAAAGAAATTTATATTCTCATATTCAAGAAATTAATAAACTGAATATACACGTGTGTGCTTCTAACTAGTGTCAAAAACTAAACATGAATGCATTGGGATGAAATTTATTGTTTCTGGAAGTTCTAAAAGCCCTTTGCACATAATGTCTTGAAAGTCCTTTGTCCAAACACATTAGTTATTTAAAATAACTAGGAATTTTAGCTTTTGTTTTTTTATTTTATTTTTGTTTTTGTCTTTGTTTTTTATTTTTATTTTTTTACTCATGCTTTTCCTTTGTTATAAGTAAAGTAGAAATTCTGTAGACCTACTAATGTCTAAATGTGGCCAAACTAATCCTCATAATTTTGTTCATTTATTTTTTTTCCTTTTAACAATTACGAAACTAATTGCTGAAGAAGTCAATATGTCACATTTTGGCTAGGTTGACTCGTCTAGGTATTTAGCTTCATTAGACTTCCAATTTCCTGCCAACATCTCATTCGGACAAGTAAAGCTTGACTCATTGAAAAATACGATTATAAGAGTATATGTCATGTAAAAATACCCTTCTTTCTTCCTCGTAAGTAAATAAAAGGTTTAAAGGTATTATCGATGTTAAGCACCATTACTAATAGATGGTGGATCCCACCTATATGGATCTCACATTACGGGACCCATTATCTATTAATGAATAGTGTTAAAACATTATCGGTGTCCTATAGCAGTAGTTTGTAATTTAAGGGATTAGGGAATAACTTGACTTGTATCTTTATAGTGATAAATTCCGATCACAAACTTACCTTGCATTTATCTAGGTATTATGTATAGACGAAAAGTCAATGACGAGTTGTGCCTTTTGTGGTGATAAATTCGATCGCATGCTCACCTATCACCGTTTGGTTCGGGGATTCAAACCATGTGATTGGAACCATTTTCGATTTACGTGTATTTTTTGTGAGAGAAAATATTGTAGCGAACCACGAATCATGATTCGAATCAGGGAACGAATCAAGGTACCAAACGAACTTCCCCAAACGTTTTTTTAAACACTTTTAGTTAGTTTGCTCCCTTTTAACTTTTATAACTATGACATTTATATAAGACTTTCTAAAAAAACTTTCAGTTACCCTCAAGTTTTAATTTTTAAGTACCAAATTCAGAAAAAAAAACATATTATACAAGTTTATAATTTTGTGTATTGCAAAGATAGTTATAAAAACATATATACCAAAATATATAATTGTACTATTATTTTAATTTAAAATTTTAGTTTAATTCATACTCCATCTGCAGGAAAAGAAAAAATGCCTATGGAAATTCCTAAACGTATGCTTCCATATAGGGGTGGTAATTCATGTTATGTGTCGTGTTTTAGTCATTTATTTTTAAATTTATAGTTTACCCGAACACGATTCGTGACACGGAATTTTTTAAAAACTGCAACACGAACACAAAACTATACTTTATGGATTGACACGACACGACACGAAATTAACCCGTGAACTTGAAATTGACACAAAAATTATATATTTTTCTTTAATTTTTTACATATTAGAAACAACTTAAAATTTACAACACGCTATAATATAATAATATCCATCAAAATTAAGCAAATAATAGTATAAGATTTTGAGTATAACTATCATGATATTATAAGTTCATAATAAATCTAAAATATGTAATGAAAAAAAAAATATTTTTTAATTTTTTACGATTTTCGTGTCATGTTCAGGTTAGGCGGGTCTAATCCAAAATTAATCCGTGTATTTCACGTCAATTTCAAATCTACCAAGGTCTGACGTGAACCTCTTTTTTTCTCAACATTAACCCATAAAATTCATATCGTTTTCAAATTGTGTTATCGTATAATGACTCATATTGAAATTTCCATATAACCGTTTGTGCCCCAACTATCGTTATATTACCTGTCTCTCTCTTCCTTTCTTTTTTCTATTTCGTGGTTGAATAAGTCTCTCCCTCCAAACTCCTATTTTACCTACCATTCTCTCTTTCTGGTTTTCAACTTTTTTTTTTTTTTAAATATACATTTACAATCGTTTTGTCTTGCTTTGCTAATATTGTTATGTAATTTTCAACAAAGACCTTGGATTTTATTTATTTATTTATTATTATTATTTGTGCTTGAAAATCAGGACTTTTGATAGAAACTTGGTGGTTGATTGTTCTTAAGATGTATAAGAGTAACCTTCTCTCAGCTTTCTCTTGTAATGACGAAAAAAATTTTAAAATTAAATAATGTAATTAAAGTCAAAATTTTTTCTGAAAAGTAGCATATTATATTTTACTAATTATGACTATTAGAATATACGTAAATAGTAAGATTGAATGTAAGTATGATGAATATATCAATATGATAAGTTATAATTTTGTTGCAACAAAAGGAAAGTGGTAATTTAACTTAATTGTTTATCTAAAAAAAATGTTCCGCAAATTTAAGTAATTTCAGTAATGTAAATGTTAATGTACCGTGACGATCACGTATGTACGGTCGTCAATCTCTTCTGCCCCATCAATTAACAATATTATAAAGATAACAATTCACATGTTACATAAGTTAGTACATAAAAGTTGAGATTTAAATTGCTGTCCTTAGCATTGCTCCATTTTGTAACTATTTTTTCAAGGACTTACCTCTCTCTGTTGGCTTGATTACGCTTCCTAAGATTTATATATTTTCATCCCATTGTAGCACAAATCTCTAATGTTCAGGCATAAAAATTGAAAGGATTTGCATGTGTTGATTGTCGAGAGGCTTCAAAATCTACAATTTTTTTAATTGATTTTTAGAGTTTTATTTATTAAACATCATTTTTTTCTTCTTTTCTTTTTTTCCTCGGGCTTGTTTTGTTTCTCTTCATATGTTATTTGACTTTTTCTTTTCATTTGCAATCTTATATTTTTTAGACATTTTCTGGTACGTCAACATACCAATTTTTCATTCGTCGAATCTACATAAAATCACGTAAAAGTTAAAAAATACACATATCTAACGGTTGGAAAAATCTGACAGACCAATACACCGGCGTACCGGAGAATCTCCATATATTTTTATTTGAAATGTGTATCATCAAATAACTTTTCACAAATGTGTGGTTGCCTAAACAATTTTCTTGCAGGTAACCCTTTTTCTCAAATATATATGGTCCTCATAACTATTTTTCTATAATTTCCCTACTGTAACAAGTTATAACTTCTTCTAAATCATTACCCTACTCAAACATTTTTTTCTTCAAACGCTCTCAATTATTTTTTCCATATGTACCCAATAAATTACTCAATGGGTAATTCGTTGCAATAAAAACAAAATTTTCCTTTTAAATGTGCTCTACTTCAAAATATATTTTATAAAATTAAACTCTTAAGAGAATAATAAATTAAAAAAACCAAAAGTTTTAAAGAAATTTTAGATTCTCATATTCAAAAAATTAATAAACTGAAATATGTGTGCTTCTAACTAGTGTCAAAAACTAAACAAGAATGCATTGGGATGAAATTTCTCAAAGTTCTAAATGCCCTTTGAACATAATGTCTTGAAAGTCCTTTGCACATAATGTCTTCAAAGTCCTTTGCACGTAATGTCTTGAAAGTCTTTTGCAGAAAAACTGAACACATTAGTTATTTAAAATAACTAGGATTTTTTAGCTTTTGTTTTTTGGTTTTTTATTTTATTTTTGTTTTTGTCTTTGTTTTTTTATTTTTATTTTTTTTGTTTATGTAATTGTACTATTATTTTTTTTGTAAAATATATACCAAAATATATAATTGTACTATTATTTTAATTTCAAATTTTTGTTTAATTCATACTCCATCTGCAGGAAAAGAAAAAATGCCTATGGAAATTCCTAAACTCATGCTTCCATGTAGGGGTGGCAATTCATGTCACATGTCGTGT
Source organism: Morus alba (assembly GCA_012066045.3). NCBI lineage: Eukaryota > Viridiplantae > Streptophyta > Magnoliopsida > Rosales > Moraceae > Morus > Morus alba. The sequence continues at coordinate 6,115,368 of CP050230.2, read as the reverse complement.
TTTGGCCATTTGTTTTTAAATTTACAGTTAACCCAAACACGACTGGCGATATGAAATTTTTTAAAAACCGCAACACGAACACAAAATTATATTTTACGGGTTGACACGACACGACACGACACGAAAATAATCTAAGACACAAAATTAACCCGTGAACCTGAAATTGACACAAAAATTATATATATTTTTTTAATTTTTTACATATTAGAAACAACTTAAAATTCATAACACGCTATAATATAATAACATCCATCAAAATTAGGCAAACAATAGTATAAGATTTTGCGTATAACTATCATCATATCACAAGTTCATAATAAAATGTAAAATATGTAATGAAAAAAAATATATATATTTTTGTTTTTTACGAGTTTCATGTCATGTTCAGGTTAGGCGGGTTCAATCCGAAATTAATCCGTGTTTTTCGTGTCAATTTCAAATCTACCAAGACTTGACCCAAAACTCTTTTGTTCTCAACATTAACTCACGAAATTCATTTCGTTTTCAAGTCGTGTTATCATATGGTGATCCACATTGAAATTTTCATATAAACGTTTGTGCCCCCACTATCATTATATTACCTGTCTCTCTCTTCCTTTCCTTTTTATATTTCGTGGTTGAATAAGTCTCTCCCTCCAAACATTTTCCTATTTTCGTTCTTTCTCTTGGTGCAACTCCTATTTTACCTTCCATTCTCTCTTTCTGGTTTTCAACTTTTTTTTTTAAATATACATTTACAATCGTTTTGTCTTGCTTTGCTAATATTGTCATGTAATTTTCAACAAAGACCTTGGATTTTGTTTATTTATTTATTATTATTATTATTATTTGTGCTTCAAAATCAGGACTTTTGATAGAAACTTGGTGGTTGATTGTTCTTAAGATGTATAACTTTCTCTAAGCTTTCTCCTATAATGACAGAGAAAATTTTAAAATTAAATAATGTAATTTAAGCCAAAGATTTTTCTGAAAAATATCGTCTTATATTTACTAATTATGACTATTAGAATATACGTAAATAGTAAGACTTAATGTAAGTATGATGAATATATCAATATGATAAGTTATAATTTTGTTGCAACAAAGGAAAGTGTTAATTTAACTTAATTGTTTATCTAAAAAAAAATGTTCCGTAAATTTAAGTAATTTTTGTAATGTAAATGTTAAAGTACCGTGACGGTCACATATGTAGAGTCGTCAATCTCTTGTGCCCCATCAATTAAAAATATTTCAAAAATAATAACTCACATGTTATATCAGTTGATATATAAAAATTAGGATTTGAGTTGATGACCTTAGCATTGCTCCATTTTGTAACTATTTTTTCAAGGACTTAGCTCTCTCCGTTGGCTTGATTACACTTCCTAAGATTTATATATTTACATCCCATTATAGCACAAATCTCTAATGTTCAGGCATAAAAATTGAAAGGATTTGCATGTGTTGATCGAAGTTTAATTAGTAGAGTCAGGACTAGATTTCATTTGTTTGAAAGAATCCTTCTTTGAAAGAATTCTATTATGTTTTTTTTCCTTTTTCCTTTTTCTTTTTTTTTTTTTTTTTTTTTTTTTTTTTTTCATTGTTGCTTGTGGGACGGTGCAGCCTTTTCAAATTGGTTCACCTCGAGAGGCTTCAACATCTATAATTTTTTTAATTGGTTGTTAGAGTTTTATTTATACCTGTTTAAGTCATTTTTTTCTTCGTTTCTTTTTTCCTCAGGCTTGTTTTGTTTCTCTTCATATGTCATTTGATTTTTTCTTTTCATTTGCAATCTTATATTTTTGAAACATTTTTCAGTATGCCAACAGACCAATTTTTCATTCGTCGAATATGCATAAAATCACTAAAAGTTAAAAAGTACGAAAATTTAACAGTTAAAAAAATTTAACATACCAATACGCTGACGTACCAGACAACCTACATATATTTTTATTTGAAATGTGTATCATCAAATAACTTTTCTTAAATGTGTGGTTGCCTAAACATTTTTCTTGTTGGTAACCCTTTTTCCCAAATATGGTCCTCATAACTATTTTTCTATAATTTCCCTACTGAAACAAGTTATAACTTCTTCTAAATCATTACCCTACTCTAACATTTTTTTCTTCAAACGCTCTCAATTATTTTCGACATATGTACCCAATAAATTACTCAATGGGTAATTCGTTGCAATAAAAACCTTTTTTTCCTGCTCTACTTAAAAATATATTTTATAAAATTAAACTCTTAAGAGAATAATAAATTTAAAAAAAAAAACCAAAAGTGTTAAAGAATTTTTAGATTCTCATATTCAAAAAATTAATATAAAATTAGATTCTCATATTCAAAAAATTTTTAGATTCTCATTTATTTTTCCCTTTAGCAAACTAATTGCTGAGGAAGTCCATATGTCAACATTTGGCTAGGTTGACTCGACTAGGTCTTTAGCATCATTAGAGTTCCAATTTCCTACTAGCATCTCATTGGGGGACAAGTAAAGCTTGACTCAAAAAAAAAAAAAAAAAAAAAAAAAAAAAAAAAAAATTTAAGAGTATTTAAGATGACATGTCATGTCAAAATACCCTTGCTTCTTCTCCATAATTAACAGGGAAATTTAATTTGTATCTTTCTAGTGATAAATTCTGATTACAAACTCACCTTTCTTTTATCTAAGATATTATTTAGGGACGAAAAGTAATGACAACTTGCATCTTCTACAGTGATACATTCTGATCGCATGTCCACCAAAAGTTTTTCTAATCTTGTATCTTCTATCATTTTACTTTATGCGTTGTTTATTTAAATTTTGGTTCTGATTTTATTATAGTATTTTATATTTTAAAAATTTTTGAATTTAAAATTTTCTTCTCTCACAAAATTTATATTAATGGATTAAAATCATTTATTTAAACGCGTAAACTAAATAGATCTTAAAATGTTTCCCCAACAATTTTTTTCGACACTTTTCTAGTTTGTTTGCTCCCCATTAACTTTTATAACTATGTTATTTATATGAGACTTTTTAAAAAACTTTCAATTACCCTCAAGTTTTAACTTTTAAGTATCAAATTTGCGAAAAAAAAAGTTTACGTACCTCTAATTTCAAATTTTAAAATGCCAAATAAACCAAAATCAGTAATATTATTATACAAGTTTATAATTTTGGATATTGTAAAGATAGTTATAAAAAAAATATACTCGAAAATATGTAATTATACTATTATTTTAGTTTAATTCATGCTCCATGTGGAAAAGAAAAAGAGATTTTCTCAAGAATGATAACATATCGATATGCTAAGTTTTTTGTCCGTTGAATCTGCATAAATTCACGTGTATATTAAAAAAAACAAAAAGTTTTAATGAAATTTTAGATTCTCATATTCAAAAAATTAATAAACAGAAATATTCACGTGTGTGCTTCTAACTAGTGTGAAAAACTAAACATGAATGCATTGAGATGAAGTTATTATTTCTGGAAGTTCTAAAAGCCCTTTGCACATAATGTCTTGAAAGTCCTGAACACAGTAGTTATTTAAAAAAGCAGGGATTTTAGCTTTTGTTTTTTTTTTTTTTCGTTTTTTGTTTTATTTTTGTTTTTGTTTTTTTATTTTATTTTTTATTTTGTGCTTATGCTTTTCCTTTTACTTGAAATTCTTACAAAAGTGGGGCCAAACTAATCCTCATAATTTTGTTCCTTTATTTTTCCCTTTATCAAACTAATTGCTGAAGAAGTCGACATGTCAACATTTTGCTAGGTTGACTCGTCTAGGTCTTTAGCATCATCAGACTTTGATTAAGAGTATTTGAGATGACATGTCATGTCAAAATACCTTTCCTTCTTCTCCGTAAGTAATAGGGAAATGACTTGATTTGTATCTTTGTAGTGATAAATTCCCATCTTGATTTGTATCTTTGTAGTGACAAATTTCCATCACAAACTCAATTTTCATTTATCTAAAGTATTATGTATAGACAAAATGTCCACTTGTGTCTTCTACAGTGATAAATTCTGATTGCATGCCCCACTTAAAATTTTTCTAATATTGTGTCTTCTATCATTTTGTTTTATGCGTTGTTTATTCAAATCTTGATTCTGATTATGTTATAGTGTTTTTTTACTTTTGAATCAGAATTACTGATTTAAACACATAAATCAAATAGATCTTAAAATGTTTCCCCCAACAATTTTTTAAATACTTTTTTAGTTAGTTTGCTCCCCATTAACTTTTATAACTATGATATTTATATGAGACTTTTTAAAAAAACTTTCAACTACCCTCAACTTTTAAGTATCAAATTCAGGAAAAAAATTTTAAGTACCTCATATTTCAAATTTTAAAAGGCCAAATAAACCAAAATCAATAATATTATTATACAAGGTTATAATTTTGAATATTGTAAAGATAGTTATAAAAAAAATGCACCATAATATGTAATTGTACTATTATTTTAGTTTAATTCAAGGCCCATTCCAAATAAAAAAGAATCTTTTTTGATACGTCAATATATCGATATGTTAAATTTTTTATCTGTTAAATCTATAGAAAATTACATAAAAAAAAAATACAAATATAACGGTTAAAAAAATTAAACATACTAATAGACAAAACGTATAAGAGAATTTCTTTACCGTTTGTCCCTTTTATCATTACATCACATGTCTCTCTCGTCCTTTCCTTTTTTTTTTATTTTTTATTTCGTGGTTAAATGTCTCTCTCTCCAAGCATTTTCCTATTTTCTATTTTACCGTTAAAAAAAAACTCATATTTTACCTTCTATTCTCTCTTTCCGGTTTTGAACTTTTTTTTTTCTTTTTTTTTTTTTTTTTGCAAATGTACATTTATAATCGTTTTGTCTTGCTTTGCTGACATTGTCATGCAATTTTCAACAAAGACTTTGAATTTTATTTATTTATTTATTTGTTATTATAGAGGCCTTTTTTTAGTACGCCAACAATCGTGGAGAAAAATGGTGCAGTAGTTAATTCTTCGCTACTTGAGAAAAGGTCAACAACGTCCAGGGGCATATTTGTCTGCCCAATATTTTAATATAACGCAAATACCTCCAGCCTTGTATACTAGGCACTCGCATCTTCCCCCCTATAAAGACCAGCTTTAAGTTTCACTTCTATCTTATCAATCAGTGGAAAATCAGAAATCGCATATCAAAGCATCCTTTTTGCTTTTTCATAATGTTAAAAATGTGCTTTTTTGGTCTTCTCATATTTGCTTATTTCCTGTTCACTTCACGTTTCAGTTCCGCGCACCCACTTTGCCGTGCTCATGAAAGGTCATCCTTGTTGGATTTTAAGGCAAGCTTTGCCATCAAGAAGTCTGCTTCTGATGATCCTTCTGCTTATCCGAAGGTTGCTTCATGGGCGCAAGGACGGACGACGAGCAACTGTTGCTTGTGGGACGGTGTTGAGTGCGACGAAGATACCGGCCGTGTGATCAGTCTCGACATGAGCAGCAGCTTTCTCTATGGCAACATCGACTCTAACAGCAGCCTTTTCAAACTGGTTCACCTTCAGAGGCTTAACCTTGCTGATAACGATTTCAATCTCTCTCAAATACCAACTGCTATCAGCCATCTTCCTATGCTGACTTATCTCAACCTCTCATACTCCGTATTTTCTGGCCAAATCCCATATGAAATTTCAGGACTATCCCACTTGTCTTCTCTTGATCTGTCTGGCTATTATGATTCTGATTCAGGAGAAGACTTGTTGGAACTCAAAAGACCTAATTTCAGTAGCCTCATTCGAAACTTGACAAACTTAGAAGAACTTTCTCTGAGTTCTGTCAACATATCATCCACAGTGCCTACTTCACTCGCAAACTTTTCTTCTTTGACATCTCTCGTCCTAAAACATTGCGGACTGACAGGTAAGCTCCCTGTCGACCTTTTCCACTTGCCTAGCCTGCAAATTCTCAATGTGAAGTCAAATAATTTCTTTGGTGAATTGCCTCAATTTAACCAAACCAGTGCTTTAAAGGTATTGAACCTGGCATCAAATAGCTTTTCAGGGGAAATACCTACATCAATTGGGAATTTGAATTCCTTGATTGAGTTGTTTGCTTATGACTGCAGCCTATCCGGGGTGATTCCACTCTCCATTGGAAATCTTACGCATCTCAAATATCTAGACCTTTCAATAAATAACTTCTCCGGTCCAATCCCTTCCTCCATTAGTAATCTTAAGCAACTCAAATATCTGTACCTTTATGAAAATAACTTCTCCGGTCCAATCCCTTCCTCCATTGGAAACCTTAACCAACTCATTGAATTATTCCTTGATTCAAATCATTTTAGCGGGCCAATTCCATTATCATTTTCAAAACTCATAAATTTGGAATCTCTTTACCTATTGGGAAATGAGTTGAGTGGCACGGTGGATTTTGATCTGTTTCTTCGCCTTAAAAATCTTACAGTGCTATCTCTGTCGGAAAACAACCTCTCACTGATCATTAAACCTAGTGTAGACAGACCTCCACAATACATAATTTTAGAACTGTCCTTTTGCAATTTAAGCACTTTCCCTGACTTCCTGAGGCATCAAGTAAGAATGGAGAATTTGCGGCTTGTTGGTAACAATATTGGTGGCCCGATTCCTGCATGGCTGATGAACATGAGCAGGGAGACATTGTTCGACATAAGCCTCGCTGAAAATTCCTTGACAGGGGAACTTTCACCTGCCATTTGCAATTTTAGTTCCCTTTCGGTCCTCAGGTTGAACGGAAATAAGTTGGCTGGTGAGCTTCCAATGTGTTTGGGAAACTTCAGTGATTCGCTGGCGAGGTTGGATCTCGGAGATAACTCTTTTTCTGGCAGCATTCCTCAATTTACAAAGGGTAACCAATTGAAGGATATAGATTTAAGTCATAATCAGTTGCGAGGGAAATTGCCACGATCACTGGCGAATTGCAAGATGCTTGGATCCCTTTCTGTGGAAAACAATCAGCTCAATGATGTCTTCCCCTATTGGTTGGGGTCTCTTCCAGAGCTGCAAATTCTGGTGTTGGGGTCGAATAAATTCCATGGAGTAATCAAGGCACCTCAAACCGACCTTGGTTTTGTAAAGTTGCGTATAATTGTCATATCTTATAATAACTTCACTGGAATGTTACCGTCTAATCTCATTCAGAATTTGAAGGCCATGAAAAGCAGTAGCGTTGGGGATTTGCGTTACATGGGGACAACATATCAAAAACCAAGCGGTGATGAGACTATAACCTCCACCTTCTCAACTACTATAACAATAAAAGGGGTGACTAGATATTATGAGAAAATCAATGACGATCTTTCATTCATAGATTTCTCAAACAACAATTTCGGTGGAGAAATTCCAGAAGTCCTTGGAGACCTAAATGGGCTTTCTGCTCTCAACCTATCCAACAACAATCTCACGGGTGGCATACCGTCAGCCTTGGCAAACCTAAAAGCATTGGAATCCTTGGACCTTTCGCAAAATAAGCTGTCGGGAAGGATCCCTCCGGTGCTGGCGAAGCTCAGTTTCCTTGAGTACTTCAATGTCTCTCACAATAGCCTCGCAGGGCCTATACCACCAGAAAACCAGTTTGAGACCTTCGGGAGCAGTTCATACGAGGGCAACATGGGATTGTGTGGAATTCCATTGCCAAACAAGTGTGGAAACTCTGAGGCCTCAGGACTGGTGCCGCTTCCGTCGTTTGATGAAGAGCAAGAAGATCATTCAGGGTCTCCCTTTCAGTTCGGTTGGAAAGTAGTGGCGATAGGGTACGGTTGCGGCTTTGTTGTTGGAGTGTTTATTGGGCATGTCGTGATTACAAGAAAATCCAGGTGGTTTGCCATGACTTTTCGTGTGAAGAATTTGCATGTGAAAAGGAAGCCAAGGATGAAACGTCGAAATTGATTCTAACTCTATTTGTGCTTTGTTGTTTACTTTCTGTTAGTGTGAAAGAGCAGTTAATGTACTAAATAAATTGCTCTGTTCTTGTTTGTGTTGAAATCCTGTTGTGTGAAGTTACATGTCAAAGGCTATGCCATTGCTTGTAGTTGTGATTCCGTATGTCTTTAGTGAATTCCAATGTAGCCACTTCTATGTGCTTTGGTTCTTCACCTTCTTTGTTCTTCTCATTCCGTGCCATTTTCTATTTTTCTATTTGCTTATTTTCTCATGGAATTCTTGATTAAACTTTTGGTCTATTATATGTGCTCAAAACTTGATTAAACTTATCGATTATGCTAACATTTTATAGAAATGAGTGACATGCTCCTCCCAAATTTGACTTGGTTTCTTTTATTTTAACTCATAGTCGACACTCAAGATTAAAGTAAGATACATATGCAGTCAAAAATGTTCTTATATGTAAGACTAAGAGCGAAAACCTAATCTGAAAATAAATAAGTACATGTGAAACATTAAAAAAAAAATCCAATTTGAATCTTACGTGAAGGACAAAATCTATTATATCCGTATTACTTATGTTGAAATGCAACCAAAAAAGTTAGAATATCTTACAAACAGCATAAATTATAATCACTAAAATTCTATACGCAAGTTATAGCATATAATGTCAAAATTAGTACGATAATTGTTGGTTAGCTTTGTTATTGTTAAAATATTCCAAAACAATAGTTATATGCAAGAGGCGAACTTTTTTTTTTTTTGGGTGCCTACCAGGTTTAGTTCCTGTAAAAATAATGAATGATAAATGTCAATCCTTTTTCTCTATATATATATATATATATATATATATATATATATATATATATATATATTTCACATTGAGTGGATTGAAACTCTTGTAATGTGGCCTCAAGAGTCTCGTTTAAGCTCTACATATACGTTTTTTGTTAAGATTATATAACCAACTTACATGACTCTACATGCAAGTGACAATAATCGGCTTCTCCCTCCATTTAACATATTTGGGGCTTCAGACTCTTGGTAGAGTATCATTTCGTAACTATTTTGATATCCCATTGTAGCATAATTCTCTTATGTCAGGGATGAAAACTGAAAGGATTTTGCACTTGTTGATCGAAGTTCAATAAAGTCCTGACCAAATACGTTCGCTTGAAAGAAAACTTCTCTGAAAGAAGAAGCAACTTTTGTGACGACCCTAACTTTTGATCATCATCCTACGTTCATACTTAGCATTACTTATCATCTACTACTTTCTAATTCTATTCTCATTCGTAAAATGCCGTAGCATTTTGTTTTAAACTATACATGAAATGCTGTAGCATTCTACTAGCATTTTGTTACATTAATCGTACCTTATGACTAGAAGTTGCTATGCATAACCTCATAGTCCTGTGATCTTTACTTACATTACATAACCTAACCATATCTATAAATATGGTCTACTTAAAACACTTTGCAGTGTTTACCAATTGCGTGTAGATCCCATTACCCACTTGCCCACACTCCACTGCTGCATCCTCTCTGCATGCCCAGCAACAAGTTTCAGGGAACTGGTGCCTTACCTGAGCTTCCTACAACACGAACAAACGTAATGAGCTTTCGCTCAGCAAGTAACAGTAGGCCATAGTAAAAGCATACAATAATGCATACCCATATATGCATTCATGTCACATATCCTAAGACATTCTGTACTTTTAGAACGTATATCACTTATGTTCTTCTTCTTTCATTACGTAATTTGTTCAGCTTTTGTCTCTTTTTAGTCGTTCACATTGTATTTTCACGTTCTAAACGACTTTCGTTCTGTGTTTCTCTCTTTTCTTTCTTCTTTACAGATATCGTACCCTTATATGGAACGATTTCTGTTTTTGTTTTCTTGTCTTTTATTTCTTATGGGCCCTATCCTGTTGTACCATAGCGCGCATAACCAGTGAGGAGTGGGGTAGCTAACCAATCCAACTCAGTCACGGTTTCATTTCTTTCATAGTCTCATAATAACATTTCCTTCGAAGGCTGGTACAAACAGAACGTTTAGTCTCTTACCGTTTATCAATTTTCTCATTGAAACGGTAACTTTAGTTAAATCTTATGACTTTGTGCATTTTGAGCAATTTATCATGATTTCTTTATACGTTATTTTACTGTCATCTTTTCTCAGCATGACAGTAATTTCAATCTTATTTTGCGTATTAACGCATTTCCATCAATTTTCTATGAAATTGATTTTGACTTAACCTCATGTTTTTCGTAGAGTAAAATTCTACTACTATTTACGGTCCATAAGTACATTCATAGCACCGTACATCTTAAAACATTCATAACATCATACATCTTGAATCATTCATAGCATCATACATTATTCAAGAAACACCATTCTTATTCTAACATTCATTGAGCATGTAATATGCACAATTATGTGCAACACAAAAGAATAAGTTCGTTCGTGTCATAGACAAAAACAAACTACTGGTACTTACTATATGCACAATTTCTGTGCATCATAGAAAAATAAGCTTGTTCGTGATATAGACATAGAAAAACTACTGTACTTACCTGCTTTCCAGTTATAGCATAATTCTCTACTCGCTCAGATCTTCTATCCTTTACTGCTAAATTCTGTAAATAAACACCCATCCAGATGGTAAGATTAGCCTTTAGTATGCTATTTTATGTAGGATAGTCATAAAGGAAATTAAATCCTTTCTTATAGAATGTATTTATCCTTTTTATTAAGGATCATAAAAATTATAATTTCTATTATAAGGACTAGTTAAATCCTCATAATTCTATATTCCATAATTGCCTTTACGAATTCGTGAATTCATAAATAACATATCCCATGGACATCATATGTTCTAAATTACATATCATTAATCATACTGTACTTGCCTCAATTCCGAACTAAGCAGTTCCGGTTATACCCGCTTGTCGTGTTCCAATGCGTATCTCCTTGATATCCATTTTAGGAGAAATCATAAACGCTTTGCATGATCCACTAGCATCATTGAAGCGTTAGACATTCAATTCTAAACTTCAGTGAATCCATTCGATTCACCTCGATCCGCGTGCAATCGGTACCATACCAGTTTTATCAAAATTGAATTTGATCGAGCGGAGGTCACCATTGCGTTCAGCACGTCGAAACGAGTCGGGATATGGTCTTGGATCAACAAATGGAAGTCGATAGCCTGAGGAATGATACTTCACCGGAAAATGGCGGCGGTGTACGGCGGCGCATGCTCCCGGAGAGTTTTTCCGTGGCGGACTTGGGTCCTACCCCCTATAAATCGACCCATTGGTGTGGTCAATTTCATACAATTCGACCTGTAACAGTACAAATCGGGACCGGCAACGTCGCTAAAATCCGGCGACCCAAATCTCACATTTCCGGTCATGAAATCCTAAAATTAGTTGAGGGGTTTTCTTACCCATGATCTCATGAGTGTTTTGACACCGAACTCACGATGATCTAACGGTCCGATCATCGGAACCAACCTACACCATCACGACGGCGGTGGCGAGCTCTGTTTTCCGGCCAAATGGCGACGGTGATGACTGAATCTGATCGGGATCGACTCATCTATTAACTCTGAATCTAATGGTAGGGGTCGTGACACCTACTGCATCCCGGAGGAAGAAAAACGACGGTGGCGGCGCGGCGATTCTGACCACCACGTACGGCGGTGCTCCGGCCATAATTGAGCTATGAAAATGGGTGGGTTTTCTTCGTCACGCTGCACTGAGTCCATAGGGACTGAAATCACCTCAATCGGAGGTCCGACGAAGGAAATATCGCGATCGAAAGTTTTGGTTGTTTTCAAAACTTCGGCCGGCGATTATGGCTTATTCCGGCAGAGTTCGGGGTCGTGCGACCTGTCAAAATACTCAGCTCATCGAAAGCTTTCCATTGACACCAGCTGTGTCAAAAACGGAGGTCTGAATCTCAAAGTGAGATTTTGGCCATGGACGGTTTCATTTTTGAGAGAGAACGTTCGAGAGAAGAGAGAAACAAACGCGTGAGAGGAGAGAGAAAGTGAAACTTTAGAACTTATCCTTAAAAATTCTCTCTAAACATGTATAATTTATTCTAACTGGAGATTATTTACTTCACCGACAAAAATTTTTCCCGGATATTACAACTTTTGCCTTTAAAGAGAGTAGTGCATATTAAATTACACAAGCTTCAAAAAAAAGAAAAAAAAAAACACAAAACTATGGCCATGGGTCACTAGCTTATGGCTACTATATTATTATTTGCTTATTTTCAATGGATGTTATTGTATTTTAGTGTGTTATGAATTTTAAGTTATTTTTAATATTAAGAACTAAATAAAGTATATAATTTTCGTGTTAATTTCGAATTCACGGGTCAATTTCGTGTCACGTGTCATTTTCATGTCGTGTCAACCTGTAAAGTAATCGTGTCGCGTTCGTGTTGCGATTTTTAAAAAATTTTGTATCACGAGTCGTGTTCGGATTAACTGTAAATTTAGAAAGAAACGATCAAAACACGACACGTGACACAAATTACCACCCCTGCATCCACGAGTGTATATAGTGCATTTGAGTGAGAAACATCAAGCATAAGACATTTGACGAAGATAATCTATTCCATGAATTTATGATCAATGAATTTGGGATCTAATTATAGCATCTCCTCAAGTAAGGCTCCTCGCATTTATTGTCCTCGTAATCATGATTTTAGAAACTATGATAGATATGTAATTTTCAATTTCTTCATCCGAGCATACCATTGTCATCTCCAGCAAATGATTAGAAAAAATTCAGTTTCCCATTCATGTAAATACAATGGGAAGGAATTAACAAACTTATATGTGACATATTCATATCTATAGTCAACATTATTCAAATAACATATCATGACACTAATATTATTTAAATCAAGATGTGATCCCGATTACATTTGAATCTCATAACTTTCTTTTGATATTAAAAAAAAAATATGATACATGTATTTTAATAACAAATTTATTTATTTTATATATCTTTTTAACGTTTACGCTATTATAAAATATTAAAAATATGTTATAATGTAAATTTTTACAATTTCCGTGATTCTTTTTTATATTCCCACTAATCAATATTTTCTTTAAAATTTTTATAAAATTAGGGCCCGTTCACTTCGCTGATTCGAGTTTTTAATTCGAGTTGAGATTTAATTTTATGTGAGAGCTTTTTACTATAGTAAAAAAGTTAGATGTGATTATTTGTGAGAGCTTTTTACTGTAACAAAACTCGAATTCTAAACTCGAATAAGCAAAATGAACGAGGCCTTAAAGTACCGATTGATATTGATATTTTCATCTTTGTAGGTGAGTAGGATGATTCGGAATTTATCATCATACAAATCAAGTCATTGCCCTGAAAAGGGGAAAAAGAATCAAGTCAAGTCAAGTCATTGCCCAGGTTGCCGTACCCCAGGATTGATTGGCTCCACATCTATACATATCAGGCTTTCATCAACGCCGTCAACTTCTACCTCGAGATGTGCGACTTCTCCGATCTCTTTCATATTAGGTACGCTTTTTCTTTCTTTCCTGTTTCTGTTATACGAAGCCTATTTTATCGTCTTGTTTTATTTATTTATTCTGGTGTGGACTTTTTTTTTTTTTTTGGTGAATATTTTGATGTGGAATTGTTCAACTGGATTTGACTACAATTTTTAATTTTTACTCTTTTTTTAAAACTATTTTTAATTTTTACTTTAGAACAGAAAAACAGTTGAAAGTTTTCTTCTTTAAGAATTTTGTAATTTAATATCCTTTTATTTTATAGAGTTAAATTTCTTTTAATGTGGCCTTATTGTTGATCGATATACTAAATTCGCTGCTGAATAAATATGGGAATTATATTGAACGACAAGTAAAATTCAAGCAGGTCGAGTTGATTTTTGAGGTGAAATTGAAATCTAATCATTTTTTATTTTTTAATAACGTTAGTGAAATGTTCGGAACAAAATTATATTAATTGTGTTGTGTGAATTTGGGAGCTAAAAATAATTCCAGTGTTGGTTTGTTGGCAAAATTGTAGAGGTATGTTAAATTGTGTATATATATATATATATATATATATATATATATATATATATATATATATATATTTTCCTCCTTATCTTAGAGCATGTTTAGTTTCACGATAGATCAAATGGCATGGGTGGGGCACGATTTAGAAGGACGCAAGTTCGATCCTGATGAGCCAAATTAATTAGTTCGATTGTAATGTAATAAGTGTGTATAATTAGTTGAGTTATTTCGCTAGTCACGTTGGATCGATGCCAGGAAAGTACATTCATAAACTTGACAAATTGAACAGTAATAGATACTTATTTATAAATGTGACTAATTCGTTTGAGTTGTTAGTTAATTCGTTAATCAAGTGATCATAATAAAGAAGTGTCCCTTGGTCTTAAGAAAATATAAAAATGTTAGGCCTGTTCTTTTGTACAAAAAACTCAAAAAAAGACAATTCGAGTTCCAATTTTATTCAAGTTCATAATATTTTAAGTTCTAATTTTATTCAATTTTACTCAACTTTATTTAAGTTACAACTTCAATTCAAGTTATAACTCAAATTCAACTCAAAAATTACACTCAAGTTACACTCCGAAAGAACAGGCCCGTAATGTTCCAAACAAATACATAAAATTTAGAAAATACAAGTAATCAAATTTGAAGATAAACTCCATAACATGTTACAATACAATTTATATAACGTTATAAATTTCTTGTACTAGTCACATTCTTATAAATTTAAAAGTATGTATTTTGAATATTATAGCACAACGCATTTTTTCCCCCCCGTAAATTGAGGTCTCTTTAGTTGCGGATCAAAAATTTGAACCAAATACAATGATGTTAAGATCAACTTGATTAAGGAATTGAAAAGCATTGCTTGCAAAATCAATATCAACCCTTAATGTAAATCTAATACTTGACCATGTTTGCTTTTATCTCTTGCTGCCTTCAGCCCTCAATACTTATTTGCCTTTTTTTTTTTTTTTTTCCTCCCTATCTTTTCTTTCTTTCTTTCTTTTTTGGGCCCCTTCATTCACAACTTTTTTCAGTCCCAGTTTCTGCCCTCTGGCCTGGTAACATGGGCTTCAAAGTTTAATTTGTCTGGCTGAATATTCTCTTAGTCTTAAACACACTGCACAACGTCAATTTTCACGCTAGATCATATATTTTACTCTTTTCAATTACCTTGTAAAACTGACATATATACCAGCTTTGTTCAAGAATCTTTACTGACAATGTGTGATAATATCATATTGAGCACCCTTATTTATTCTAATGAGATTAAAAATCTGCTACTCACGTCAAATAAGTCTCGTTAAATAAGTAAGTGAGAGTCACCATTTTATTAGTGATGTAGTTTTATATCCCGACAAGATAAATATCACATTTCTATCATATTAAACTAGTATCTGTTTTTTGTTTCTTTTTCAATATGTGAAATATTAAACTTAACAGTTATGCTTTTGACTCACTGTATGGCATGTAAGGCTCTTAGGGGCATGTCACTCCATCGAGCTCATGACAGGAACAGGAAATGGCGTCGTATGGAAGAAGACGACAGCGTGTTTGTTTACAGAGAAGGAACCTTGGATCAATCAACGTATAATTTGTATCACTTTGATAAGAACAACAACAACAACAGTGGAGGCTGTAGCAGAGTCAAGTCCATCGGCATTCGGAACAAAGGCCACAGCACTCCTACTAGCTGCGTTGTTCCTTTGAAAGATTTAGTTCCATCACCAGTTAAGTTGGAGAAAGTATGAGCGAAAAAGGGTTCCTTAATAGGTTTTTGTTTTCTTTTTTTCTAAACAGTTCCTTTGTTTTAATGGTGGTTTTGCAAAGATGGATTCGGTACAGAATAATACAATTTTGATAAATGAACTGTGTAGTGGTTTACTTTTGCCCTTGTAGTTTTGTGTTAGGCCTGCTAGTATATTTCATTCTATTTTTTGAGTCTTTAGACGGTTGGAAAAATTCTGATCTTGGGTTTTCATAGCTCGACAATTGGAGAATCAAGAATCTACTAGTTAGAGAGCTAAGGTTTGGTTGGGCCTTTCCTTTGTATGAGGACTACTATTCTAGTCCGAGTCTTTGTCCCATCTCACTTCACCTCGTCCTATACTGGCGGCTTGGCATAAATATAGGTGTAGTTTTGATAGTTATTTTAATATTTAGTTATTAATGGGTATTATTAGTTTAATTGTAAGATATTAATTCAATAATTATAATAAATTATATAGTTCACCAAAATATTTATAATAATTAATGAAATTAGATTTTTATATTTAATGGTAACTATTTATGAAAACGAAACCATTAAAAATTCGTCCATATAATATATATTATACACACACTATCTTGAGTAGTATTTTTGGGTGTTTCCCCTATTTTCTTTATTTGAAAATTACTTCATTCAAACAGCAAAAATGACAGCTACAACAGGAACTACCTTCTAAATGTCAATGAACCCTGACCTTGATGAATAACAAACCCAATTACAAAAAGTATGAGCACTTTGGTTACTGGATATTGTGATCTAGTTGAAGTAAATAAACCGAAAGTTAGCAGCTAAATTAAAAATACTCTCAACAATACTAAGACACCACCACTCTGGACAAACAATATCTAGCTTCAAAGTGTCAATGCCTAACTTCTAATCTAAGACCTCATTCGTTTCGTTAATTCAAAATACAATTTAAGTTTTTACTACAGTATTTTCTCACAAAAATTCAAATTCAACTTTTCAACTATAGTGTTTTCTCTCACATGAATTCACTTAATATATCTTAATATAAGCAGCACATGATCAAAAATCTCAACAAACCAAGACCTGTGAGGTACTAAAAACATATAATTCAAGACCAGATAAAGATCTCTCTTTTTTTTTCTTTCTTTCGTCTCTTGGTTTTTGCTTAAAACCAACATCCTTAAAATGCATAGCTCCTGAATCAAAAACAAAAATAAAAGAAACTATTTTGAGGTTCTAAAAACATATCTCAAAGCCTCACATCAAGCTCCAGTATTACTAAATAAGTTTCACACTTGTAGTTCCCTTTTCGTGTGATAATCACAAATAATGGTTGGTACATTCCTTTTACAAGTTCTGAGACAAATAAACCATTATCCAGAAAATATATTTTCTCGTGATTTTCATTTATTTGACAAATGGAGAAGCAAATTGTAACATAATAAATACTCCATCCAACAACATATAATTAAATCTTGAAATTCATCAAGGTACATAAATGGCTTATTGATTCATCAAGACCTATGAAAATGACAAAGAACTATTAAGAGATGATGCATGGAGTACCTCAAATTTAGAGTCGTATCCAAATCGGCTAAGCGGACAGAATGGTGGCCGTTGCTCAAAACTCGATTTGAACAAAGATATATCTGACATTTCTAAATCGGAACTCGAGATTGGCCGTTTATTGCAGCTAAATTTCTGAGGAGTTGCTTGTCACGTGGCTGAAAATGGAAATCAGAGTTCAGATCAACATAATAATATGCTTTCACATAAATTTTGAAATTTGCTATTTATTGTCGCTGAATGAAGATATGTTCATCTAACCACATGTTCATCTATCCCATGTAAATTCGAACCTTTCCCTTTAGAATTCTCACTCTAATCACTTTGAAATTGAACAAACGGATGAAACCGGAACCCTAATACGAATGCAATGGAATTCACACACAACAAGTAATTACTATTTAGGCCTCATTCAGTCCGTCGATTCGAGTTTTTAGTTCGAGTTGAGATGTGACTTTATGTGAGAGTTTTTAACTGTAGCAAAAAAAAAAAAATATATGACTTCTTATAAGAACTTTTAATTGTAATAAAATTAAAATTAAAAAATTCAAAACAGTGAAATAAACGAGACCTTAATTAACATCAATAAGAACAAATAGAGAGAAAATTAAGGACTTACTGTTGAAGCTTGACTCTACCGGTGTGTATTAACGGTAATCAAGGTAATATCTTACCCTTGGATCCTATTTATTTAAACATCCAAAAATCCTGCGGTTAAAAGAGTTGAAATTGGAGGAAGATTTTTAGACTCTGATCGCAGGGCTTTTAAGTGTTTGAATAAATTGGGTTAAAGGTTGGACTTGGAAATAACTTTTATTGTCCTTAACAAACGCTCATAGGATCAAAATCATAATAAAAAAATTTTAATTAGACCTTAATCGTAGAGATTTTTAAATTGAACTTGGAAATAACTTTTATTGTCCTTAACAAACGCTCATAGGATCAAAATCATAATAAAAAAAATTTAATTAGACCTTAATCGTAGAGATTTTTAAATTGAAATAGTCAATTAATTAATTAAAAAAAATAGGGAAAACATTAGGAGGATGTGTAAAAAAAAAAAAAAAAAAAAACTTCCTGAAATTACAACGAAATTTACACCCATGGATATAGCCAAAATGCAAGTGGCCGCTATGTTTATTTCTTTTTTGGGTGGTTGTCTACGTGTTACACTCATAGAGGGCGTTTAATTGGTGTATTCGTGCCATGAATTGAATTATGATTTCATAGTTTATTATAGTATTTTTTTACATAAAAAATACACATAAATTAAGAATAGTTCTGAATCATAATTCTAAATCCATAAACTAAACGTCCACAGATACTTCTCTCTTACCAAGGTCTAAGTTATGAACCAACGCGTCCAGCAAAAAAAAAAAAAAAAAAAAAAAAAAAAGTTGTGGACTAACGCGCCTCGTCATTTTCAAATTGGAAGAAAGCATTTCCCTTTTCCTCATAGAATGTGAACGACGGACAATTGGACATTATTGTCGTACAAAATGTGAACGACGGGCAATTAGACATTATTGTTGTTCATTTGACAAAGCTACGGCCTTTACTAGATTTTACTTTCCGTATGACTAAAATGATAAGTGAGCAAGGCTTTATGTAATTTTTGAAACTTCAGTCACAATTTCAGAATTTTTAAGGTATCGAAATTTTTTCAACTAAAAAATTCATTTTGCCAATATATTGGAAAAATATATGAAATATCGGCATGAATATCGATATTGGTAAGCATATAGTGTAATTTAGGAAAAATTTTGAGAAATTTCAGAAAAATTTCTGTTAATTTTTCTATTAAATATTAATCTCTACCTACACCGTCTTTGTCCTCTGGTGATAGACTTTGCTTGACATTCTATCTTTTCTGTTTTTTCTTTAAAAAGAAGAAAAGTTGGCGTGAGAATAAAGAAAAAAACTATTCATCCACGTATGCCTGATAATATGATCACAACACGACAACAGGATTCAAAAATAATATAAATTTCATGGGTTAAGATTGAGAAAAAAGATGTTCGGGTCAAAATTAGATTGACCTGAAATTAACACGAAAAATACGGGTCAATTTCGAGTTGAACCTGTCTAACCCGAACATGACACGAAACTCGTAAAAAACTAAAAAATACATATATTTTTCATTACATATTTTTTTATTTTATTATGAACTTGTGATATCATGATAGCTATACTCAAAATCTTATATTATTATTTTCTTATTTTCAATGGATGTTATTGTATTTTAGTGTGTTATGAATTTTAAGTTATTTTTAATATGTAAAAACTAAATAAAAGTATACAATTTTCATGGTAATTTCGGGTTCATGGGTCATTTTCGTGTCGTGTCAACCCGTAAAGTGGTCGTGTCGTGTTTGTGTTACAGTTTTTAAAAAATTTCGTATCACTGGTCGTGTCAAGTTAACTGCAAATTTAGAAAAAAGCGATCAAAACACAACACGTGACACAAATTGCCACCCCTACATCCGCGAGTATATATAGTGCATTGAGTGAGAAATATCAAGCATAAGTACATTTGACGAAGATAATCTATTCCATGAATTTATGATCAATGAATTTGGGATCTAATTATAGCATCTCCTCAAGTAAGGCTCCTCACATTTATTGTCCACGCAATCATGATTTTAGAAATTATGATAGATATGTAATTTTCAATTTCTTCATCCTAGCATACCACTATCATCTCCAACAAATGATTAGAAAAATTCACTGTTTCCCATTCATGTAAATACAATAGGAAGGAATTAACAAACCTATATGTGACATATTCATCTCTATAATCAGCATTATTCAAATAACATATCATGAGACTAATATTATTTGAATCAAGATGTGATTCTGACTACGTTTGAATCTCATAACTTTCTTTTGATGTTAAGAAAAAAATATAATATATACATGTATTTTAATAAAAAAACTTATTTATTTTATATATCTTTTTAATGTTTACGTTATTATAAAATATTAAAAATATGTTATAATATAAATTTCTACAATTTCTGTAATTCTTTTTTATATTCCCACTAATCGATATTTTCTTTAAAATTTTTATAAAACTAGAGTACCGATGTTTTGACTGATATTGATATTTTCATCTTTGTAGGTGAGTATATGATCGGAATTTATCACTATACAAGTCAAGTCATTACCAAAGGGAAAAAAAAAGTCATAGCTAATCAGTCATCTATTTCTTCTTTAGAACTCCTAAAAGAGTTCACATGGCTAGCTCAATGAAAAGGGCAAGTTCTTTGGTTCCAGGTCCGAGTGATATTGAGAGATCAACAAAAAGTAAGTCTCATTCCCAATTTGCATTGAAAGAAAGTAGTTAAAACCCGAGATAAAAGGAGGGAAGAAGAAAGGCTTTCACACACGTCTCAAATACTTTTTTTTTTTTTTTTTTTCCAGTCAGTCATCTACTTTACTTGTCCCAATAAGGTGTTAGAAGGAAATTGGAAAAATCTAAAGAAGCTAAAGACACATGTGACATATCGGCTTCTTCACAAAGTAGTTTGCTAATTGCCAAAAGTAAAAAATAAATGAACAAAATTATATGAGGATTAGTTTGGCCACATTTATACATTCTACTTCTGTAAGAATTTTTACTTATCTGAAAAGGAAAAGCAGAAGCAAAAAACTGAGAAATAAAAGCCAAAATTCCTCGTTCAGTCTGTCGATTTAAGTTTTTAATTCGAGTTGAAATGTGACTTTATGTGAGAGCTTTTAACTGTAGCAGAAAAAATTAAATATGACTTCTTGTAAGAGTTTTTAACTATAATAACATTGAAAATAAAAATTCGAATCAGTGAAATTAATGAGGTCCTAATTAACATCAACAGGAACAAATAAAGAGAAAATTAAAGGACTTACTGTAGAAGCTTCACTCTGCCGGTGTGTGTTAAAGGTAATGAAGGTCATATCTCACCCTTAGATCCTATTTATTTAAACATTCAAAAATCCTGCGGTTGAAAGAGTTGAATTGGAGGAAGATTTTTAAGACTCTTTGATCGCAAGGCTTTTAAGTGTTTGAATAAATGGGGTTCAAGGTTAGAAATAACTTTTATTGTCCTTAACAAACGCTCATAGGATCAAAATCATAATAAAAAAATTAATTAGACCTTCAATGTAGAGATTTTTAAATTAAAAGAGTCAATTGCTTGATTAAAAAAAATAGGGAAAACATTGGGAAGATATGTAAAAAAAAAATCTTCTTGAAATTACAGCAAAATTTACACCCATGCATATAGCCAAAACGCAAGTGGCCGCTGCGTTTATTTCTTTTTTGGGTGGTTGTCTACGCGTTACACTTATGGAATGCGTTTAGTTGGTGTATTCATACCATAATTCAAATCATGGTTCGTAGTTCACTACAATATTTTCTTATACAAAAAATACACATAAATTGAGAATAATTCTGAATCTATGAACCAAACGTTCACAAAGACTTCTCTTTTACCATGGTCTAAGTTATGGACCAACACGTCTAGCAAAAAAAAAAAAAAAATGTTGTGGACCTCGTCATTTTCAAATTGAAGAAAGCATTTCCCTTTTCCTCACAGAATGTGAACGATGACAATTGGACATTATTGTCGTGCGAGAATGTGAACGACGGGCAATTGGACATTATTGTTGTTCATTTGACAAAGCTACAACCTGTACTAGATTTTACTTTCCGTATGACTAAAATGATAAGTGAGCAAGACTTTATAGGGTTGTTTTTTTACATTTTTGAGTTAAGGTGACTTGAGTTAAGTTTGAGTTATAACTTGAGCTGAAGTTATAATTTAAGTTTGTGTTTGGATGTGCACATTTGAGTTATGATTTGAATTGAGAATTTTTTGAGTTTGTGTTTAGGTGGGTCAAAATTTAAATTTGTATTTAGATAGTATTTTAATAAAAATTCAATGGTGATGAAAAATTTTAATAGGGTATATGGGTGGGATTTTATTCGTCTTTTCGTTACGATGCATAGAAAAAAAAACATTTCAATGAGAATTAAAACGAAAAAGTTATTACATTTTTATGAATAGAAAAAATATTATTCATTAACTTGAGTTCGAATTTATGAACTCGAGTTGAAGGAAAACTTAAACTCGAGTTTAAACTCGAATTTAAACTCAAATTTTACAAAAAAAACATGAACTTGAATAAAATTGTAATTCGAGTTCAAATTTTTTTTGAATTTTTGAAACTTCAGTCACAATTTCAGAATTTTTAAGGTATCGAAATTTTTTCAACTAAAAAATTCAGTTTGCCATCTGATGATAGACTTTGCATGGCATTCTATCTTTTCGGTTTTTTCTTTAAAAAGAAGAAAAGTTGGCGTGAGAATAAAGCAAAAAACTATTCATCCACGAGTGTACATTGTGCATTGAGCGAGAAATATCAAGCGTAAGTACATTTGACGAAGATAATCTATTCCATGAATTTATGATGAATGAATTTGGGATCTAATTATAGCAGCTCCTCATGTAAGGCTCCTCACATTTATTGTTCATGTAATCATGATTTTAGAAACTATGATAGATACGTAATTTTCAATTTCTTCATCCTAGCATACCACTGTCATCTCCAATAAATGATTAGAAAAAATTCACAGTTTCCCATTCATGTAAATACAGTGGGAAGGAATTAACAAACCTATATGTGACATATTCATACATATAGTCAGCATTATTTAAATAACATATCATGACACTAATATTATTTAAATTAAGATGTGATTCCGATTACATTTGAGTCTCATAACTTTCTTTTGATATTAAAGAAAAAAATATAATACATGTATTTTAATAACAAACTTATTTATTTTATATATCTTTTTAATGTTTACGCTATCATAAAATATTAAAAATATGTTATAATGTAAATTTCTACAATTTCCGTAATTCTTTTTTATATTCCCACTAATCGATATTTTCTTTAAAATTTTTGTAAAACTAGAATAACGATGTTTTGACTGATATTGATATTTTCATCTTTCATCTTTGTAGGTGAGTATATGATTGGAATTTATCACTATACAAGTCACGTCATTGCCCTGAAACGGGAAAAAAAAAAGTCATAGCTATCAAAGTGACTTGGCCATATCTATATTGAAATCGGTCATCTATATCGTCTTTAGAACTCCCAAAAGAGTTCACAGGCCTAGCTCAACGAAAACGGCAAGTCCTTTAGTTTCAGGTCCGAGTGATATTGAGAGATTAATAAAAAGCAAGTCTCCTTCCCAGTTTGTATCGAAAGAAAGTAGTTAAAACCCGAGATAAAAAGATTGTAAGTTACTTAAAGAGAAGAAGAAAGGCTTTCACACACGTCTCAAATACTTTTTTTTTCTTCAGTCAATCATCTACTTTACTTCTCCCAATAAGATGTTAGAAGGAAATTGGAAAAAATCTAAAGAAGCTAAAGACATATGTGACATATTGACTTCTTCAAAAAGTAGTTTGCTAATTGCCAAAAGGAAAAAATAAATGAACAAAATTATATGAGGATTGGTTTGGCCACATTTATACATTCTACTTCTGCAAGAATTTTTACTTATCTGAAAAGGAAAAGCAGAAGCAAAAAATGAAAAACAAAAAACAAAAACAAGAGCCAAAAATGCTAGTTATTTTAAATAACTATTGTTTGTGCAAAGGATTTTCAGACATTTTTAGTGGATATTTAAGTTGCATCGTATTATGTGCAATGCAAAGGGTGGTTTTTGATACATGAAACTAGGTCTTATTTTCATGCTATGTGTATTCATATTTATTTTCATGCTATTTTTACTTCTTTTTTTCCCCTTTTTTTTGCAAATGTACATTTATAATCGTTTTGTCTTGCTTTGCTGACATTGTCATGCAATTTTCCACAAAGACTTTGAATTTTATTTATTTATTTATTTCTTATTATAGAGGCTTTTTTTTTTTTTTGGTACGCCAACAATCGCGGAGAAAAATGGTGCAGTAGTTAATTCTTCGCTACTTGAGAAAAGGTCAACAACGTCCAGGGGCATATTTTAATATAACGCAAATACCTCCAGCCTTGTATACTAGGCACTAGCATCTTCCCCTCTATAAAGACCAGCTTTAAGTTTCACTTGTATCTTATCAATCAGTGGAAAATCAGAAATCGCATATCAAAGCATCCTTTTTGTTTTTTCATAATGTTAAAAATGTGCTTTTTTGGTCTTCTCATATTTGCTTATTTCCTGTTCACTTCACGTTTCAGTTCCGCGCACCCACTTTGCCGTGCTCATGAAAGGTCGTCCTTGTTGGATTTTAAGGCAAGCTTTGCCATTAACAAGTCTGTTTCTAGTGATCCTTCTGCTTATTCGAAGGTTGCTTCATGGGCGCAAGGACGGACGGCGAGCAACTGTTGCTTGTGGGATGGTGTTGAGTGCGACGAAGATACCGGCCATGTGATCAGTCTCGACATGAGCAGCAGCTTTCTCTATGGCAACATCGACTCTAACAGCAGCCTTTTCAAACTGGTTCACCTTCAGAAGCTTAACCTTGCTGATAACGATTTCAATTACTCTCAAATACCAACTGCTATCAGCCATCTTCCTATGCTGACTTATCTCAACCTCTCATACTCCTTATTTTCTGGCCAAATCCCATTTGAAATTTCAGGACTATCCCACTTGTCTTCTCTTGATCTCTCTGACTGTAGAGAAGGCTTGTTGGAACTCAAAAGACCTGATTTCAGTAGCCTCATTCGAAACTTGACAAACTTAGAAGAACTTTCTCTGAGTTCTGTCAACATATCATCCACAGTGCCTACTTCACTCGTAAACTTTTCTTCTTTGACATCTCTCGTCCTAAAACATTGCGGACTGACAGGTAAGTTCCCTGTCGACCTTTTCCACTTGCCTGGCCTACAAATTCTCAATGTGAAGTCAAATAATTTCTTTGGTGAATTGCCTCAATTTAACCAAACCAGTGCTTTAAAGGTATTGAACCTGGCATCAAATAGCTTCACCGGTCCAATCCCTTCCTCCATTGGAAATCTTACGCATCTCAACTATCTGAAACTTTCTAAAAATAACTTCTCCGGTCCTATCCCTACATCCATTGGAAACCTTACCCAACTCATTTACTTAAACCTTGGTTCAAATCATTTTAGCGGGCCAATTCCATTATCATTTTCAAAACTCATAAATTTGGAATCTCTTTACCTATTGGAAAATGAGTTGAGTGGCACGGTGGATTTTGATCTGTTTCTTCGCCTAAAAAATCTTACAAGGCTATCTCTGTCGTACAACAACCTCTCACTGATCATTAAACCTAGTGTAGACAGACCACCTCCACAATACATAATTTTAGAACTGTCCTTTTGCAATTTAAGCACTTTCCCTAACTTCCTAAGGCATCAAGTAAGAATGCAGGATTTAATGCTTGCAGGTAACCATATTGGTGGCCCGATTCCTGCATGGCTGATGAACATGAGCAGGGAGACATTATTCTACATAAGCCTCGCTGAAAATTCCTTGACAGGGGAGCTTTCACCTGCCATTTGCAATTTAAGTTCCCTTTCGGTCCTTAGGTTGTTTGGAAATAAGTTGGTTGGTGAGCTTCCTTCGTGTTTGGGAAACTTCAGTGATTCGCTGGCGTTCTTATATCTCGGAAGTAACTCTTTTTCTGGAAGCATTCCTCAATTTGCAAAGGGTAACCAATTGAGGATGATAGATTTAAGTCATAATCAGTTGCGAGGGAAATTGCCACGATCACTGGCAAATTGCAAGATGCTTGTATCCCTTTCTGTGGAAGACAATCAGCTCAATGATGTTTTCCCCTATTGGTTGGAGTCTCTTCCAGAGCTACAAATTCTGGTGTTGGGGTCGAATAAATTCCATGGAGTAATCACGGCACCTCAAACCGACCTTGGTTTTGTAAAGTTGCGTATAATTGTCATATCTTATAATAACTTCACTGGAATGTTACCGTCTAATTTCATTCAGAATTTGAAGGCCATGAAAAGCAGTAGCGTTGGAGATTTGCGTTACGTGGAGACAACATATGAAAATCCAGGGCCAAGCGGTGATGTGACTATAACCTCCATCTTCTCAACTAATCTAACAATAAAAGGGGTGACAACTTCGGTGGAGAAATTCCAGAAGTCCTTGGAGACCTAAATGGGCTTTATGCTCTCGATCTATCCAACAACAATCTCACGGGTGGCATACCATCGGCCTTGGCAAACCTAAAAGCATTGGAATCCTTGGACCTTTCGCGAAATAAGCTTTCGGGAAGGATCCCTCCGGTGCTGGCGCAGCTCAATTTCCTTCAGTACTTCAATGTCTCTCACAATAGCCTCGCAGGGCCTATACCACAAAACCAGTTTGAGACCTTCGGGAGCAGTTCATACGAGGGCAACATGGGATTGTGTGGAATTTCGTTGCCAAACAAGTGTGGAAACTCTGAGGCCTCAGGACTGGTGCCGCTTCCGTCGTTCGATGAAGAGCAAGAAGATCACTCAGGGTCTCCCTTTCAGTTCGGTTGGAAAGTTGTGGCGATAGGGTACGGTTGCGGCTTTGTTGTTGGAGTGTTTATTGGGCATGTCGTGATTACAAGAAAATCCAGGTGGTTTGCCATGACTTTTCGAGTGAAGAATTTGCATGTGAAAAGGAAGCCAAGGATGAAACGTAGGAATTGATTCTAACTCTATTTGTGCTTTGTTGTTTACTTTCTGTCAGTGTGAAAGAGCAGTTAATGTACTAAATAAACTGCTCTGTTCTTGTTTGTGTTGAAATCCTTTTGTGTGAAGTTACATGTCAAAGGCTATGCCATTGCTTGTAGTTGTGATTCCGTATGTCTTTAGTGAATTCCAATGTAGCCATTACTATATGCTTTGGTCTTCACTTTCTTTGTTCTTCTTCGTTCCGTGCCATTTCCTATTTTCTTGATTAAACTTTTGGTCAATTATATAAATGCTGAAAACTTGGGACCTACTGATTATGCTAACAAGTAATGTGTGTATATATATAAGTGAGTGGTCCACCCAAATTTGATTTGGCTTCTTGCATTTTAATTGGTTGTTGTGGAAAATCGCAAGTGACGATATCGTAACAAGAATTATATAATAAGTATGAAGTGGTCTTAGGAGAATTGCATCAATTGAAATTGGTTAGTTTAAAAGATTATTCAAATGATTCGATTTCAAAATGAAAATAATAAAATAAAAATGACAAATAAATATCCTAAATTATCTAAGTTTACAACTCACCAAAATTAATCATATCATTTATTTCCTATGTTGCCAGTGAAATTTCCAAAATTAATTATTAATTTTTCTCATGCATTAATAATAATATTTCAATAATGGAGACCCTGCAATGTCAAGATTTTAATGTAATGAAAGTATGAAACTTATTAAGGACATGAAATCATAGCACCGCACAAGACTCATAATTATCTCTAACATATGACATTCTAAACAAGGGCATATTCAATCATCACTGCCCAGCCTCAAATTAAATACTGATTCATGCAATTGTGGATCAGGCAATCACAAGAATTAAACACAAAATAATACACTGATGCGATATAGAAGGATCTCGCATTTATGGCTCGTTGATAATATATCAAAAATAACAACTCACATGTTATATCAATCTGTATATAAAATTAAGATTTAAGTTGGTATCCCTAACATTATCCCATTTTGTAACTAGTTTTTCAACGACTTGGCTCTCTCCGTTGACTTTATTACGCTTCCTAAGATTTATATATTTAGATCCCATTGTAGCACAATTCTTAAAAATTGAAAGGATTTGCATCGTGTTGACTGAAGTTTAATTAGTAGAGCCCAGACTAGATTTCATTTGTTTGAAATAATCCTTCTTTGAAAGAATTCTATTATGTTTTTTTTTTTTTTCTTTTTCTTTTCTTTTTTCATTGTTGCTTGTGGGACGGTGTCGAGTGCGACGAATATACTGATTGTCTGATCAACCTTGACATGAGCAGCAGTTTTCTTTATGGCAACATCGACTCCAATCGCAGCCTTTTCAACATCTACAAATTTTTTTAATTGGTTTTTGAAGTTTTATTTATACCTGCTTACGTCATTTCATTCCATTTTTCTCTTCTTTACTTTTTTCGTCGAGCTTGTTTTCTTTCTCTTCATATGTTATTGATTTTTTTTTTTTTTTTTCATTTGCAATCTTATATTTTCATTTTGAAATGTGTATTATCAAATAACTTTTTTTAAATGTGTGGTTGCCTAAACATTTTTTCTTACAAGTAATATTTTTTTTTTCTCAAATGGGGGGTCCTCGTAACTATTTTTCTATGATTTACCTATTGAAATAACTTCTTCTAAATCATTGCCCTACCCAAACATTTTTTCTTCAAACACTCTCAATTACTTTTTTCTATATGTACCCAATAAATTTCTCAATGGGTAATTTGTTGCAATAAAAACCTATTTTTTCTTTGACATGTGCTCTATTTAAATATATATTTTACAAAATTAAACTCTTAAGTGAATAACAAATCAAAAAAGAACCAAAACTTTTAAAGAAATTTATATTCAAAAAATTAATAAACTGAATATACACGTGTGTGCTTCTAACTATTGTCAAAAACTAAACACGAATGCATTGGGATGAAATTTATTGTTTCTGGAAGTTCTAAAAGCCCTTTGCACATAATGTCTTGAAAGTCCTTTGCACAAACACATTAGTTACTGAAAATAACTAGGAATTTTAGCTTTTGTTTTTTTTTTTTGTTTTTTTTTTAATTTTATTTTTGTTTTGTCTTTATTTTTTATTTTTATTTTCACTCATGCTTTTCCTTTGTTATAAGTAAAACAGAAATTCTTACAAAAGTAGAACTACTAATGTCTAAATGTGGCCAAACTAATCCTCATAATTTTGTTCATTTATTTTTTCCATTTCACAATTACCAAACTAATTGCTGAAGAAGTCAATATGTTACATTTTGGCTAGGTTGACTCGTCTAGGTGTTTAGCTTCATTAGACTTCCAATTTCCTACCAACATCTCATTCGGACAAGTAAAGCTTGACTCATAGAAAATTACGATTATAAGAGTATATTTGAGATGATATGTCATGTCAAAATACCCTTCTTTCTTCTTCGTAAGTAAGAAAAATGTTTAAAGATACTATCGGTGTTAAGCACCATTACTAAAAGACGGTAAGTCCCACCTATTTGAGTCTCACACTATGGAATCCACTTTTAATTAATAAATAGTACTAAACATCATCAGTGTCCTATAACATTACTTTGTAATTTAAGAGATTAGGGAATAACTTGACTTGTATCTTTATAGTGATAAATTCCGTTCACAAACTCACCTTAATTTCATTTATGTAAGTATTATGTATAGACGAAAAGTCAATGACGAGTTGAGCCTTTTGTAGTGATAAATTCGATCGCATGCTCACCTATCGTTTTTCTAGTCTTGTATCTTCTATCATTTTGCCTTAATGTTTCTCCAACAGTTTTTTTAAACACTTTTAGTTAGTTTGCTCCCCTTTAACTTTTATATCTATGACATTTATATAAGACTTTTTACAAAAAACTTTCAGTTACCATCAAGTTTTAATTTTTAAGTATCAAATTCAGAAAAAACTTATTATACAAGTTTATAATTTTGTGCATTGCAAAGATAGTTATAAAACAATATATACCAAAATATATAATTGTACCATTATTTTAATTTAAAATTTTAGTTTAATTCATACTCCATCTGCAGGAAAAGAAAAAATGCCTATGGAAATTCCTAAACGTATGCTTCCATATAGGGGTGGTAATTCATGTTATGTGTCGTGTTTTAGTCATTTATTTTTAAATTTATAGTTTACCCAAACACGATTCGTGACACGGAATTTTTTAAAAACCGCAACACGAACACAAAACTATACTTTACGGGTTGACACGACACGACACGAAAATAATCCGTAACACGAAATTAACCCGTGAACTTGAAATTGACACAAAAATTATATATTTTTCTTTTATTTTTTACATATTAGAAACAACATAAAATTCATAACACGCTATAATATAATAACATCCATCAAAATTAAGCAAATAATAGTATAAGATTTTGAGTATAACTATCATGATATTACAAGTTCATAATAAGATCTAAAATATGTAATGAAAAAAAATATATATTTTAGTTTTTTACGAGTTTCGTGTCATGTTTAGGTTAGGCGGGTCCAATCTAAAATTAATCCGTGTATTTCATGTCAATTTCAAATCTACCAAGGTCTGACCTGAACCTCTTTTTTTCTCAACATTAACTCATAAAATTCATATCGTTTTCAAATCGTGTTATCGTATAATGACCCATATTGAAATTTCCATATAACCATTTGTGCCCCCACTATCGTTATATTACCTGTCTCTCTCTTCCTTTCCTTTTTCTATTTCGTGGTTGAATAAGTCTCTCCCTCCAAACTCGTATTTTACCTTCCATTCTCTCTTTCTGGTTTTCCACTTTTTTTTTTTTTTTTAAATATACATTTACAATTGTTTTGTCTTGCTTTGCTAATATTGTCATGTAATTTTCAACAAAGACCTTGGATATTATTTATTTATTTATTATTATTATTATTTGTGCTTGAAAATCAGGACTTTTGATAGAAACTTGGTGGTTGATTGTTCTTAAGATGTATAACCTTCTCTAAGCTTTCTCTTGTAATGACGGAAAAAATTTTAAAATTAAATAATGTAATTTAAGTCAAAATTTTTTCTGAAAAATAGCATATTATATTTTACTAATTATGACTATTAGAATAGTAAGACTTAATGTAAGTATGATGAATATATCAATATGATAAGTTATAATTTTGTTGCAACAAAGGAAAGTGGTAATTTAACTTAATTGTTTATCTAAAAAAAATGTTCCACAAATTTAAGTAATTTCAGTAATGTAAATGTTAAAGTACCGTGACGATCACGTATGTAGGGTCGTCAATCTCTTGTGCCCCATCAATTAACAATATTACAAAGATAACAATTCACATGTTACATAAGTTAGTGCATAAAAATTGAGATTTAAATTGCTATCCTTAGCATTGCTCCATTTTGTAACTATTTTTTCAAGGACTTAGCTCTCTCTGTTGGCTTGATTACGCTTCCTAAGATTTATATATTTACATCCCATTGTAGCACAAATCTCTAATGTTCAGGCATAAAAATTGAAAGGATTTGCATGTGTTGATTGAAGTGTAATTAGTAGAGTCAGGACTAGATTTCATTTGTTTGAAAGAATCCTTCTTTGAAAACATTCTGTTTTTTTTTTTTTTTTTTTTTTTTTTTTTTTTTTTTTTTCATTGTTGCTTGTGGGACGGTGCAGCCTTTTCAAATTGGTTTGCTTCAAAATCTACAATTTTTTTAATTGATTTTTAGAGTTTTATTTATACCTGTTTACGTCATTTTTTTCTTCTTTTCTTTTTTTTCCTCGGGCTTGTTCTGTTTCTCTTCATATGTTATTTGATTTTTTCTTTTCATTTGCAATCTTATATTTTTTAGACATTTTTTGGTACGTCAACATACCAATTTTTCATTCGTCGAATCTACATAAAATCACGTAAAAGTTAAAAAGTATACAGATTTAACGGTTAGAAAAATTTAACAGACCAAGACACCGGCGTACCGGAGAATCTCCATATATTTTTATTTGAAATGTGTATCATCAAATAACTTTTCACAAATGTGTGGTTGCCTAAACAATTTTCTTGCAGGTAACCCTTTTTCTCAAATATGGTCCTCATAACTATTTTTCTATAATTTCCCTACTGAAACAAGTTATAACCTCTTCTAAATCATTACCCTACTCAAACAATTTTTTCTTCAAACGCTCTCAATTACTTTTTTCCATATGTACCCAATAAATTACTCAATGGGTAATTCGTTGCGATAAAAACCAATTTTTCCTTTTAAATGTGCTCTACTTAAAAATATATTTTATAAAATTAAACTCTTAAGAGAATAATAAATTAAAAAAACCAAAAGTTTTAAAGAAATTTTAGATTCTCATATTCAAAAATTTAATGTCTAAATTTTTTCTAACTAGTGTCAAAAACTAAACAAGAATGCATTGGGATGAAATTTCTCAAAGTTCTAAATGCCCTTTGAACATAATGTCTTGAAAGTCCTTTGCAAATAATGTCTTCAAAGTCCTTTGCACATAATGTCTTGAAAGTCTTTTGCAGAAAAACTGAACACATTAGTTATTTAAAATAACTAGGATTTTTTAGCTTTTGTTTTTTGGTTTTTTATTTTATTTTTGTTTTTTTCTTTGTTTTTTTATTTTTATTTTTTTGTTTATGCTTTTCCTTTTACTTGAAATTCTTACAAAAGTGGAACTACTAATGTCTAAATGTGGCCAAACTAATCCTCATAATTTTGTTCATTTATTTTTCCCTTTTAACAATTATCAAACTAATTGCTGAAGAAGTCGATATGTCAACATTTGGCTAGGTTGACTCGTCTAGGTCTTTAGCATCATTAGACTTACAATTTCCTACTAACATCTCATTGGGACAAGTAAAGCTTGACTCACAAAAAACATAAGATTTAAGAGTATTTGAGATGACATGTCATGTCAAAATACCATTGCTTCTTCTCGGTAAGTAACGGGGGAATGACTTAATTTGTATCTTTCTAGTGATAAATTATGATCACAAACTCACCTTTCATTTATCTAAGGTATTATTCATGGACGAAAAGTCAATGATGACTTGTGTCTTTTACAGTGATACATTCTGATCGATCGCATGCCCACCTAAAGTTTTTCTAGTGTTGTATATTCTATCATTTTGCTTTATGCGTTGTTTATTCAAATTTTGATTATAATTTTATTATAGTGTTTTATATTTCAAAAATATTTGAATTTAAAATTTTCTTCTCTCACAAAATTTATATTAATCAATCAGAATCATTAACTTAAACGCGTAAACTAAATGGACCGTAAAACGTTTCCCCATCAATTTTCTTAAACACTTTTATGGTTAGTTTGCCCCCCATTAACTTTTATAACTATGTTATTTATATGAGACTTTTTGAAAAACTTTCAATTACCCTCAAGTTTTAACATTTAAGTATCAAATCCGGGAAAAAAACTTTTACGTAACTCTTATTGAACTTTTAAAATGCCAAATAAACCAAAATCAATAATATTATTATACAAGTTTATAATTTTGGATATTGTAATAGTTATAAAAAAAATATATACGAAAATATGTAATTGTACTATTATTTTAGTTTAATTGATGCTAAAGAAAAAGAGATTTTCTCAGGAACGATAACATATCGATAAGTTAAGTTTTTTGTACATTGAATATGTATAAATTCACGTGTATATTAAAAAGAACCAAAACTTTTAATGAAATTTTAGATTCTCATATTCAAAAAATTAATAAACTGAAATATACACGTGTGTGCTTCTAACTAGTGTCAAAAACTAAATATGAATGCATTGAGATGAAATTATTATTTCTGGAAGTTCTAAAAGCCCTTTGCACATAATGTCTTGAAAGTCCTTTGCACAAACACTGAACACAGTAGTTATTTAAAATAACAGGGATTTTAGCTTTTGTTTTTTTTCGTTTTTTATTTTATTTTTGATTTCGTCTTTTTATTTTATTTTTTATTTTTTGCTTATGCTTTTCCTTATACTTGAAATTCTTACAAAAGTGGGGCCAAACTAATCCTCATAATTTTGTTCCTTTATTTTTTATTTTTCCCTTTATCAAACTAATTGCTGAAGAAGTCGATATGTCAACATTTTGCTAGGTTGACTCGCCTAGGTCTTTAGCATCATTAGACTTCCAATTTCCTACTAACATCTCATTGGGACAAGTAAAGCTTGATTAAGAGTATTTGAGATGACATGTCATGTTATTTTTCCCTTGATTTGTATCTTTGTAGTGATAAATTCCCACCTTGATTTGTATCTTTGTAGTGACAAATTTCCATCACAAACTCAATTTTCATTTATCTAAAGTATTATGTATAGATAAAATGACCACTTGTGTTTTCTACTGTGATAAATTCCGATTGCATGCCCCACTTAAAGTTTTTCTAATCTTGTATCTTCTATCATTTTGCTTTATGCGTTGTTTATTCAAATCTTGATTCTGATTATGTTATAGTATTTTTTTACTTCTGAATCAGAATTATTGACTTAAACACGTAAATCAAATAGATCTTAAAATGTTTCCCCCAACAATTTTTTAAATACTTTTTTAGTTAGTTTGCTCCCCATTAACTTTTATAACTATGATATTTATATGAGACTTTTTAAAAAAACTTTCAACTACCCTCAACTTTTAAGTATCAAATTCAGGAAAAAAATTTTAAGTACCTCATATTTCAAATTTTAAAAGGCCAAATAAACCAAAATCAATAATATTATTATACAAGGTTATAATTTTGGATATTGTAAAGATAG
Organism: Morus alba; assembly: GCA_012066045.3. NCBI lineage: Eukaryota > Viridiplantae > Streptophyta > Magnoliopsida > Rosales > Moraceae > Morus > Morus alba. The sequence continues at coordinate 6,080,705 of CP050230.2, read as the reverse complement.
TTTTAAAAAAATGTACGATAATATGTAATTGTACTATTATTTTAGTTTAATTTAAGGCCCATTTGGAAAAGAAAAAAGAATCTTTTTTGATACGTTAATATATCGATATGTTAGGTTTTTTATATGTTAAATCTGTATAAAATTACTTAAAAATAAAAAAAATACAAATATAACGGTTAAAAAAATTAAACATACTAATACACAAAACGTATAAGAGAATCTCTTTTAAAAATGCCTGTAGAAATTCCTAAAACTTATGCTTCCATATAACCGTTTGTCCCTTTTATCATTATATCACATGTCTCTCTCGTCCTTTCCTTTTTTTTTTATTTATTTATTTCGTGGTTAAATGTCTCTCTCTCCAAGCATTTTCCTATTTTCTATTTTACCTTTAAAAAAAAAAACCACATATTTTACCTTCTATTCTCTCTTTCCGGTTTTGAACTTTTTTTTTTTTTTTTTTTTTTTTTTTTTTTTTTTGCAAATGTACATTTATAATCGTTTTGTCTTGCTTTGCTAGCATTGTCATGCAATTTTCAACAAAGACTTTGAATTTTATTTATTTATTTATTTGTCATCGTTTTGGTACGCCAACAATCGTGGAGAAAAATGGTGTAGTAGTTAATTCTTCGCTACTTGAGAAAAGGTCAACAACGTCCAGGGGCATATTTGTCTGCCCAATATTTGAATATAACGCAAATACCTCCAGCCTTGTATACTAGGCACTAGCATCTTCCCCTCTATAAAGACCAGCTTTAAGTTTCACTTCTATCTTATCAATCAGTGGAAAATCAGAAATCGCATATCAAAGCATCCTTTTTGTTTTTTCATAATGTTAAAAATGTGCTTTTTTGGTCTTCTCATATTTGCTTATTTCCTGTTCACTTCACGTTTCAGTTCCGCGCACCCACTTTGCCGTGCTCATGAAAGGTCATCCTTGTTGGATTTTAAGGCGAGCTTTGCCATTAACAAGTCTGCTTCTGATGATCCATCTGCTTATCCGAAGGTTGCTTCATGGGCGCAAGGACGGACGACGAGCAACTGTTGCTTGTGGGACGGTGTTGAGTGCGACGAAGATACCGGCCGTGTGATCAGTCTCGACATGAGCAGCAGCTTTCTCTATGGCAACATCGACTCTAACAGCAGCCTTTTCAAACTGGTTCACCTTCAGAGGCTTAACCTTGCTGATAACGATTTCAATCTCTCTCAAATACCAACTGCTATCAGCCATCTTCCTATGCTGACTTATCTCAACCTCTCACACTCCTTATTTTCTGGCCAAATCCCATATGAAATTTCAGGACTATCCCACTTGTCTTCTCTTGATCTGTCTGGCTATTATGATTCTGATTCTGGAGAAGACTTGTTGGAACTCAAAAGACCTAATTTCAGTAGCCTCATTCGAAACTTGACAAACTTAGAAGAACTTTCTCTGAGTTCTGTCAACATATCATCCTCAGTGCCTACTTCACTCGCAAACTTTTCTTCTTTGACATCTCTCGTCCTAAAACATTGCGGACTGACAGGTAAGCTCCCTGTCGACCTTTTCCACTTGCCTAGCCTACAAATTCTCAATCTGAAGTCAAATAATTTCTTTGGTGAATTGCCTCAATTTAACCAAACCAGTGCTTTAAACGTATTGAACCTGGCATCAAATAGCTTTTCAGGGGAAATACCTACATCAATTGGAAATCTTAAGCATCTCAACTATCTGAAACTTTCTGACAATAACTTCTCCGACCCTATCCCATTCTCCATTGGAAATCTTACGCATCTCAACTATCTGAAACTTTCTGACAATAACTTATCCGGTCCTATCCCTTCCTCCATTGGAAACCTTACCCAACTCATTGAATTAGACCTTGATTCAAATCATTTTAGCGGGCCAATTCCATTATCATTTTCAAAACTCATAAATTTGGAATCTCTTTACCTACGTGAAAATGAGTTGAGTGGCACGGTGGATTTTGATCTGTTTCTTCGCCTCAAAACTCTTACAGAGCTATCTCTGTCGGACAACAACCTCTCACTGATCATTAAACCTAGTGTAGACAGACATCCTCCACAATTCACAAATTTAGAGTTGTCCTATTGCAATTTAAGCACTTTCCCCGACTTCCTCAGGCATCAAGTAAGAATGAAGAATTTGCGGCTTCAAGGTAACAATATTGGTGGCCCGATTCCTGCATGGCTGATGAACATGAGCAAGGAGACATTGTGGGGCTTAAACGTCGCTGAAAATTCCTTGACAGGGGAACTTTCACCTGCCATTTGCAATTTTAGTTCCCTTTCGGTCCTTAGGTTGTTCGGAAATAAGTTGGTTGGTGAGGTTCCTTTGTGTTTGGGAAACTTCAGTGATTTGGCATTCTTGGATCTCAGTGATAACTCTTTTTCCGGCAGCATTCCTGCATTTGCAAAGGGTAACGAATTGAGGATGATAGATTTAAGTCATAATCAGTTGCGAGGGAAATTGCCACGATCGCTGGCGAATTGCAAGATGCTTGTATCCCTTTCTGTGGAAGACAATCAGCTCAATGATGTTTTCCCCTATTGGTTAGGGTCTCTTCTAGAGCTGCAAATTCTAGTGTTGGGGTCGAATAAATTCCATGGAGTAATCAAGGCACCTCAAACCGACCTTGGTTTTGTAAAGTTGCGTATAATTGTCATATCTTATAATAACTTCACTGGAATGTTACCGTCTAATTTCATTCAGAATTTGAAGGCCATGAAAAGCAGTAGCGTTGGGGATTTGCGTTACATGGAGTCAATATATAAAAATCAAAGGCCAAGCGGTAGTGTTGAAGTGATCTACAGCTTCTCAATTACTATAACAATAAAAGGGGTGACTAGATATTATGCGAAAATCAATGACGATCTTTCATTCATAGACCTCTCAAACAACAACTTCGGTGGAGAAATTCCAGAAGTCCTTGGAGACCTAAATGGGCTTTATGCTCTCGATCTATCCAACAACAATCTCTCGGGTGGCATACCGTCAGCCTTGGCAAACCTAAAAGCATTGGAATCCTTAGACCTTTCGCAAAATAAGCTTTCGGGAAGGATCCCTCCGGTGCTGGCGCAGCTCAATTTCCTTCAGTACTTCAATGTCTCTCACAATAGCCTCGCAGGGCCTATACCACCAGCAAACCATTTGATGACCTTCGGGAGCAGTTCATACGAGGGCAACATGGGATTGTGTGGAATTCCATTGCCAAACAAGTGTGGAAACTCTGAGGCCTCAGGACTGGTGCCGCTTCCGTCGTTTGATGAAGAGCAAGAAGATCACTCAGGGTCTCCTTTTCAGTTCGGTTGGAAAGTTGTGGCGACGGGGTACGGCTGCGGCTTTGTTGTTGGAGTGTTTATTGGGCATGTCGTGATTACAAGAAAATCCGGGTGGTTTGCCATGACTTTTCGTGTGAAGAATTTGCATGTGAAAAGGAAGCCAGGGATGAAACGTGGGAATTGATTCTAACTCTATTTGTGCTTTGTAGTTTTCTTTCTTTTAGTACTGTTAGTGTGAAAGAGCAGTTAATGTACTAAATAAATTGCTCTGTTCTTGTTTGTGTTGAAATCCTGTTGTGTGAAGTTACATATCAAAGGCTATGCCATTGCTTGTAGTTGTGATTCCGTATGTCTTTAGTGAATTCCAATGTAGCCATTACTATATGCTTTGGTCTTAACTTTCTTTGCTCTTCTTCGTTCCGGGCCATTTCCTATTTTTCTATTTACTGTTTCTTCATTTTCTCATGGAATTCTTGATTAAGCTTTTGGTCAATTGTATAAATGCTCAAAACTTGAGACTTACTGTTTATGCTAACAAGTAATGTGCGTGTGTATATATATGAGTGAGTGGCACCACCCAAATTTGATTTGTTTTCTTGCATTTTAATCTGGTTGTTGTGGAAAATCGCACGTGACGAGACTTGTATAATAAGTATGAAGTGGTCCTATGAGAATTGCATCAATTTTAATTAAGCACTGAAATTGATTAGCTTAAAAGTTTATTCAAACGATTGGATTTTAAAATGAAAATAATGAAATAAAAAATGATAAAAAATAAATATCCTAAATTATCTAAGTTTACCACTCACAAAAATTATCATTTATTTCCTATATTGCCAGTAAAATTTCTTACATTAATTATTGATTTTTCTCATGCATCAATAACAATATTTCAATAATGGAGACCCTGCAATGTCAAGATTTTAATGTAATGAAACTTATTAAGGACATGAAATCATAGCACCGCACAAGACTCATAATTATCTCTAACATATGACGTTCTTATGGCGTTCCAAACAAGGGCTTATTCAATCATCACCGCCAGCCTCAAATTAAATACTGACTCACGCAATTGTAGATCAGGCAATCACAAGAATTAAATACATAATGAAACACTGATGCGATATAGAAGGATCTCACCTTTATGGCATGTTGAGAATATCTCAAAGATAACAACTCAAATGTTATATCAGTCGGTATATAAAATTAAGATTTGAGTTGGTATTCCTAACATTATCCCATTTTATAACTATTTTTTCAACGACTTGGCTCTCTCCATTGACTTTATTACGCTTCCTAAGATTTATATATTTAGATCCCATTGTAGCACAATTCTTAAAAATTGAAAGGATTTGCATGTGTTGACTGAAGTTTAATTAGTAGAGCCCAGACTAGATTTCATTTGTTTGAAATAATCCTTCTTTGAAAGAATTCTATTATGTTTTTTTTTCTTTTTCTTTTCTTTTTTCATTGTTGCTTGTGGGACGGTGTCGAGTGCGACGAATATACTGATTGTCTGATCAACCTTGACATGAGCAGCAGTTTTCTCTATGGCAACACGGATTCCAATAGCAGCCTTTTCAAACTGGCTCACCTCGAGAGGCTTCAACATCTAAAAATTTTTTTAATTGGTTTTTGAAGTTTTATTTATACCTGCTTACGTCATTTCATTCCATTTTTTTCTTCTTTACTTTTTTCGTCGAGCTTGTTTTCTTTCTCTTCATATATTATTGATTTTTTTTTTTTCATTTGCAATCTTATATTTTCATTTTGAAATGTGTATTATCAAATAACTTTTTTTAAATGTGTGGTTGCCTAAACATTTGTTCTTATTTCTTAAATAACTTCTTCTAAATCACTGCCCTACCCAAACATTTTTTCTTCAAACACTCTCAATTACTTTTTTCTATATGTACCCAATAAATTACTCAATAGGTAATTTGTTGCAATAAAAACCTATTTTTTCTTTGACATGTGCTCTATTTAAATATATATTACAAAATTAAACTCTTAAGAGAATAACAAAAAAAAAAAAAGAACCAAAACTTTTAAAGAAATTTATATTCTCATATTCAAAAATTAATAAACTGAATATACACGTGTGTGCTTCTAACTAGTGTCAAAAACTAAACATGAATGCATTGGGATGAAATTTATTGTTTCTGGAAGTTCTAAAAGCCCTTTGCACATAATGTCTTGAAAGTCCTTTGTCCAAACACATTAGTTATTTAAAATAACTAGGAATTTTAGCTTTTGTTTTTTTATTTTATTTTTGTTTTTGTCTTTGTTTTTTATTTTTATTTTTTTACTCATGCTTTTCCTTTGTTATAAGTAAAGTAGAAATTCTGTGGAACTACTAATGTCTAAATGTGGCCAAACTAATCCTCATAATTTTGTTCATTTATTTTTTCCTTTTAACAATTACGAAACTAATTGCTGAAGAAGTCAATATGTCACATTTTGGCTAGGTTGACTCGTCTAGGTATTTAGCTTCATTAGACTTCCAATTTCCTGCCAACATCTCATTCGGACAAGTAAAGCTTGACTCATTGAAAAATACGATTATAAGAGTATATGTCATGTAAAAATACCCTTCTTTCTTCCTCGTAAGTAAATAAAAGGTTTAAAGGTATTATCGATGTTAAGCACCATTACTAATAGATGGTGGGTCCCACCTATATGGATCTCACATTACGGGACCCATTATCTATTAATGAATAGTGTTAAAACATTATCGGTGTCCTATAGCAGTAGTTTGTAATTTAAGGGATTAGGGAATAACTTGACTTGTATCTTTATAGTGATAAATTCCGATCACAAACTTACCTTGCATTTATCTAGGTATTATGTATAGACGAAAAGTCAATGACGACTTGTGCCTTTTGTGGTGATAAGTCAATGACGAGTTGTGCCTTTTGTGGTGATAAATTCGATCGCATGCTCACCTATCACCGTTTGGTTTGGGGATTCAAACCATGTGATTAGAATCATTTTCAATTTACGTGTATTTTTTGTGAGAGAAAATATTCTAGCGAACCACGAATCATGATTCGAATCAGGGAACGAATCTAGGTACCAAACGAACTTCCCCAACAGTTTTTTTAAACACTTTTAGTTAGTTTGCTCCCTTTTAACTTTTATAACTATGACATTTATATAAGACTTTCTAAAAAAACTTTCAGTTACCCTCAAGTTTTAATTTTTAAGTACCAAATTCAGAAAAAAAAACATATTATACAAGTTTATAATTTTGTGTATTGCAAAGATAGTTATAAAAACATATATACCAAAATATATAATTGTACTATTATTTTAATTTAAAATTTTAGTTTAATTCATACTCCATCTGCAGGAAAAGAAAAAATGCCTATGGAAATTCCTAAACGTATGCTTCCATATAGGGGTGGTAATTCATGTTATGTGTCGTGTTTTAGTCATTTATTTTTAAATTTATAGTTTACCCGAACACGATTCGTGACACGGAATTTTTTAAAAACTGCAACACGAACATAAAACTATACTTTACGGATTGACACGACACGACACGAAATTAACCCGTGAACTTGAAATTGACACAAAAATTATATATTTTTCTTTAATTTTTTTCATATTAGAAACAACTTAAAATTTACAACACGCTATAATAGAATAACATCCATCAAAATTAAGTAAATAATAGTATAAGATTTTGAGTATAACTATTATGATATTACAAGTTCATAATAAATCTAAAATATGTAATGAAAAAAATATAAATTTTTTAGTTTTTTACGAGTTTCGTGTCATGTTCAGGTTAGGCGGGTCCAATTCAAAATTAATCCGTGTATTTCATGTCAATTTCAAATCTACCAAGGTCTGACCTGAACCTCTTTTTTTCTCAACATTAACCCATAAAATTCATATCGTTTTCAAATCGTGTTATCGTATAATGACCCATATTGAAATTTCCATATAACCATTTGTGCCCCACTATCGTTATATTACCTGTCTCTCTCTTCCTTTCCTTTTTCTATTTCGTGGTTGAATAAGTCTCTCCCTCCAAACTCCTATTTTACCTTCCATTCTCTTTCTGGTTTTCTGGTTTTTTTTTTTTTTTTTTTTTTAAATATACATTTACAATCGTTTTGTCTTGCTTTGCTAATATTGTCATGTAATTTTCAACAAAGACCTTGGATTTTATTTATTTATTTATTATTATTATTTGTGCTTGAAAATCAGGACTTTTGATAGAAACTTGGTGGTTGATTGTTCTTAAGATGTATAACCTTCTCTAAGCTTTCTCTTGTAATGACGGAAAAAATTTTAAAATTAAATAATGTAATTTAAGTCAAAATTTTTTCTGAAAAATAGCATATTATATTTTACTAATTATGACTATTAGAATATACGTAAATAGTAAGACTTAATGTAAGTATGATGAATATATCAATATGATAAGTTATAATTTTGTTGCGACAAAGGAAAGTGGTAATTTAACTTAATTGTTTATCTAAAAAAAATGTTCCGCAAATTTAAGTAATTTCAGTAATGTAAATGTTAAAGTACCGTGACGATCACGTATGTAGGATCGTCAATCTCTTGTGCCCCATCAATTAACAATATTACAAAGATAACAACTCACATGTTACATAAGTTAGTACATAAAAGTTGAGATTTAAATTGTTGTCCTTAGCATTGCTCCATTTTGTAACTATTTTTTCAAGGACTTAGCTCTCTCTGTTGGCTTGATTATGCTTCCTAAGATTTATATATTTACATCCCATTGTAGCACAAATCTCTAATGTTCAGGCATAAAAATTGAAAGGATTTGCATGTGTTGATTGAAGTTTAATTAGTAGAGTCAGGACTAGATTTCATTTGTTTGAAAGAATCCTTCTTTGAAAGCATTCTATTATGTTTTTTTGACTTTTTTTTTTTTTTCATTGTTGCTTGTGGGACGGTGCAGCCTTTTCAAATTGGTTCACCTCGAGAGGCTTCAAAATCTACAATTTGTTTAATTGATTTTTAGAGTTTTATTTATACCTGTTTACGTCATTTTTTTCTTCTTTTCTTTTTTTTTTTTTTCCTCGGGCTTGTTTTGTTTCTCTTCATATGTTATTTGATTTTTTCTTTTCATTTGCAATCTTATATTTTTTAGACATTTCTGGTACATCAACATACCAATTTTTCATTCGTCGAATCTGCATAAAATCAAGTAAAAGTTAAAAAGTATACATATTTAACGGTTAGAAAAATTTAACAGATCAAGACATTGGCGTACCAGAGAATCTCCATATATTTTTATTTGAAATGTGTATCATCAAATAACTTTTCAGAAATGTGTGGTTGCCTAAACAATTTTCTTGCAGGTAACCCTTTTTCTCAAATATGGTCCTCATAACTATTTTTCTATAATTTCCCTACTGAAACAAGTTATAATCTCTTCTAAATCATTACCCTACTCAAACATTTTTTTCTTCAAACGCTCTCAATTATTTTTTCCATATGTACCCAATAAATTACTCAATGGGTAATTCGTTGCGATAAAAACCAATTTTTCCTTTTAAATGTGCTCTACTTAAAAATATGTTTTATAAAATTAAACTCTTAAGAGAATAGTAAATTAAAAAAACCAAAAGTTTTAAAGAAATTTTAGATTCTCATATTCAAAAAATTAATAAACTGAAGTATGTGTGCTTCTAACTAGTGTCAAAAACTAAACAAGAATGCATTGGGATGAAATTTCTCAAAGTTCTAAATGCCCTTTGAACATAATGTCTTGAAAGTCCTTTGCACATAATGTCTTGAAAGTCTTTTGCACAAAAACTGAACACATTAGTTATTTAAAATAACTAGGATTTTTTAGCTTTTGGTTTTTGGTTTTTTATTTTATTTTTGTTTATTTTTTTTTTTTGTTTTTTTTTTGTTTTTTTTTGTTGTTTTTTTTTTTGTTTTTTTTTTGCTTTTCCTTTTACTTGAAATTCTTACAAAGGTGGAAGGAACTACTAATGTCTAAATGTGGCCAAACTAATCCTCATAACTTTGTTCATTTATTTTTCCCTTTTAACAATTATCAAACTAATTGTTGAAGAAGTCGATATGTCAACATTTAACTAGGTTGACTCGTCTAGGTCTTTAGCATCATTAGAGTTCCAATTTCCTACTAACATCTCATTGGGGCAAGTAAAGCTTGACTCACAAAAAACATAAGATTTAAGAGTATTTGAGACGACATGTCATGTCAAAATACCCTTGCTTCTTCTCCGTAAGTAACAGGGAAAGGGCTTAATTTGTACCTTTTTAGTGATAAATTCTGATCACAAACTCACCTTTCATTTATCTAAGGTATTATTCATGGACGAAAAGTCAATGACGACTTGTGTCTTTTACAGTGATACATTCTGATCGCATGCCCACCTAAAGTTTTTCTAGTATTGTATATTCTATCATTTTACTTTATGTGTTGTTTATTCAAATTTTGATTCTGATTTTATTATAGTGTTTTATATTTCAAAAATATTTGAATTTAAAATTTTTTTCTCTCACAAAATTTATATTAATCAATCAGAATCACTAACTTAAACGCCTAAACTAAATGGACCTTAAAACGTTTCCCCATCAATTTTTTTAAACACTTTTATGGTTAGTTTGCGCCCCATTAACTTTTATAACTATGTTATTTATATGAGACTTTTAAAAAACCTTCAATTACCCTCAAGTTTTAACATTTAAGTATCATATCCGGGAAAAAAACTTTTACGTAACTCTTATTGAACTTTTAAAATGCCAAAAAAACCAAAATCAATAATATTATTATACAAGTTTATAATTTTGGATATTATAATAGTTATAAAAATATATATACAAAAATATGTAATTGTAATATTATTTTAGTTTAATTCATGCTCCATTTGGAAAAGAAAAAGAGATTTTCTCAGGAACGATAACATATCGATAAGTTAAGTTTTTTTGTACATTGAATATGTATAAATTCACGTGTATATTAAAAGAACCAAAACTTTTAATGAAATTTTAGATTCTCATATTCAAAAAATTAATAAACTGAAATATACACGTGTGTGCTTCTAACTAGTGTCAAAAACTAAACATGAATGCATTGAGATGAAATTATTATTTCTGGAAGTTCTAAAAGCCCTTTGCACATAATGTCTTGAAAGTCCTTTGCACAAACACTGAACACAGTAGTTATTTAAAATAACAGGGATTTTAGCTTTTGTTTTTTTCGTTTTTTATTTTATTTTTGATTTCGTCTTTTTATTTTATTTTTTATTTTGTGCTTATGCTTTTCCTTATACTTGAAATTATTACAAAAGTGGGGCCAAACTAATCCTCATAATTTTGTTCCTTTATTTTCCCTTTATCAAACTAATTGCTGAAGAAGTCGATATGTCAACATTTTGCTAGGTTGACTCGTCTAGGTCTTTAGCATCATTAGACTTTGATTAAGAGTATTTGAGATGACATGTCATGATAAATTTCCATCTTGATTTGTATCTTTGTAGTGACAAATTTCCATCACAAACTCAATTTTCATTTATCTAAAGTATTATGTATAGATAAAATGACCACTTGTGTCTTCTATAGTGATAAATTCCGATTGCATGCCCCACTTAAATTTTTTTTTAATATTGTGTCTTCTATCATTTTATTTTTATCGTTATTTATTCAAATCTTGATTCCGATTATGTTATAGTGTTTTTTACTTCGAATCGAATCACCGACTTAAACACGTAAATCAAATAGATCTTAAACTGTTTCCCCAACAATTTTTTAAATACTTTTTTAGTTAGTTTGCTCCCCATTAACTTTTATAACTATGATATTTATACGAGACTTTTTAAAAAAACTTTCAACTACCCTCAACTTTTAAGTATCAAATTCAGGAAAAAAATTTTAAGTACCTCATATTTCAAATTTTAAAAGGCCAAATAAACCAAAATCAATAATATTATTATACAAGGTTATAATTTTGGATATTGTAAAGATAGTTTAAAAAAAAAAATGTACGATAATATGTAATTGTACTATTATTTTAGTTTAATTCAAGGCCCATTTGGAAAAGAAAAAAGAATCTTTTTTGATAGGTTAATATATCGATATGTTAGGTTTTTTGTCTGTTAAGTCTGTATAAAATTACATAAAAATAAAAAAAATACAAATATAACAGTTAAAAAAATTAAACATACTAATACACAAAACGTATAAAAGAATCTCTTTAAAAAATGCCTGTAGAAATTCCTAAAACTTATGCTTCCATATAACCGTTTGTCCCTTTTATCATTGTATCACATGTCTCTCACGTCCTTTCCTTTTTTCTTTTTTTTTATTTATTTATTTCGTGGTTAAATGTCTCTCTCTCCAAGCATTTTCCTATTTTCTATTTTACCTTTAAAAAAAAACTCATATTTTACCTTCTATTCTCTCTTTCCGGTTTTGAACTTTTTTTTTTCCTTTTTTTTTTTTTTTTTTTGCAAATGTACATTTATAATCGTTTTGTCTTGCTTTGCTAGCATTGTCATGCAATTTTCAACAAAGACTTTGGCCCTGTTTGGTACCATTTTCATTTTGTTTCTCACATTTTTCAATGTAAAAATTAAAAGCAGGGAGTAAAAAGCGTGTTTGGCAAAATTTATGTCCGAAAACAAAAATGAAAACGGCTTTGTCATTTTCAGAATTTTGAAACAGAAAAAAGCCGTTTTCGTTTTCTTGTTTTCATTTTCGGTTTCTTCTTCTTCTTTCTTCATTCTCGATTTTAGTTTTTTTTTTCTTTTCTTCTCTCTCTTCTCCGGCGAAGAAGAGGCGGGAGATCCGGCGAACACCACCGTCACTCCTCTCCGACTCGCCCGCCGCCATCTTCTCCGACCGCCCGCCACCGTCTTCTTTTTTGCCCGCCGCCCGTCTTCTCCGATTGCCCACCCCCTCCCCGGACGCCTCGACTCACGACCCCCCTCTCCCCACGTCTGCGCAGGCCGCCACCCCACCGCCACCCACCACCGGGTCTGTGGATCGACCCCCCGCGCCTCTCTGCAATCGCCCCCGCCTCTGCGATCGCACCCCCCACTTCTACGTGGCCGCCACCCCGCCACCCCCCCCCCTCTCCCACGTCTGCGCAAGCCGCCACCCCACCGCCACCCACCTCCTCCCGCCGCCGCCCCGTCTGTGGGCCGCCACCCCCATTTCCTTCATTTGTCGCTTTTTCTTCTCCTTCTCGTAACATATATATATATATATAATGTTATATTAATATACTTATTTAATATATTTAATAATAATATTTATTTAATATATTTAATATATTATTATTTAATATATTTAATAATAATATTTATTTAATATATTTAATATTAATATTTATTTAATATTTAATATTTTAAATATTATTATATGTTTTCAAAAATTAAACCACCAAACACGATTTCAGTTTTTTTGAAACTGAAAACAATTTCAAAATAAAACTACCAAACGTATTTTCAGAAATGATTCCAAAATGAAAATAAAAATGTTTTCATTTTTATTTTCGTACAAAAAATAAAAACGTTTTGAAACCAATTCTAAACGCACCCTTTGAATTTTATTTATTTATTTATTTGTTATTATAGAGACTTTTTTTTTTTGGTACGCCAACGATCGTGGAGAAAAATGGTGTAGTAGTTAATTCTTCGCTACTTGAGAAAAGGTCAACAACGTCCAGGGGCATATTTGTCTGCCCAATATTTTCATATATGCAAATACCTCCAGCCTTGTATACTACGCACTAGCATCTTCCCAAGACCAGCTTTAAGTTTCACTTCTATCTTATCAATCAGTGGAAAATCAGAAATCGCATATCAAAGCATCCTTTTTGTTTTTTTCATAATGTTAAAAATGTTTTTTTTTGGTCTTCTCATATTTGCTTATTTCCTGTTCACTTCACGTTTCAGTTCCGCGCACCCACTTTGCCGTGCTCATGAAAGGTCATCCTTGTTGGATTTTAAGGCAAGCTTTGCCATTAAGAAGTTTGCTTCTGATGATCCTTCTGCTTATCCGAAGGTTGCTTCATGGGCGCAAGGACGGACGACGAGCAACTGTTGCTTGTGGGACGGTGTTGAGTGCGACGAAGATACCGGCCATGTGATCAGTCTCGACATGAGCAGCAGCTTTCTCTATGGCAACATCGACTCTAACAGCAGCCTTTTCAAACTGGTTCACCTTCAGAGGCTTAACCTTGCCGATAACCATTTTAATTACTCTCAAATACCAACTGCTATCAGCCATCTTCCTATGCTGACTTATCTCAACCTGTCAAACTCCTCCTTTTCTGGCCAAATCCCATATGAAGTTTCGAGACTATCCCACTTGTTTTCTCTTGATCTGTCTCGCAATTGTGATTTTAATTCTGGAGAAGGCTTGTTGGAACTCAAAAGACCTGATTTCAGTAGCCTCATTCGAAACTTGACAAACTTAGAAGAACTTTCTCTGAGTTCTGTCAACATATCATCCACAGTGCCTACTTCACTCGCAAACTTTTCTTCTTTGACATCTCTCGTCCTTAAACATTGCGGACTGACAGGTAAGCTCCCAGTCGATCTTTTTCCACTTGCCTAGCCTACAAATTCTCAATGTGAACTCAAATAATTTCTTTGGTGAATTGCCTCAATTTAACCAAACCAGTGCTTTAAAGGTATTGAACCTGGCATCAAATAGGTTTTCAGGGGAAATACCTACATCAATTGGAAATCTTACGCATCTCAACTATCTGAAACTTTCTGACAATAACTTCTCCGGCCCTATCCCATTCTCCATTGGAAATCTTACGCATCTCAACTATCTGAAACTTTTTGACAATAACTTCTCCGGTCCTATCCCTTCCTCCATTGGAAACCTTACCCAACTCATTTACTTAGCCCTTGTTTCAAATCATTTTAGCGGGCCAATTCCATTATCATTTTCAAAACTCATAAATTTGGAAGCTCTTTACCTACGTAGAAATGAGCTGAGTGGCACGGTGGATTTTGATATGTTTCTTCGCCTTAAAAATCTTACAGTGCTATCTCTGTCGGAAAACAACCTCTCACTGATCATTAAACCTAGTGTAGACAGACCTCCACAATACATAATTTTAGAACTGTCCTTTTGCAATTTAAGCACTTTCCCTGACTTCCTGAGGCATCAAGTAAGAATAGAGGCTTTGGTGCTTGATGGTAACCATATTGGTGGCCCGATTCCTGCATGGCTGATGAACACGAGCAGGGAGACATTGTTTGCCTTAAGCCTCACTCACAATTCCTTGACAGGGGAACTTTCACCTGCCATTTGCAATTTTAGTTCCCTTTCGTTCCTTAGGTTGCTTGGAAATAAGTTGGTTGGTGAGCTTCCTTCGTGTTTGGGAAACTTCAGTTCACTGGCGTTCTTATATCTCGGAAATAACTCTTTGTCTGGAAGCATTCCTCAATTTGCAAAGGGTAACCAATTGAGGATGATAGATTTAAGTCATAATCAGTTGCGAGGGAAATTGCCACGATCACTAGCGAATTGCAAGAAGCTTGTATCCATTTCTGTGGAAAACAATCAGCTCAATGATGTTTTCCCCTATTGGCTGGGCTCTCTTCCAGAGCTGCAAATTCTGGTGTTGGGGTCGAATAAATTCCATGGAGTAATCAAGGCACCTCAAACCGACCTTGGTTTTGTAAAGTTGCGTATAATTGTCATATCTTATAATAACTTCACTGGAATGTTACCGTCTAATTTCATTCAGAATTTGAAGGCCATGAAAAGCAGTAGCGCTGGGGATTTGCGTTACATGGGGACAACATTTCAAGGCACCTCATCTATTATTCACTGTCAATTTGCAACTAATCTAACAATAAAAGGGGTGACTAGATATTATGAGAAAATCAATGATGATATTTCATTCATAGATTTCTCAAACAACAACTTCGGTGGAGAAATTCCAGAAGTCCTTGGAGACCTATATGGGCTTTATGCTCTCGACCTATCCAACAACAATCTCTCGGGTGGCATACCATCAGCCTTGGCAAACCTAAAAGCATTGGAATCCTTGGACCTTTCGCAAAATAAGCTTTCAGGAAGGATCCCTCCGGTGCTGGAGCAGCTCAATTTCCTTCAGTACTTCAATGTCTCTCACAATAGCCTCGCAGGGCCTATACCACCAGCAAACCATTTGGTGACCTTTGGGAGCAGTTCATATGAGGGCAACATGGGATTGTGTGGAATTCCATTGCCAAACAAGTGTGGAAACTCTGAGGCCTCAGGACTGGTGCCGCTTCCGTCGTTTGATGAAGAGCAAGAAGATCACTCAGGTTCACCCTTTCAGTTCGGTTGGAAAGTTGTGGCGATAGGGTACGGTTGCGGCTTTGTTGTTGGAGTGTTTATTGGGCATGTCGTGATTACAAGAAAATCCAGGTGGTTTGCCATGACTTTTCGTGTGAAGAATTTGCATGTGAAAAGGAAGCCAAGGACGAAACGTGGGAATTGATTCCGACTCTATTTGTGCTTTGTACTTTACTTTCTTTTAGTACTGTTATTGTAAAAGAGCAGTTAATGTACTAAATAAATTGCTCTGTTCTTGTTTGTGTGGAAATCCTGTTGTGTGAAGTTACATGTCAAAGGCTATGCCATTGCTTGTAGTTGTGATTCCGTATGTCTTTAGTGAATTCCAATGTAGCCACTTCTATGTGCTTTGGTTCTTCACTTTCTTTGTTCTTCTTCGTTCCGTGCCATTTTCTATTTTTCTATTTGGTTATTTTCTCATGGAATTCTTGATTAAAGTAAGATACATATGCAGTCAAAAATGTTCTTATATGTAAGACTAAGAGCAAAAACCTAATCTGAAAATAAATAAGTACATGTGAAACATTAAAAAAAAAAAAAAAATCCAATTTGAATCTTACGTGAGGGACAAAATCTATTATATCCGTATTAGTTATGTTGAAATGCAACCAAAAAAAGTTAGAATATCTTACAAACAGCATAAATTATAATCACTAAAATTCTATACGCAAGCTATAGCATACAATGTCAAAATTAGTACGATAATTGTTGGTTAGCTTTGTTATTGTTAAAATATTCCAAAACAATAGTTATATGCAAGAGGCGAACTTGTTTTTTTTGGGTGCCTACCAGGTTTAGTTCGCTGTAAAAATAATGAATGATAAATGTTAATCCTTTTTCTATATATATATATATATATATATATATATATTTCACATTGAGTGGATTGAAACACTTGTAATGTGGCCTCAAGAGTCTCGTTTAAGCTCTACATATACGTTTTTTGTTAAGATTATATAACCAACTTACATGACTCTATTTAACATATTTGGGGCTTCGGACAACAATCTGCTTCTCCATTTAACATATTTGGGCTTCGGACTCCTGGTTGAGTAACTATTTTTATATCCCATTTTTTTATGTCAGGGATGAAAACTAAAAGGATTTTGCACGTGTTGATCAAAGTTCAGTAAAGTCCTGACCAGATACGTTGGCTTGAAAAAAAAACTTCTCGGAAAGAAGAAGCAACTTTGCCTTTAAAGAGAGTATTACATATTAAATTACACAAAAGCTCAAAAAAAAAAAAAAAAAAAACACAAAACTATGGCATGGGTCACTAGCTTATGGCTGCTATATTACATTACTTATAAATTCACAACTTTATTAAAAGACGAGCCAAAACAAAAACGACATTTTCCTCCAAACCCTTCCAAAATTCAAAGAAGAAATTAAAGATTTGTTCTCTTAGAGAATAAAACTTAAAAAAATTTAAATTTAAGTTACAATTTTATTTAAATTTATATTCGTTTGTAAAATTTGAGTTTAAACTTAAATTTTAACTTGAATTTGTGACTAAAATCTGAGTTTAAGTTTTTTTTTTTAACTCAAGTTCTTAAACTCAAACTCAAGTTAATGAACAATATTTTTTCTATCATTAAAAACGTCATAATTTTTTCGTTTTAATTCCGATTAAGATGATTTTTTTTTTATGCATTCACAATGAATAGACAAATAAAACCTCACCCATATATCTTATTATAATTTTTTATCATCGTTGAGTTTTTATTAAAATACTATTTAAATACAAAATTAAATTTTGACCTACTCAAACACAAACTCAAATAGATTTTCAATCCAAATCATAACTCAAATGTGCACATTTAAACACAAACTCAAATTACAATTTCAACTTAAATTATAACTTAAATTTAATTCAAAATTTACACTTAAATGGCCGTAACTAAAAAATATAACCGAATAAACCTAAAAAACTTCAAAAAGTTTTGTTCTTAATTACTTGTTCTAGGGCCTTCTGCTTTATCTGTCTGCCAACACCAAGAAACCCTCGAAACCCTTCTCATATATAGCCAAATGCAAGCGGCGACTTTTTTTTTATTAATTTTTTTTCCTTTTATTTTTTTCTGGTGCTTGTCTGCGTTTTGGTTCCCTGCTAAAAAGAAGAGAAGAATGAAAAAAAAAAAAAAAAAGCACTTCTCTTTACCATGGTCTAAGTTGTGGACCAACGCGCCTCCTAATTTCCCTCGCAGAATGTGCCCACAACGTGAACCATGGACATTATTGTTTTGTGCATTTGACAGAGCTACCACCTTTACTTACAAATAGCAAGAAAGAGATTTCAAATAATTGTTCAATATATAATCCTATACATTCGCTAATTTTGGTGCTAAATCTTCAATCTCATCCAAAAACTCCAAAGATTCGCCATAGAACTTCTGAGCATCTAACCTCACAATAGCTGAAGCATCTGTTTCTCCCATTGATTCCAAGCCATTTATGAGTATTCTAAAAGTCGACCTATCTTGGTCACAACCGACCTGTTTCATCAAACAATAACACTCCATAGCTAGCTCAGCCATGTTCAAACTAACTAAAGCCCTCACAGAACGCTGAAACCCTCAATATCAGGCCGTAAATTAGCTTCTTTTTTCAAGTACAAGGAAACAAGTTCAACTTGCTCAAGAAATCCATTGTTACCAAACACTCCGACCATATCAGCGTACAGTGAGACCTGAGGCTTGTACCAGTATTCCTTTCTGATGTCCTCAAAAACCTACCAAATCACAAAAAATAAGTACTTTGTAGCTGAAATATATATATATATATATATATATTATGTATGTATAATCGAAAGCAGAAACCTTGAGAGCCAAGAGACATTCGTTCTGTCGGAGGAGTTCGCGAAGAACGGCCATCATGTCGAACTTCAGCAATCGCCGGAATTTCGAATCGAATACCTTTTCCAAACTGCGATGGTCTTTTTGCGTTCTCTTCAGGGCTTGGACGGTCTGAATCGCTTCGATGCTGAGGTTTCTCCCTTTCTGCAACGGCGTAGGATTGTTGCTCCTGTCCCTCATCGTCACAATCGACCGCCATTTCTGTGGCCTCGCGAGACGCAGAGAATGAGGTGAAGAAACGAAGACACTGGGAGCTTGCAATGACTCTGAGGAATTCATGTTAATGGCTTGAAAGTTTGAGAATTTCCGCCAGAATTCCAGGCTAAAAACCATGTTCGGCGACGACGCTGAACCAGGAACAAGAAGATATAGTGATGGTCTAAGGAGACGCTTCCTAACGGCGCGTCTTGCATGGTCTTCTGTGGAAAACGACTCGTCGTTTTTCCACGGCAGTTTTCTGTTATTTCATGTTGGCGCCCCTGTGCTTTGCCTAAATTGTAGAAATATACCTTTGACAGATATATTTATGTCCACATAGAGTCTTTTTATAATGAGACATCTACTATTTAGTCAAACCTATCAGTACATTTTTCAAAAAAAAAAAAAAAAAAAAAAAAACCTATCTACTTGGATCGTTAAATATTTTTTAAATAATGAAAATACCCCGCCCAACAACCCGCAACTAGAAAATCTTTATTTGAGTAATTTATCCATTTATATCAAATTTAAAAATTATCCTATAGTTTTGAGTAATTTATCCCATTTTATCAAATTTAAAAATTTTCTAATATGGAAATAAATTAATTAAAGTTAAACTATAATAAAGGTAACTTTCTCTAATAGAGATTAGAGACTAGTTGTGTAAAAGAATTAAAATACATTTTTATTTTATTTAATAAGAAAAATGAATTAAGTGATTCTTAACCATTATTTCCACGTTAATGGTAATCAACGAAGATTATTATTATTATTATTATTATTATTATTATTATTATTATTATTATTATTATTATTATTATTATATATAGAATAAATATGGCCGTTTTTCATTAGAGGTAAAGATGTATGGAATTTGAGGTTTGAGATTTTGAGGGATCTTGTTGTAAAAATATATGATTAAGAGAGTGTCTACGTAATTTAAGAACCCGTTTGGTTCGCTGATTCGAATTTTTAATTCGAGTTGAGATGTGACTTTATGTGATAACTTTTTACTATATCAAAAAGTTAGATGTTACTGTTTTTGAGAGTTTTTTACTGTAACAAAACTCGAATTCTAAACTTGAATCGGTGAAATGAACGGAGCCTAAATGAACTATAAAGTATACTTTTTTTTTTTTGGTGGATGAGTATTGTTGTATGGGAAAATAGGCACTGACATGTCGGACGATGGTAGTGCTCCACGTGGCCATGTTTGCCATGTTAGGTAAGCTGTCGACCCCATGTCCCCTGGACGCACCTAATTTTGGCCGTCGACCCATAAGATCATCGACCCTGTGTCCCCTCGACGTTCACCTAAGTTCGGCGGTCGACCCATAACACCATCGACCTTATTCTCCCTCGGCATTCACCCAAGTTCACATCAAGGGAAACTTGATAAGGTCGACCAAAGAAGGGTCTGCATTTAGCCCCACCATATAGATTCGGGAAGCAGGCCGTATAGGCGTGGGTCCACGTCCCCCGAGAGGCCCTTGAGTGGACAGGAGGTTTACGTCTGGATTTGGAGGATGTCTGTAATGCAGGCATTAATTATAAGTCCCTAAACCGCCCATAAGTGGACGGTGGAAGGTTGCAGGGAGTCTGCAGAGCCGTAATCGGGGAGAAATTGGATGAGTGAACAGTCCAAAAGGTGATTAGCAGGATATGGGTCTGGGCCCATAGGGTAGTAGGCACTCGAGTGGTGGCCTACAAAGGAAAACCGCCCATGAAGTAATTTGGGCTATAAAAGGGGGCAAAGCCCCGAACAAAAGAGGATCTTTTCCCTTTCTACATGTAATCAAAAAATAGAGAAAATATATGCAAAAATACAGTGAATGTAGCTTTTCATTAACAGAGTGAACAACTATAAATTTCGTATATGTTCTTTCCACTATTTGTAGCCACTTTGGATGAACTTAATTTAGCTTCATAAGAATCAAATTGAGGTTAGGTGGATAGGAAATTATACTTGATTGAGTCGTAATTGGTCTTGCCCACTATTTTTTGTTTTGCTGTCAAGTTTTTTGGTAGAGCAATTATGGAGATGGTTTTTCATGTGATACAACATGGTTGTAATATTAATGTATGCGGTAAAACTTTTAAGGACCTGGTGTTGGCGGGGACTATGGTCCGTATAGGTAGTCGGAAAGAAATTCTATGTACAAGCAATACTCAGAGAAGCTTTTGGAATCCGGTCATGTTTATCGATGCTTTTGCTCTAATGAGGTAATCCTCTTTAGTTTTGGAAGTTGGAAATATGTGTTGATACGAGTATAGTGCGCTGTTCTTCTGTATCTTAATGTCATTCTCTCTAGGAACTAGAAAAAATGAAGGAGATTGCGAAACTAAAACAACTGCCTCCAGTATACACAGGAAAGTGGGCCAGCGCTACGGATGATGAAATGCAGGAGGAGCTGGAGAAGGGAACGCCTTATACATATAGGTTTTGTTACGAGTTTTCGCAAATGCAAGTGCACGTTATCGTATCAAGTAGTAAAATTCGTAGAAACGAGTATCGTCCCACGAGGACTGAATCATATTAATTATCGAAATTGTATCAATACTAACTTTATTTGAACGAAACAAGCAAGTGAGAATTTTTATATAAATAAAACTAAACAATCTAATTAACAATTTAAGTAATTATCAAAATTCAATATTAACAAGCTCTAGGGTTTCCGATTTCACCAAACCATTCCGCCTTGAATTATCTATCTAATCAATCTTAAATTATTCCCCTTAATTGAAAATTGAAAATCCCTAAATTAATCAATGCTCTCTTCCGAGTTACATCAAAAATCCCCTTAATTGCTAACTCACTATATTCCTATGTGAATTTCAAACAATTAAAGAGTCATTAAGTTTTATGAATTTCCATGTAGCAACCACACCAACCATGCAAGTATATCCCTATCTTACATACAATCAATGGAATTCAATACAATGATCGAAAAACATAAATCTCCTTCTAGTTTCATTATGAATTAACTAATCATCGAATTAGTGGCCAATTAATTAGAAGCATTAAGAACAATGATGAAAACTCAACTAAGACGAATAATTCTTCGATTCATACGATAAATCATGATCCGGCTACATCGTAGGCCTAGAATAGGAAAGTTAGAACATAATGAAAAGAGAAAACATCTTAACAATATTCTTAAACATGAGACGAGAAGAAGGAGAATCTATTTTGACGAATTGAAGCAGAATTCCGTTTCCGGTTGATTCGTCTTCTCCTCTGCAGTAGAAAAGTTCTCCTTTCTCTTTTCAAAGTCCCATCATAACCTAATTGAGTCTAAAAATTCCTATTTATAGGTTTGGGGTCGTAATGGCACTTTTAGTAATTATTTAGAGATTAAAACATGAAAATCCCGAACTGACGCCGTGGCTTTACTTCAATGGCGCTGCGGCGTCATAACATAGGCCTTCAGAAATTTGAAGTGGCGCCATGGCTCTGTCCCTGGGCGCCATGACGCTGCTCAGCAAATTTGCGATTTTCTTCTCCGTAGCGCTATGGCTCCACTTTATGGAGCCTAGGCGCTTTGCTCTCGGGTTTGTAGTACTAGAAAACTTGTTTTTGTTGTATCTTTGAAGCCTAGGTGCCCCTTTACAAAGCCTTAGCGCCCGTTTTTCAATTTTGCTCCAAAAATTCTCAAAAATCACCAATGGACTCCAACTGAAACAAACTTACAAAGTAAATTGAAAACACATAAATAACTCCTAAAAACACCTAAAAACCTACAAAATAATGAGTCGGGAAAACGCAAATGTAAACACAAATTCAACTCATCATGTTCCGCGTGCCAAAGGAAGGGAGTTTGAAAATTAATGACCTAATCCAAGGAGAGGTAATTTTATTTTTCTTTCTGATCCTATATTATTCCAGAAATTTTTTTTTTTTTTTTTTTTTTTTTTTTTGCAAATAGTTTTTTAATTTTCTCTTAATTCTTTTGTTACATCCCCTCCAGTATAGCATCACAGTGAGTGTTAATTTAGTTGAGGTTACCGCTGAATCTTTTTCTTTGAAATCAGCAACTATACATTTGTGTCTGAAGTTTGAACTGCGAAAAGAGTACTAGCAACTCTCTGGAGCTCAAAATTTTCAGATTTGATTGCTTGCTATCATGACATATATGAGATTGTTAGAATATTTACATGTACCGTTTTCACTAGGTTTCAAGACGGGATTGGGACTCTAACTTTAATTGCATGAACAATCTTATGGTGATGGTGAATAGGATCATAAAACATTGAATTATGACAAAGTTGTTTAGGCTCTTAACTCGCTTTCATAGTGTGATGAAGGTCAGTTGGAATTTGGACACGCTTGGAGACTTTGTTATTATGAGGAGCAATGGACAACCTGTGTACAATTTTTGTGTCACAGTAGATGATGCTACCATGGCAATCTCACATGTTATCCGGTAACCATTTAATATATTGAAGAATATGCTATGTGCCAGCCTACGTAATTCACTCATTTGTTTTGTTTTTCATTTTTATTTTTATCTAGTGGGATGATGCGGATTCACCTACTGTACACATGTCCCCTTATTCTGTTGACTTTTTTTTATTTGTTATTTATTTTAAATCCACAGCAGAAGAGCACTTACCAAATACTCTAAGGCAGGCATTGATATCTAAGGTGATTTTGAAATTCTAATGTTTTGCTTTTCCTTTTTAAAGTACTTGATATTTTCATTGACATGGAGAAACTGGCCTTATTACATAATCATTTTGACACAGGCTTTAGGATTCCCAATGCCTAACTTTGCTCACGTTTCCTTAATTCTTGCACCTGACCGGAGTAAACTTTCTAAACGTCATGGTGCAACTTCAGTCGGCCAGGTAATAATCATTCATAAATATGCACGTTGTTGTTATTCAAAAATTTTGGCACGTCTTATTCAGTCCCGATTTCCTAAAATTATTTTGCTCATCTTTTTTCTCTTTGATAGAATATAATTGATTTTTTAATTCTGAATTCTCACGCTTTTTGCAGTTGAAAAATTCTCAATTGGCCGAGTTAACAAGAGTGTTGCTACCTTTGATGCCACCAAATTAAGGTGATTATGTTATGACTTTTTATTTACCATCTGCACAGGAAGAAAACGTGTTTTTCTTTCTTATGGTTGGCCGTCCATTGCTTTTATACGCTTGGAAAGGCGTCGTCTGCTTGTCGTTAATATATTGATTCTTGAGAATTTACTTTCCCATTTGTGATGTGAAAACTAGTAATTGATGATACATAGATGACGCTTGGAAAGGCGTCGTCTGCTTTTACTTATTGTTTCTGCTTTCTGTAACTAAGGTGGATGAATGGTGAGCATTTAAGAGTAATTCCCTCGGAAGAGCTGACTAAGCTTATTGGTGAGCGATGGAAAAGCACTGGCATCCTTACCGAATCAGAAGGGCCATTTATTGAAGTAAGAATCATGTTTTTACAATTTCAATTGCACTTTTGTGGCTTGTGCATTTCCATTATCACAGCATCTTTGGTCTTTAGCTAAAACGTTTATGCTCTAGTGGGATGTGGTCAGTTTTGTGCCTATTGTTCTCTTTAAGCCGTGAATTGATAGAGTTAGGTTGTGGGGTTCACTTAGATAGGATATCAGATTTCTTTAGGGATCATGGCGTCTCTCTGCTTGCTTTGAAGTCCCTTTACTTATTGTCTAAAGCTAAGTATTTGCTATATTTGTAATTTGACTTTGTGCAATAGGAAGCAATTCAGCTGCTCAAGGATGGGATTGACTTGATACCAGATTCAGACAAAGCACTATCAAACTTGCTTTCTTATCCTTTGCATGACACTTTAAAGGGGTGAATTCCTTACATTTTGGTTTTATTACATTGAAAATCGAATACTGAAAAATGATTCAATAAAATTTCCACCCTAAATAGATTTGGTTATCATAATGTATCTTGCATTGGGAAAACGACGTTTATAGCAGGATATTTAGTTAACAGTAAGTACCTAAGTGTTCTAATATTGGATGTAATTGAGTCGTGTTTTTGTTAATGGTTCCAGCATGATTCACATATGCGTGGCTTTAGACTCATAAAGTTTGTCTTTGAGATTGCTCAAGACTATGGAGTTGGCATTGCTACATATTTATTCGACTGAAAAAATCTAAATGTTTTTCATTAATTTGTTGTTCTACAATTAGACTTTTCGAATTACAATTAGACCTAAATGGGCTTTATGCTCTCGACCTACAATCTCATGGGTGGCATACCATCACCCTTGGCAAATCTAAAAGCATTGGAATCCTTGGACCTTTCGCAAAATAAGCTTTCGGGAAGGATCCCTCCGGTGCTGGCGAAGCTGAGTTTTCTTCAGTACTTCAATGTCTCTCACAATAGCCTCGCAGGGCCTATACCACCAGAAAACCAGTTTGAGACCTTCGGGAGCAGTTCATACGAGGGCAACATGGGATTGTGTGGAATTCCATTGCCAAACGAGTGTGGAAACTCTCACTGCAAGAAAAAGTGGTTTTTGTGACGACAAAAAGTCGTCACAAAAACCCACATGTCGTCGCAAATAATAGTATTTGCGACGACACGTCGTCGCAAATGTGTCGCCGCAAAAAAATAGTCGCAAATACTTTATTTGCGACGACAGAGTATCGTCGCAAATACATTTGTGACGACATTTATATTTTGCGACACTGTCGTCGCAAATAATTCGTTGGTTAATTTGTCGTGATTTAAAATTATTTGAGACGAATTTTTTCAAAACGTCGTCGCAAATAATTCAAATTTTTTTGCGACGACAAGTTAAAATGTCGTCGCAAATAGTCATTTTTTTGCGACGACATTTATAATGATGTCGTTGCAAAAACGGAAATAATTTTTTTTTCCAATTTTTTTAAAAATGGTAATTAAATAATTTTTAATAATTTTAATTAAACATTATTATATTTCATACTAAATATAATTTATTAAGATACATTAAAAGTAAAATATAAATTAATATTAAAAACAATAAATCTAAATAAATTTATAAAATATGTTATGAATACTACATAAAGTGCATATATAATGTTCAACAAAATATAAAAGTCTAAATAAAGTGAAAAATCATACAAATCTATTCCTCTAGGTTTTGCAAAGATCGCCATGTCAAGCGTCATCATCATGGATTGTCATCATCTCGAAGGAGGCAGAGGAGCGTCTAGGTTAATCGGGTTCGGGCGACGAGAAATCGTAGGTAATTGGATGTTGGGCTGCAATCTAGACACCAACTCTAACATCTTTACCTGATTGTCATAAATCTTCATTTGTTCCTGATACGATTTCTTTAAATAACGATCCATACGCGCATCCTCAGGTTGAGCTAATGATGTTGCGTCCAAGAATGAACCAGCGGATGAAGGAGAAGCCCCAGAGTAATGCTTTTGGGAGAGCATCGGACCCACTCCTTTCTTATGTCCTCTACGCGTGCCAAGAACTTGCTCCAAAACCCTATGCTCATCAAGTGGGGATCTAGTAGCGCTTGAAGTAGTCTGTGTTCTATGTCTCTCCTCCTCCAGAGTGTTCTACATAATAAGACATTATAAGTATTTTTACGTGATATAAAACCACTATTTAAATATAAGAAAATTTAACAAGAAAAGTAAAAATGCTTACGAAAGAAACATTTCAAGATCAGTATTAACCCAAGAGTCCCCCTGACGATACATATCCGCCTAATTGTCTATAGCGGACATCGGCTCTTGGGTCTCAGATCGGGCCTGTGAAATAAATTACATTTATTTAAATTCTTAAATTCTAACTAAATTTCGGCAAAGATAACGACTTATTTTTCATATAATCCAAAAATCAAAACCTGTAAAAAAACAACTTTAAAAAGATTTCGCACACCATAAGCGCAAGATGTGCCACCCATAACAAGAATCATAAACATATAAATACGATAATGATCAAAAAAAATAAGTACTAACCTTCTTATTTGCGATGTTTGATGAGTATGATAATCGACCATGTAGGCTTGGATACCTTAGGTTGTCTGCGATTACTTCTATTTCTCTCTGATATTTTCTGTTTATGATTAACTATAATAAGTAATAGTTACTTGAAATTATGTATAAAAAATCATAAAGTTCTAACATATCTATAATTACTTGAAATTTGTCGCCGGAGAACCTATCGCAACAACGATCCCAATGAGCTTGATTTCTCATATTAGCCGGGAGACTTTCTCTACCGTAGCGTTTGTAGTAGCGGTGCAAGGAACTTTTCCAGTCCTTGTAGCACTTTGCTGCCTCCCTATCAACAACGGACCTCAGAATGCCGTTCTTGTAGTTATAGTCCATGTTAAACCAATCCTTGCAAAACAGTTTCACATCGTTAAAACGCATTGTTAACTATAGTATAAACTATACAAAATGTACCATAAAAATACCAAAGATCCGGTCTGAATTGTCCTCTTGTCCACGCCGCTAACGTCCTTCCAAGCATCGTGGAAGGGCTCAGATATGTCCCCGGTATGAATACCAACCGCACTTTCAAACCGGGCACCATATTTACCAAGCGTCTTCTAAGTACCTCCCGCCTCATCAAATTCAACTGTGATCTTCCCATCTTGAATGACCTTTTGGGCAATTTCAAAACTTTTTGCCCACCTCGACCCTCACGTTGTCGAGGTTCAGGTCTTTGTAAGCATTTGAAAGCATTTCAAATCAACATGTACTACTACATTTATTTACTATATGATAGAACGAGGAAAGTCAGAAGAATAACATACCGGACTCACACGATGGGGGGGGACTCTGTGAGGACCGGGAGGTGGTCTGCGCTCCCTCGAAGATCCAGTAGTAGTCGCTAAAGTTCCAGCCATCAATATCTATGACAATATTAAAAGAAGATCACAATATTAATAACAACATTTATAAATTCAATGAAGATCACAATATTAAAACGAAATCTGAGAAAAATGACAAAGATTACTCTACTGTAGTTCTACTCATCGTCGCTACTACATTGTTGATTCTCAACATCATCATTTATGTCAACATCGTCTTCAAATTCGATGACTTCATCTTCAACGTACTCCTCTAAAGTTTCATCGTCTTCATCATTAATAAATTCATCACCTACGGGAGACTTATCTTTCATAATTGCATCAACATCGGAAGTGACAACATTAGACGATCCATCATCTCGATTCAATACAAATGAGTCAATCTCTGGTAGTTCCACTACTAACTCAATATTTGTAGATTCTGTATCCTGAGCTATCATCACGTCATCAATGTCAGGCTCTGAAATGTCCCAAATATGGCGATGTCTAAAGTGTTCTACAACCTTCCAGTTTGGACCATTAAATAAATCATCTACGTAAAAAACTTGTTCTGCTTGCGATGCAAGTATGAAAGGTTCGTTCTCGTACCACGTCTCTTTAACGAAAACACTTATTCTATTTTTGTAGTGTTGAATCCTTTTCTTTCCCGGACGAGTGTCAAACCACAAACATTTAAAAAGCGTAACAGAATTGTCATTCAAGTACGATAGCTCATAAATGTCCTCCAAAACTCCATAAAACATTTGGTTATCAGGTCCGCAAACACAAACACCACTATTTTGAGTACTTCGATTCATATCCCGATTGCGTGTCAGAAACTTTACACCGTTGACCACACAACCAGGATAACTTCGACACGAGAAGCTTGAACCACTTGAAAGCGAAAATATTTGATCATTTGCTTATGGTTCATTCTGCTTTCGAATATTGAAAATATGCAAGGAGACATGAATATTCTATAAAACGTCACTTTTTAATGACTTAACAATGTTAATGCAAATTAATTATAAACGTACCTTATTCTTAAACCATTTTGGAAACTCTTTCGATTGAATTTCATCCAATGGTATGATTTGACCGTCGGTATCAATCTCTTTCCTATGGTCACTGTTTAAAAGAGAATGAAAATAAATGACATAATTGTATATGATGCGACACAATCTATGAAC
The DNA here is from genome assembly GCA_012066045.3 of Morus alba. Classification (NCBI taxonomy): domain Eukaryota; kingdom Viridiplantae; phylum Streptophyta; class Magnoliopsida; order Rosales; family Moraceae; genus Morus; species Morus alba. Next base: position 6,052,068 of record CP050230.2, on the reverse strand, counting down.
AATTAAGTGACAAAAGTGAAAGTGTCGTACTCAATGAAATTTGAATTTCGAGCGATTTACATGGGGACGTACCACTCGGCTTTCTCTCGCAAACCAGTATCCAATGTGACAGGGGTCATCTTCCCAATTGGCCGACAACGAGTATCAAATACAGAAATCTTTTTAACAATACGCTCTTCATCGTCTATCCAATTTCTGGCCAGCCGGTTAAATTGTGTTTCAACTCCAGTTAAATACATCGAACAAAAATTCAGAGCTTCATTGACAATGTAAGCCTCAGCAATCGAACCCTCAGGACGTGCACGATTCTTGACATATTTCTTTAACGACCCAAGAAAACGTTCAAACGGATACATCCATCTTAAGTGAACCGGTCCTCCTCGAATGGCTTCTTCAGGCAAGTGTATAACTAAATGTACCATTATGTCAAAAAAGGCAGGAGGAAAAATTGTTTCTAACTTGCATAAAATAAGCACAATATCTTGTTGAGCTTTCTCTAAATCACTTTTCCGCAATGTCTTGGAGCATATTAACTCAAAAAAATTACTCAATTCTGTTATTGCATCAACGATCTCTTTCTTCATGAATGGTCGATCCCGTTGGCAATAATCGCTGCATTATGATGTGACAATCATGCGATTTTAGCCCAGAAATTTTATTTTTCCTTCGATCACATTTTTCTTTAAGTTTGAAGCAAATCCATCAGAAACCTTCGATTTTAAAAATCACAAAACTTTTTACTGTCGTCGGGAGATAGTGTATAAGACGCATGTGGTTTCATCCAACGATCACCGTCTTTGTACAAATGCAACTCCTTGCACACCCCCATATTTTGCAGATCGATTCTCGCCTTATCCGTATCTTTACTTTTTCCGTCAATGTCAAGAAAATTGCCTAATAAACTGTCGCATACATTCTTCTCAATATGCATAACATCTAAGTTGTGACGTAACGACAATGACTTCCAATAAGGCAACTCCCAAAAGATACTCTTCTTTGTCCAATTAAGCTCGCTTGCATGTCTTTTTTCGCTTCTTCCCACCATACTTGTCATGTTTACCGTGCAATCAAGGACAAATTTTGTAGTTGAGCTAAGATTTGGTGAGCATTTTTCGAGCGAGGAGGAGGTCGTTTCTCAACCGTACCATCAAACTTTTTATTTTTTCTCATCCCATGTTTAATAGGAAGCCATCGCCGATGGCCAACAAAACAAGTCTTACTTGTTGTCCTCTTTGAAGGAGTTGCATCGTTGCAAGTTGGGATGCTAAATAGCCCGACCACTCCATCCGGATAAACTACTACGAAAGCGGGAAAATCATTAACAAATCATAAGCAACATAGCTCGTGATCCGAAATGATGTATTTGAAACGTCGCGTCACGTACAATTACTCCATTATTCCACAAATCTTTTAACTCATCCACAAGAGGCCTTAAAAAAACATCCATGTCCTTTCCGGGTGCATTTGGGCTAGGAATCAACAATGTCAACATCTTATAAGGATCTTTAGTGCATAACCACGAAGGCAAATTGTAGGCCGTTAAAACCACCGGCCACATACTATATGAGAGGCTCATGTTACCAAAAGGATTGAAACCATCAGCGGCCAACCCCAAGCGAACATTTCTCGGCTCATGTGAAAACTCAGGATACTTTTCATCTATCTCCTTCCATTCAATACCATCGACTGGATGACGCATTAAATCCTCATCATTTGAACGCCCAAGCTGGTGCCACGTCATATCTTTAGCAGTGTGACGAGAACCGTACAGACGCTTCAATCGATCTGTTAACGGGAAATAATGTAGTACTTTCTACGGGACTTGTTTAATACCCTTTGTCTTTTTTTTCTTCCAACGTGATGTTTTACATACAGGACACGTTTCTAGATCAGCGTTCTCCTTCCAAAACAAAGCACAATCGTACTTGCAGACATGAATTGTTTCGTAACCCAATCCAAGTTTACTCAGGAGCTTCTTCGACTCATAATGAGAAGAAGGTAACTTCACATCCGGAAATGCATCTTTCAATAGACTTAAAATAGCATCCATACACTCATTATGCCACTTGTATAACACTTTTAAATGCATCAATTTCACTAAGAAATTTAAAGATGAATACTTAGTACAGCCCGGATACAATCCCACCTGAAGTTTAGAGAGTAGATCCTTAAATTCAGAGTATTGTGCATCTTCTAGATCCACATGCGTCTCATCCAACATTCCACGGTCATCATTAATCCCGGCAACGTCTTCTAAGACTGCAAACATCTAAATCTCTTGGTTGATTAACTATTGGGTCTACACTGAAACCGCCTCTACTTCACCATGGTGAATCCATGTTCTATACAATGGATCAAAACCATATCGATGTATATGCGCCCTCACAGTTTCTACTGGATGCATTAAATGGTTTCTACATTTCATACAAGGATAGCTGATATGGCCAAGTGAAGTTTGATAATTTTTGGCGACCTCAATAAGCAAATAACCCATTCCAATATTCATCCAACAATCGGTTCCTCAAAGAAGTCCAACTTTTGTCAATCGGCATTTCAACTATAAACGACAACAAACATAACAATTTATTAATGTGTTCAATTAATTTTAATTTTATTCTTAATTAACACAATTAAGATTTATTAATTAAATTGTGTTAATGAACTTATTAAAATTCTAGTTTCCTAAATTTTGCCTAACTAAATTTCGGCAGCATAACGACTTATTTTTCACATAATCCAAAAATCAAAACCTGCAGAAAAACAACTTTAAAAAATTTCGGCACACCATAGTTGCAAGATGTGCCACACAGAACAAGAATCATAAACATATATTAAATTTCAACATAATCCTGAATTCATACAACTACTATAATTTTAAGCTAAATAAATATAAAAAACTTACAAAGTTCAAACCCACTAAACGGGGGCTGAAAAAAGAAGGATTACGTTGGAGGAACCGTGCAAACAAGGACGAGGGCGAAAACTCAAACGCCTACATCAATACATCAAATTAAAACATCAAACATAATTTTCAAACATCAAAATTAATATTTTATTAACATCTAGAGAAACATATAAACACAATAATAAGTATAATGCTTAAAAAATAATTTTAAGTTCTAAGTATAATCTAAGTCATGAATATAATCTAGTCATCTAATTCTAAATTCTACTCATCTAGTTCTAAGTATAATGCTTAAGAAATAATTTTAAGTTCTAAGTATAATCTAGTTATAATAACAAGTAATAATGCTTAAGAAAAAAAATATATTGTTTATATATATACACACCTGAATGGGGCGGCGGGACCGGGGGGGCGGCGGGAGTAGGGCGCCCGGATCACGGCGGCGGGACCAAGACGCCGGGAGGGAGCCGGCGGTAGTGTGGCGGCGGCGGCGACGGCGAGTGACGGGAAAGGGAAAGAAGAGAGAGAGAGAAGGGAAGAGAGAGAAAACAGGGAAGAGTGACAAGGGGAGAGAGGGAAGGGGAGGGCTGGCCGGCGGCAGGGGGAGGCGGCGGCGGCGGCGGAAGGAGAGGTGAAGAAGAGAGAGAGAAAGAAGGGAAGAGAGAAGGGAAGAAAGAGAAGAACGGCCGGGAGCGGCGGTGGCGGCGACGGCGACGGGAAGAGGAGGCGGCGAGGGATAGGAGAGGGAGAGAGTTCGATTTTGCAGAGAATCGGGAGAAAATTTTGCAGAGAATCGGGAGAAAATGGAGAAGAAGGAGGCGCGGACATTATAATTAGGGCACTTATTTGCGATGACTAATAAAATTAAAATGTCGTCGTAAATATTATTATTTGCGACGACAATCTCGTCGCAAAAAACTTGCTTTTAGTCGCAAATAAATTTTTTTTCCCGCCCATTCTCGCTCGTCAAATAGAGTATTTGCGACGACAATGAAAAAATATCGTCGCAAATAATTTTTGATTATTTGCGACGACATGTCATCGCAAATAATGAGGATTGTCGTCGGGAAAACGTGGGTTAATTCGCGCGAAAAATCCGCGCCATCGAAATTTGCGTGGCAAAATTATTTGCAACGACAAAAAATTTATTAGCGACGACGTGTTAATTTTTTTAAACGGGGGTTATTTGCGACGACATGTCGTCGCAAATAGTCCAACATTTGCGACGACAAGTGTCGTCGCAAATGGGTATTTTTGTTGTAGTGTCTGAGGCCTCAGGACTGGTGCTGCTTCCGTCGTTTGATGAAGAGCAAGAAGATCACTCAGGGTCTCCTTTTCAGTTCAGTTGGAAAGTTGTGGCGATGGGGTACGGCTGCGGCTTTATAGTGATTACAAGAAAATCCAGGTGGTTTGCCATGACTTTTCGTGTGAAGAATTTGCATGTGAAAAGGAAGCCAAGGATGAAACGTAGGAATTGATTCTAACTCTATTTGTGCTTTGTTGTTTACTTTCTGTTAGTGTGAAAGAGCAGTTAATGTACTAAATAAACTGCTCTGTTCTTGTTTGTGTTGAAATCCTTTTGTGTGAAGTTACATGTCAAAGGCTATGCCATTGCTTGTAGTTGTGATTCCGTATGTCTTTAGTGAATTCCAATGTAGCCATTACTATATGCTTTGGTCTTCACTTTCTTTGTTCTTCTTCGTTCCGTGCCATTTCCTATTTTTCTATTTACTGTTTCTTCATTTCTCATGGAATTCTTAATTAAACTTTTGGTCAATTATATAAATGCTCAAAACTTGGGACCTACTGACTATGCTAACAAGTAATGTGTGTATATATTTATGAGTGTGTGGTCCACCCAAATTTGATTTGGCTTCTTGCATTTTAATTGGTTGTTGTGGAAAATCTCAAGTGACGATATCGTAACAAGAATTATGTAATAAGTATGAAGTGGTCTTAGGAGAATTGCATCAATTGAAATTGGTTAGTTTAAAAGATTATTCAAATGATTGGGTTTTAAAATGAAAATAACAAAATAAAAATGACAAATAAATATCCTAAATTATCTAAGTTTACAACTCACCAAAATTAATCATATCATTTATTTCCTATGTCGCCAGTGAAATTTCCAAAATTAATTATTAATTTTTCTCATGCATTAATAATAATATTTCAATAATGGAGACCCTGCAATGTCAAGATTTTAATGTAATGAAACTTATTAAGGACATGAAATCATAGCACCGCAGAAGACTCATAATTATCTCTAACATATGACATTCTTATGGCATTCTAAACAATCATCACTGCCCAGCCTCAAATTAAATACTGATTCATGCAATTGTGGATCAGGCAATCACAAGAATTAAACACATAATGAAACACTGATGCGATATAGAAGGATCTCGCCTTTATGGCTCGTTGAGAATATCTCAAAAATAACAACTCACATGTTTTATCAGTTGGTATATAAAAATTAAGATTTGAGTTGGTATCCTTAACATTACCCCATTTTGTAACTATTTTTTCAACGACTTGGCTCTCTCCGTTGACTTTATTACGCTTCCTAAGATTTATATATTTAGATCCCATTGTAGCACAATTCTTAAAAATTGAAAGGATTTGCATCGTGTTGACTGAAGTTTAATTAGTAGAGCCCAGACTAGATTTCATTTGTTTGAAATAATCCTTCTTTGAAAGAATTCTATTATGTTTTTATTTTTTCTTTTTCTTTTCTTTTTTCATTGTTGCTTGTGGGACGGTGTCGAGTGCGACGAATATACTGATTGTCTGATCAACCTTGACATGAGCAGCATCTTTCTCTATGGCGACATCGACTCCAATAGCAGCCTTTTCAAACTGGTTCACCTCAAGAGGCTTCAACATCTACAAGTTTTTTTAATTGGTTTTTGAAGTTTTATTTATACCTGCTTACGTCATTTCATTCCATTTTTTTCTTCTTTACTTTTTTCGTCGAGATTGTTTTCTTTCTCTTCATATGTTATTTTTTTTTTTTTTTTTTTGCATTTGCAATCTTATATTTTCATTTTGAAATGTGTATTATCAAATAACTTTTTCTAAATGTGTGGTTGCCTAAACATTTGTTCTTACAAGTAATATTTTTTTCTCAAATGGGGTCCTCGTAACTATTTTTCTATGATTTACCTATTGAAAAAACTTCTTCGAAATCATTGCCCTACCCAAACATCTTTTCTTCAAACACTCTCAATTACTTTTTTCTATATGTACCCAATAAATTACTCAATAGGTAATTTGTTGCAATAAAAACCTATTTTTTCTTTGACATGTGCTCTATTTAAATATATATTTTACAAAATTAAACTCTTAAGAGAATAACAAATCAAAAAAGAACCAAAACTTTTAAAGAAATTTATATTCTCATATTCAAAAAATTAATAAACTGAATATACACGTGTGTGCTTCTAACTAGTGTCAAAAACTAAACATGAATGCATTGGGATGAAATTTATTGTTTCTGGAAGTTCTAAAAGCCCTTTGCACATAATGTCTTGAAAGTCCTTTGCCCATACACATTAGTTATTTAAAATAACTAGGAATTTTAGCTTTTGTTTTTTTATTTTATTTTTGTTTTTGTCTTTTTATTTTTATTTTTATTTTTTTACTCATGCTTTTCCTTTGTCATAAGTAAAGTAGAAATTCTTACAAAAGTGGAACTACTAATGTCTAAATGTGGCCAAACTAATCCTCATAATTTTGTTCATTTATTTTGTTCATTTTAACAATTACCAAACTAATTGCTGAAGAAGTCAATATGTCACATTTTGGCTAGGTTGACTCGTCTAGGTGTTTAGCTTCATTAGACTTCCAATTTCCTACCAATATCTCATTCGGACAAGTAAAGCTTGACTCATAGAAAAATACGATTATAAGAGTATATGTCATGTCAAAATACCCTTGTTTCTTCCTAGTAAGTAAAAAAAAGGTTTAAAGGTATTATCAGTGTTAAGGACCATTACTAATAAACGGTAGGTCCCACCTATACGGATCTTACACTACGGGACCCACTATCTATTAATGAATAGTGCTAAATATTATCGGTGTCCTATAGCAGTAGTTTGTAATTTAAGGGATTAGGGAATAACTTGACTTGTATCTTTATAGTGATAAATTCCAATCACAAACTCACCTTGCATTTATCTAGGTATTATGTATAGACGAAAAGTCAATGACGAGTTGTGCCTTTTGTTGTGATAAATTCGATCGCATGCTCACCTATCATTTTGCTTTAATGTTTCCCCAACAGTTTTTTTAAACACTTTTAGTTAGTGTGCTCCCCTTTAACTTTTATAACTATGACATTTATATAAGACTTTCTAAAAAAACTTTCAGTTACCCTCAAGTTTTAATTTTTAAGTACCAAATTCAGAAAAAAAAACATATTATACAAGTTTATAATTTTGTGTATTGCAAAGATAGTTATAAAAAAAATATATACCAAAATATATAATTGTACTAGTATTTTAATTTAAAATTTTAGTTTAATTCATACTCCATCTGCAGGAAGAGAAAAAATGCCTATGGAAATTCCTAAACTTATGCTTCCATATAGGGATGGCAATTCATGTCATGTGTCATGTGTCATGTTTTAGTCATTTATTTTTAAATTTATAGTTTACCTGAACACGATTCGTGACACGAAATTTTTTAAAAACCGCAACACGAACACAAAACTATACTTTACGGGTTGACACGACACGACACAAAAATAATTCATGACACGCAATTAACCTGTGAACTTGAAATTGACACAAAAATTATAGATTTTTCTTTAATTTTTTACATATTAGGAACAACTTAAAATTCATAACACGCTATAATACAATAACATCCATCAAATTAAGCAAATAATAATATAAGATTTTGCGTATAACTATCATCATATCACAAGTTCATAATAAAATATAAAATATGTAATGAAAAAAAAATTTAGTTTTTTACGAGTTTCGTATCATGTTCAGGTTAGACGGGTCCAATCCAAAATTAGTCCGTGTATTTCATGTCAATTTCAAATCTACCAAGGTCTGACCTGAACCTCTTTTTTTCTCAACATTAACCCATAATATTCATATCGTTTTCAAATCGTGATATCATATAATGACCCATATTGAAATTTCCATATAACCATTTGTGCCCCCACTATCGTTATATTACCTGTCTCTCTCTTCCTTTCCTTTTTCTATTTCGTGGTTGAATAAGTCTCTCCCTCCAAACTCCTATTTTACCTTCCATTCTCTCTTTCTGGTTTTCCACTTTTTTTTTTTTTTAAATATACATTTACAATCGTTTTGTCTTGCTTTGCTAATATTGTCATGTAATTTTCAGCAAAGACCTTGGATTTTATTTATTTATTTATTATTATTATTTGTGCTTGAAAATCAGGACTTTTGATAGAAACTTGGTGGTTGATTGTTCTTAAGATGTATAACCTTCTCTAAGCTTTCTCTTGTAATGACGGAAAAAATTTTAAAATTAAATAATGTAATTTAAGTCAAAAATTTTTCTGAAAAAGAGCATATTATATTTTACTAATTATGACTATTAGAATATACGTAAATAGTAAGACTTAATGTAAGTACGATGAATATATCAATATGATAAGTTAAAATTTTGTTGCGACAAAGGAAAGTGGTAATTTAACTTCATTGTTTATCTAAAAAAAATGTTCCGCAAATTTAAGTAATTTCAGTAATGTAAATGTTAAAGTACCGTGACGATCACGTATGTAGGATCGTCAATCTCTTGTGCCCCATCAATTAACAATATTACAAAGATAACAACTCACATATTACATAAGTTAGTACATAAAAGTTGAGATTTAAATTGTTGTCCTTAGCATTGCTCCATTTTGTAACTATTTTTTCAAGGACTTAGCTCTCTCTGTTGGCTTGATTGTGCTTCCTAAGATTTATATATTTACATCCCATTGTAGCACAAATCTCTAATGTTCAGGCATAAAAATTGAAAGGATTTGCATGTGTTGATTGAAGTTTAATTAGTAGAGTCAGGACTAGATTTCATTTGTTTGAAAGAATCCTTCTTTGAAAGCATTCTATTATGTTTTTTTTCTTTTTTTTTTTTTTTTTTCATTGTTGCTTGTGGGACGGTGCAGCCTTTTCAAATTGGTTCACCTCGAGAGGCTTCCAAATCTACAATTTTATTAATTGATTTTTAGAGTTTTATTTATACCTGTTTACGTCATTTTTTTCTTCTTTTCTTTTTTTCCTCGGGTTTGTTTTGTTTCTCTTCATATGTTATTTGATTTTTTCTTTTCATTTGCAATCTTATATTTTTAGACATTTTCTAGTACGTCAACATACCAATTTTTCATTCGTCAAATCTGCATGAAATCACATAAAAGTTAAAAAGTACACAGATCTAACGGTTTGAAAAATCTGACAGACCAATACACCGGCGTACCGGAGAATCTCCATATATTTTTATTTGAAATGTGTATCATCAAATAACTTTTCAAAAATGTGTGGTTGCTTAAACAATTTTCTTGCAGGTAACCCTTTTTCTCAAATATGGTCCTCATAACTATTTTTCTATAATTTCCCTACTGAAACAAGTTATAATCTCTTCTAAATCATTACCCTACTCAAACATTTTTTTTCTTCAAACGCTCTCAATTATTTTTTCCATATGTACCCAATAAATTACTCAATGGGTAATTCGTTGCGATAAAAACCAATTTTTCCTTTTAAATGTGCTCTACTTAAAAATATGTTTTATAAAATTAAACTCTTAAGAGAATAGTAAATTAAAAAAACCAAAAGTTTTAAAGAAATTTTAGATTCTCATATTCAAAAAATTAATAAACTGAAGTATGTGTGCTTCTAACTAGTGTCAAAAACTAAACAAGAATGCATTGGGATGAAATTTCTCAAAGTTCTAAATGCCCTTTGAACATAATGTCTTGAAAGTCCTTTGCACATAATGTCTTGAAAGTCTTTTGCACAAAAACTGAACACATTAGTTATTTAAAATAACTAGGATTTTTTAGCTTTTGGTTTTTGGTTTTTTATTTTATTTTTGTTTATTTTATTTTTGTTTTATTTTTGTTTTTTTTTGTTGTTTTTTTTTTTGTTTTTTTTTTGCTTTTCCTTTTACTTGAAATTCTTACAAAGGTGGAAGGAACTACTAATGTCTAAATGTGGCCAAACTAATCCTCATAACTTTGTTCATTTATTTTTCCCTTTTAACAATTATCAAACTAATTGTTGAAGAAGTCGATATGTCAACATTTAACTAGGTTGACTCGTCTAGGTCTTTAGCATCATTAGAGTTCCAATTTCCTACTAACATCTCATTGGGGCAAGTAAAGCTTGACTCACAAAAACATAAGATTTAAGAGTATTTGAGACGACATGTCATGTCAAAATACCCTTGCTTCTTCTCCGTAAGTAACAGGAAAGGGCTTAATTTGTACCTTTTTAGTGATAAATTCTGATCACAAACTCACCTTTCATTTATCTAAGGTATTATTCATGGACGAAAAGTCAATGACGACTTGTGTCTTTTACAGTGATACATTCTGATCGCATGCCCACCTAAAGTTTTTCTAGTATTGTATATTCTATCATTTTACTTTATGTGTTGTTTATTCAAATTTTGATTCTGATTTTATTATAGTGTTTTATATTTCAAAAATATTTGAATTTAAAATTTTTTTCTCTCACAAAATTTATATTAATCAATCAGAATCACTAACTTAAACGCCTAAACTAAATGGACCTTAAAACGTTTCCCCATCAATTTTTTTTAAACACTTTTATGGTTAGTTTGCGCCCCATTAACTTTTATAACTATGTTATTTATATGAGACTTTTAAAAACCTTCAATTACCCTCAAGTTTTAACATTTAAGTATCATATCCGGGAAAAAAACTTTTACGTAACTCTTATTGAACTTTTAAAATGCCAAAAAAAACCAAAATCAATAATATTATTATACAAGTTTATAATTTTGGATATTATAATAGTTATAAAAATATATATACAAAAATATGTAATTGTAATATTATTTTAGTTTAATTCATGCTCCATTTGGAAAAGAAAAAGAGATTTTCTCAGGAACGATAACATATCAATAAGTTAAGTTTTTTGTACATTAAATATGTATAAATTCACGTGTATATTAAAAAAGAACCAAAACTTTTAATGAAATTTTAGATTCTCATATTCAAAAAATTAATAAACTGAAATATACACGTGTGTGCTTCTAACTAGTGTCAAAAACTAAACATGAATGCATTGAGATGAAATTATTATTTCTGGAAGTTCTAAAAGCCCTTTGCACATAATGTCTTGAAAGTCCTTTGCACAAACACTGAACACAGTAGTTATTTAAATAACAGGGATTTTAGCTTTTGTTTTTTTCATTTTTTCTTTTATTTTTGTTTTCGTCTTTTTATTTTATTTTTTATTTTGTGCTTATGCTTTTCCTTTTACTTGAAATTCTTACAAAAGTGGGGCCAAATTAATCCCCATAATTTTGTTCCTTTATTTTTCCCTTTATGGCTTTATCAAACTAATTGCTGAAGAAGTCGATATGTCAACATTTTGAAATAAGTAATAGTTACTTGAAATTAGGTTGACTCGTCTAGGTCTTTGGCATCATTAGACTTCCAATTTCCTACTAACATCTCATTGGGACACGTAAAGCTTGACTCACAAAAAAAAATAGAGAGAAAGAGGAAAATAAGTTAAAATTTAAGATGAATTAAAATTAATAAGTTAGCAGTTTACATAAGTTAATAAATAGGTTAAATTATTATTTTTGTCTATAACTTGTCTAGTTATGAGCCATAACTTGACAAGTTATTATTCATAATTACTCATAATTTGTCCGGTTATGAACTATAACTTGACAAGTTTGTCTATAACTTATTTGGTTATGAACCATAACTTGACAAGTTATGGCCTATTAATTTCTATAAATAAAAATTGGCCTATTTATTTTCTTAAACTTTTCATATTGGCCTATTTTTTACTATTTTCCAAAAAAATAAAATTTAAGAGTATTTGAGATGACATGTCATGTCAAAATACCCTTGCTTCTTCTCCGTAAGTAACAGGGAAATGACTTAATTTGTATCTTTTTAGTGATAAATTCTGATCACAAACTCACCTTTCGTTTATCTAAGATATTATTTATGGACGAAAAGTCAATGACGACTTGTGTCTTCGACAATGATACATTCCAATTGCATGCCCACCTAAAGTTTTTCTAGTCTTGTATCTTTTGTCATTTTACTTTATGCGTTGTTTATTTACATTTTTGTTTTGATTTTATTTTAGTATTTTATATTTTAAAAATATTTGAATTTAAAATTTTCCTCTCTCACAAAATTTATATTAATGAATCAAAATCATTAATTTAAACGCGTAAACTAATTGGATCTTAAACTGTTTTCCTATCAATTTTTTTAAACACTTTTCTGGTTAGTTTGCTCCCCATTAACTTTTATAACTATGTTATTTATATGAGACTTTTCAAAAAACTTTCAATTACCCTCAAGTTTTAACTTTTAAGTATCAAATTCGGGAAAAAAAACTTTTACGTACCTCTTATTTCAAATTTTCAAATGCCAAATAAACCAAAATCAATAATATTATAATACAAGTTTATAATTTTGGATATTGTAATGATAGTTATAAAAAAATATATACGAAAATAAGTAATTGTACAATTATTTTAGTTTAATTCATGCTCCATTTTGGAATAGAAAAAGAGAACCAAAACTTTTAATGAAATTTTAGATTCTCTGAAACGAAAACACATCAATAGGTCAAGTTTTTCTTCTTTTGAATCTGGATAAATTCACGTGTATATTAAAAAAGAACCAAAACTTTTAATGAAATTTTAGATTCTCATATACAAAAAAATAAAAATAAACTAAAATATACACGTGTGTGCTTCTAACTAGTGTCAAAAACTAAACATGAATGCATTGAGATGAAATTATTATTTCTGGAAGTTCTAAAAGCCCTTTGCACATAATGTCTTGAAAGTGCTTTGCACAAAAACTGAACACATTAGTTATTTAAAATAACTAGCATTTTTTAGCTTTTGTTTTTGGGTTTTTATTTTATTTTCGTTTTTGTCTTTGTTTTTTTAATTTTATTTTTTTTGCCTATGCTTTTCCTTTTACTTGAAATTCTTACAAAAGTGGAACTACTAATGTCTAAATGTGGCCAAACCAATCCTCATAATTTTGTTCATTTATTTTTCCCTTTATCAAACTAATTGCTGAAGAAGTCGATATGTCAACATTTGGCTAGGTTGACTCGTGTAGGTCTTTGGCATGATTAGACTTCCAATTTCCTACTAACATCTCATTGGGACAAGTAAAGCTTGATTAAGAGTATTTGAGATGACATGTATATGATCTTCTCCGTAAGTTATGGGGAAACGACTTGATTTGTATCTTTGTATTGATAAATTCTCATCACAAACTCACTTTTCATTTATCTAAGGTATTATGTATAAACGAAAAGTCAATGATCATTTGTGTCTTCTACTGTGATAAATTCTGATTGCATGCCCCACCTAAAGTTTTCTAGTCTTGTATCTTCTATTATTTTGCTTTATGCATTGTTTATTCAATCCTGATTCTGATTATGTCATAATATTTTTTTACTTATAAATTAAAATCACTAACTTGAATACGTAAACTAAATGGATCTTAAAATGTTTCCCCAACCATTTTTTTAAATACTTTTTTAGTTAGTTTGCTCCCCATTAAATTTTATAACTATGATATCTATATGACACTTTTTAAAAAAACTTTCAATTACCCTCAACTTTTAAGTATCAAATTCAGGAAAAAAAAGTTGAAGTACCTCATATTTCAAATTTTAAAAGGCCAAATAAACCAAAATCAATAATATTTTTATACAAGGTTATAATTTTGGATATTGTAAAGATAGTTATAAAAAAATATGTATGAGAATATGTAATTGTACTATTATTTTAGTTTAATTCAAGGTCCATTTGAAAAAAAAAAAAAGGATTTTTTTTGATACGTTAATATAATGATAGGTCAAATTTTTTATCCGCCAACTTTGTATAAAATCACATAAAAATAAAAAAATTAAATAATAATTAAAAATTTTAACTTATCAGTACTGAACTATTAGAAAATCTCTTAAAAAAATGCCCATAGAAATTCGTAAAACTCATGCTTCCATATAGCCGTTTGTCCCTTTTATCATTATATCACCTGTCTTTCTCGTCCTTTCCTTTTTCTTTTTTCTTTTTATTTTATTTTATTTTATATTTCGTGGTTGAATGTCTCTGTCTCCAAGCATTTTCCTATTTTCGTTCTTTTTAATCTCTTGGTATACAACTTCTATTTTACCTTTCTTCTCAAAAAAAAAAAAGAAAAAAAAAGAAAAAAAAAACCTTCTATTTTACCATCTATTCTCTCTTTCCGGTTTTAAACTTTTCTTTTTTTTGCTTTTTTTGCAAATGTACATTTAAAATCGTTTTGTCTTGCTTTGCTAGCATTGTCATGCAAATTTCCACAAAGACTTAAGTTTTATTTATTTATTTATTTATTTGTTATTATAGAGACTTTTTTTTTTTCGTACCCCAACAACCGCGGAGAAAAATGGCATATTTGGTTGGGGGATTCGTCCCTTGATTCGAATCATGATTCGTGGTTCGCTACAGTAATTTCTCTCACAAAAAATACACGTAAATCGAAAATGGTTCAAATCACATGATTCGAATCCCTGAACCAAACAGACCTTAGTAGTTAATTCTTCGCTACTTGAGAAAAGGTCAACAACGTCCAGGGGCATATTTGTCTGCCCAATATTTTATATAACGCAAATACCTCCAGCCTTGTATACTAGGCACTAGCATCTTCCCCACTATAAAGACCAGCTTTAAGTTTCACTTCTATCTTATCAATCAGTGGAAAATCAGAAATCGCATATCAAAGCATCCTTTTGTTTTTCATAATGTTAAAAATGTGCTTTTTGGTCTTCTCATATTTGCTTATTTCCTGTTCACTTCACGTTTCAGTTCCGCGCACCCACTTTGCCGTGCTCATGAAAGGTCATCCTTGTTGGATTTTAAGGCGAGCTTTGCCATTAACAAGTCTGCTTCTGATGATCCATCTGCTTATCCGAAGGTTGCTTCATGGGCGCAAGGACGGACGACGAGCAACTGTTGCTTGTGGGACGGTGTTGAGTGCGACGAAGATACCGGCCGTGTGATCAGTCTCGACATGAGCAGCAGCTTTCTCTATGGCAACATCGACTCTAACAGCAGCCTTTTCAAACTGGTTCACCTTCAGAGGCTTAACCTTGCTGATAACGATTTCAATCTCTCTCAAATACCAACTGCTATCAGCCATCTTCCTATGCTGACTTATCTCAACCTCTCACACTCCTTATTTTCTGGCCAAATCCCATATGAAATTTCAGGACTATCCCACTTGTCTTCTCTTGATCTGTCTGGCTATTATGATTCTGATTCTGGAGAAGACTTGTTGGAACTCAAAAGACCTAATTTCAGTAGCCTCATTCGAAACTTGACAAACTTAGAAGAACTTTCTCTGAGTTGTGTCAACATATCATCCACAGTGCCTACTTCACTCGCAAACTTTTCTTCTTTGACATCTCTCGTCCTAAAACATTGCGGACTGACAGGTAAGTTCCCTGTCGACCTTTTCCACTTGCCTGGCCTACAAATTCTCAATGTGAAGTTAAATAATTTCTTTGGTGAATTGCCTCAATTTAACCAAACCAGTGCTTTAAAGGTATTGAACCTGGCATCAAATAGCTTTTCAGGGGAAATACCTACATCAATTGGGAATTTGAATTCCTTGATTGAGTTGTTTGCTTATGACTGCAGCCTATCCGGGGTGATTCCATTCTCCATTGGAAATCTTTCGCATCTCAAATATCTAGACCTTTCAATAAATAACTTCTCCGGTCCAATCCCTTCCTCCATTAGTAATCTTAAGCAACTCAAATATCTGTACCTTTATGAAAATAACTTCTCCGGTCCAATCCCTTCCTCCATTGGAAACCTTAACCAACTCATTGAATTATTCCTTCATTCAAATCATTTTAGCGGGCCAATTCCATTATCATTTTCAAAACTCATAAATTTGGAAGCTCTTTTTCTAGGTAGAAATGAGTTGAGTGGCACGGTGGATTTTGATATGTTTCTTCGCCTCAAAAACCTTACAGTGCTATATCTGTCGCACAACAACCTCTCACTGATCATTAAACCTAGTGTACACAGACCTCCTGCACAATTCATAACTTTAGGCTTGTCCTTTTGCAATTTAAGCACTTTCCCTGACTTCCTGAGGCATCAAGTAAGAATGGAGAATTTGCGGCTTGTTGGTAACAATATTGGTGGCCCGATTCCTGCATGGCTGATGAACATGAGCAGGGAGACATTGTTTGCCTTAGAAATCGCTGAAAATTCCTTGACAGGGGAACTTTCACCTGCCATTTGCAATTTTAGTTCCCTTTCGGTCCTCAGGTTGAACGGAAATAAGTTGGTTGGTGAGCTTCCAATGTGTTTGGGAAACTTCAGTGATTCGATGGCGAGGTTGGATCTCGGAGATAACTCTTTTTCCGGCAGCATTCCTCAATTTGCAAAGGGTAACCAATTGAAGGAGATAGATTTAAGTCATAATCAGTTGCGAGGGAAATTGCCACGATCACTGGCGAATTGCAAGATGCTTGGATCCCTTTCTGTGGAAAAACAATCAGCTCAATGATGTCTTCCCTATTGGTTGGGGTCTCTTCCAGAGCTGCAAATTCTGGTGTTGGGGTCGAATAAATTCCATGGAGTAATCAAGGCACCTCAAACCGACCTTGGTTTTGTAAAGTTGCGTATCATTGTCATATCTTATAATAACTTCACTGGAATGTTACCGTCTAATTTCATTCAGAATTTGAAGGCCATGAAAAACAGCAGCGTTGGGGATTTGGGTTACATGGAGACAAACTACCCACTAAGGCCAAGCGGTGGTATGAAAATGATTGGGATCTACAGCTTCTCAACTACTATAACAATAAAAGGGGTGACTAGATATTATGAGAAAATCAATGACGATCTTTCGTTCATAGACCTCTCAAACAACAACTTCGGTGGAGAAATTCCAGAAGTCCTTGGGGACCTAAATGGGCTTTATGCTCTCGATCTATCCAACAACAATCTCACAGGTGGCATACCATCAGCCTTGGCAAACCTAAAAGCATTGGAATCCTTGGACCTTTCGCAAAATAAGCTTTCGGGAAGGATCCCTCCGGTGCTGGAGCAGCTCAATTTCCTTCAGTACTTCAATGTCTCTCACAATAACCTATCAGGGCCTATACCTCCAGCAAACCATTTGATGACCTTCGGGAGCAGTTCATACGAGGGCAACTTGGGATTGTGTGGAGTTCCATTGCCAAAAAAGTGTGGAAACTCCGAGGACTTAGGACTGGTGCCGCTTCCGTCGTTTGATGAAGAGCAAGAAGATCACTCAGGGTCTCCTTTTCAATTCGGTTGGAAAGTTGTGGCGATGGGGTACGGCTGCGGCTTTGTTGTTGGAGTGTTTATTGGGCATGTCGTGATTACGAGAAAATCCAGGTGGTTTGCCATGACTTTTCGTGTGAAGAATTTGCATGTTAAAAGGAAGCCAAGGACGAAACGTGGGAATTGATTCCGACTTTATTTGTGCTTTGTAGTTTACTTTCTTTTAGTACTGTTAGTGTGAAAGAGCAGTTAATGTACTAAATAAATTGCTCTGTTCTTGTTTGTGTTGAAATTACATGTCAAAGGCTATGCCATTGCTTGTAGTTGTGATTCCGTATGTCTTTAGTGCATTCCAATGTAGCCATTACTATATGCTTTGGTTCTTCACTTTCTTTGTTCTTCTTCGTTCCGTGCCATTTTCTATTTTTCTATTTACTGTTTCTTTATTTTCTCATGGAATTCTTGATTAAACTTTTGGTCAATTATAAGTGCTCAAAACATGATACTTATCGATTATGTTAACATGTTATATAAATGAGTGACAGTCTCCTCACAAATTTGATTTGGTTTCTTTTATTTTAAACTCATAGTCGACACTCAAGATTAATGTAAGATACATATGAAGTCAGAAAGGCTCTTATATGTAAGACTAAGAGCAAAAACTTAATCTGAAAATAAATAAGTACGTGTGAAACATTAAAAAAATCCAATTTGAATCGTACGTGAAGGACGAAATCTGTTATATCCGTATTAGTTATGTTAAAATGCAACCCAAAAAGTTAGAATATCTTACAAACAGCATAAATTATAATCACTAAAATTCTATACGCAAGTTATAGCATATAATGCCAAAATTAGTACGATAATTGTTGGTTAGCTTTGTTATTGTTAAAATATTCCAAAACAATAGTTATATGCAAAGGCGAACTTTTTTTTTTTTTTGGTGCCTACCTGGTTTAGTTCCCTGTAAAAAAATGGATGCTAAATGTTAATCCCTTTTCTCTCTCTCTCTCTATATATATATATACACACATATTTCACATTGAGTGGATTGAAACTCTTGTAATGTGGCCTCACGAGTCTCATTCAAGCTCTACATATACGTTTTTTGTTAAGATTATATAACCAACTTACATGACTCTACATGCAAGTGACAACAATCGGCTTCTCCCTCCATTTAACATATTTGGGGCTTCAGACTCTTGGTAGAGTATCATTTCGTAACTATTTTTATATCCCACTGTAGCATAATTCTCTTATGTCAGGGATGAAAACTGAAAGGATTTTGCACGTGTTGATCGAAGTTCAGTAAAGTCCTGACCAGATACGTTCGCTTGAAAGAAAACTTCTCTGAAAGAAGAAGTAACTTTTGCCTTTAAAGAGAGTAGTACATATTAAATTACACAAGCTTCAAAAGAAAAAGGAAAAAAAAAAAAAAAAACACAAAACTATGGCCATGGGGCCATAGCTTATGGCTGCTATATTACATCACTTATAAATTCACAAATTTATTAAAAGACGAGCCGAAACAAAAACGACATTTTCCTCCAAATCCTTCCAAAATTCAAAGAAGAAATTAATGCCCCGTTTATTTCGCTGATTCGAGTTTAGTATTTGAGTTTTACTACAGTAAAAAATTCTCACAAACAGTCACATCTAATTTTTTTGCTACAGTAAAAAGTTCTCATATAAAATCACATCTCAACTCGAATTAAAAACTCGAATCAGCGAACTAAACGGGCTCTAAGGATTTGTTCTTTTAGAGAGTAAAATTCAAAAAATTTAAATTTAAGTTATAATTTTATTTGAGTTTATGTTCGTTTATAAAATTTGAGTTTGAACTTAAATTTTAACCTGGATTTATGACTAAAATCTGAGTTCAAGTTTTCCTTTCAACTCAAGTTCTTAAACTCAAACTCAAGTTAATGAACAATATTTTTTCTATTATTAAAAACATCATAATTTTTTCGTTTTAATTTCGATTGAGATGATTTTTTTCTATGTATTCACAATGAAGAGACGAATAAAACCTCACCCATATATCTTATTATAGTTTTTTTATCATCATTGAGTTTTTATTAAAATACTATTTAAATGCAAAACTAAATTTTGACATACTTAAACACAAAATTAAATAAATTCTCAATCCAAATTATAACTCAAATATGCACATCTAAACACAAACTCAAGTTACAATTTCAACTTATTTTATAACTTAAATTTAACTCAAAATTTACACTTAAATTACCGTAACTAAAAAATATAACCGAATAAACCTAAAAAACTTCAAAAAGTTTGTTCTTAAGCCTCGTTTATTTCACCGATTTGAGTTTTTAGTTTTAAATTTTTATAGTAAAAAAACTCTCAAAAAATGTCATATCAAATTTTTTCTACTACAGTAAAAAATTTTAAAAAAATATCATATCTTAATTTAAATTAAAAATTTAAATTTACAAAGTGAATAAGGCGCAAGGCCTTCTGCTTTATCTGTCTGCCAACACCAAGAAACCCTTCTCATATATAGCCAAATGCAAGCGGCGACTTTTTTTTATTCATTTTTTTTCCTTTTATTTTTTTTTCTGGTGCTTGTCTGCGTTTTGGTTCCCTGCTAAAAAGAAGAGAAGAATGAAAAAAATAAAAAATAAAAAGCACTTCTCTTTACCATGGTCTAAGTTGTGGACCAACACGCCTCCTAATTTCCCTCGCAGAATGTGCCCACAATGTGAACCATGGACATTATTGTTTTGTGCATTTGACAGAGCTACCACCTTTACTTACAAATCACAATAGAGTTTTTAGGCTTGAGCCATCAACAAAACAAAAAGTCTTGCTTCATCTCCGCCAGATGATTTAGGTCATTTTCCTTCATCCTTCAATCAGCTTGCATAAAAAGGAACGAAAGAAAAAGAGAAGAGTGAGGGGGAAAGAAAGAAAAGAAAGAAAAAAGAAACCCATTTGAAATACAGATAAAACTTTCATATACATTGCGCTCTGATATGGCTGCCCTCAGAGTAGAGATTCTTTGGTTGATTCTGTTTAAAGCATGGATTGCTGCTGCCAACACTGAAGAGTGGAAAACTGCCACTGCAACATATACCAAGGAAACAGATGGTTCCATCATTAATGGTATTTTTCTTCTTTCTATTTACAGAATATGCCATCTTTTCTCTGATAATGGTGCTTAAAGTTCAGAGCTGTTGCAATTTTAGTGTTTATTACTCAAGGCTTTAGTGTTCATTCATGTTACAGAAGGAGCTTGTGGTTATGGGGACCTTCAGAGGATCACCTATGGGAAGTTTAGTGCAGGACTAAGCAGCATTTTGTTCAATAGAGGGAGTACCTGTGGGGCTTGCTATGAGTTAAGGTGTGTTGATCACATCTTGTGGTGCCTCCAAGGAAGCCCTTCTATTGTTCTCACTGCTGCGGATTTCTGCCCTCCGAATTTCGGGCTTTCAGCCGATTATGGTGGGTGGTGCAATTTCCCCAAGGAGCACTTTGAGATGTCGGAGGCTGCGTTTGCTGAGATTGCGGAGAGGAAAGCAGATATTGTTCCTGTTCAGTATAGGAGGTAACATAAGATGAAAATCATGAAACAATACAAAGAGATTTTGTCATCTTAAAGTTTGTTTGTTCTTAAATCTTGCACTGATTGAAATACTGTTTGTTTTGGATAGGGTGAAATGTGCGAGGAGGGGTGGGGTGAGATTCACAGTCAGTGGAAGTTCTCACTTCTACCAAGTCTTGATTACAAATGTTGGCTTGGATGGTGAAGTGGTGGCCGTGAAAGTGAAGGGGTCAAAAACAGGGTGGATTCCGATGGCAAGAAATTGGGGACAGAACTGGCAAAGCAATCTCAACCTAAAAGGTCAGCCTCTGTCTTTTGAAGTAACATCCAGCGGCGGAAGAACACTCACATCTTACAATGTTGCTCCAGCAGACTGGCAATTCGGTCAGACATTTGAGGGGAAACAATTCTAATGTGGAAAATCTTTTGACCTTGAAAGCTAAAATGCTATCATCAAAATCTCATTTTTGAAACAAGAATTCCCAACTTAAACTTTGCGAAATCCTGTTCACGAGTTCATGACTGTTGAATCTTCTATTTACATGTTTACTCACACGGTGATCCGGCATGCCATATCTTCATCTATCCCGAAAAGATCAGGTTGTAGTCAAAAAGAAGCGCGCAAGTTGTATAACATAGTTGAAAATTTTGGAACACGAGGTCCTAGTTTTGTCTCTTTATATACGATGCTATTAAAGTAAAGACTAATTGTGGATGGAATCTTTAATCACCTAAAAACTATCAGTATACTAACTTACTAAGCTTAGCCTTGCACTTGCTTTACACTTGCTTTATAAATGCATTGTTAATTGGTTTAGCCCTCAATACAGCATCTAAAAGAACCACAACTCAGCAGAGCATCATAGACATAGAGCTCAAAGACGGACAATTTTACACAGTAAACTAAAAGGTTAGAAACTGACAGAAAACGATTGGAGGATAAGTTCCTGACAATTTCTTCTCAAACCAATTAGGCAGTATGTATCGTTACTTAACAAATAAAATGCAAATGCAACATCTAGCATGGAGTAAAACTAAAAAGAGGTTAATTAGCGATCCCCACATGGCTAGGCGCTCATTTTACCATCCTAATAGGTGATGGAGAAAGACGTGGGTTTTGAAAACTTATATATGTGGCTTAAAAATAATAATTCCTGGTTCACTAGTTTACATCATCAAATGCTTCTCAAAATGGAATTCCAGGGAATCAATTTCCTACAAAAAGCATTTCCTTTTTTCAGTAGACAACCGGTAACAAAATATTTTTTCAATATGACAATATACAATTTAGCAAGAAAGAGATTTCAAATAATTGTTCAATATATAATCCTATACATTTGCTAATTTTGGTGCTAAATCTTCAATCTCATCCAAAAACTCCAAAGATTCACCATAGAACTTCTGAGCATCTAACCTCACAATAGCTGAAGCACCTGTTTCTCCCATTGATTCCAAGCCATTTATGAGTATCCTAAAAGTCGACCTATCTGGGTCACAACCGACCTGTTTCATCAAACAATAACATTCCATAGCTAGCTCAGCTATGTTCAAACTAACTAAAGCCCTCAACAGAGCGTTGAAACCCTCAATTTCAGGCCGTAAATTAGCTTCTTCTTTTTTCAAGTACAAGCCAACAAGTTCAACTTGCTCAAGAAATCCATTGTTACCAAACACTCCGACCATATCAGCGTACAGTGAGACCTGAGGCTTGTACCAGTACTCCTTTCTGATGTCCTCAAAAACCTACCAAATCACACAAAATAAGTACTTTGTAGCTGAAATATATATATATATATTATGTATGTATAATCGAAAGCAGAAACCTTGAGAGCCAAGAGACATTCGTTCTGTCGGAGGAGTTCGCGAAGAACGGCCATCATGTCGAACTTCAGCAATCGCCGGAATTTCAAATCGAAGACCTTTTCCAAACTGCGATGGTCTTTTTGCGTTCTCTTCAGGGTTTGGACGGTCTGAATGGCTTCGATGCGGAGGTTTCTCCCTTTCTGCAACGGCGTAGGATTGTTGCTCCAGTCCCTCATCGTCACAATCGACCGCCATTTATGTGGCCTCGCGAGACGCAGAGAATGAGGTGAAGAAACGAAGACACTGAGAGCTTGCAATGACTCTGAGGAATTCTAAGGAGACGCTTCCAAACGGCGCGTCTTGCAAGGTCTTCTGTGGAAAACGACTCGTCGTTTTTCCACGGCAGTTTTCTGTTATTTCATGTTGGCACCCCTGTGCTTTGCCTAAATTGTAGAAATATACCTTTGACAGATATATTTCTGTCCACACAGAGACTTCTATTATGTCTTTTCATTATGAGACATCTACTATTTAGTCAAACCTATCAGAACATTTTTTTAAAAAAAAAAAAAAAAAAAAAAAACCTATCTACTGGGATCGTTAAATATTTTTTAAATAATGAAAATACACCGCCCAACAACCTGCAACTAGAAAATCTTTATTTGAGTAATTTATCCATTTATATCAAATTTAAAAATTATCCTATAGTTTTGAGTAATTTATCCCATTTTATCAAATTTAAAAATTTTCATAGTGTGATTATGACAAAGTTGGTTTAAACATTGAATTATGACAAAGTTGTGTAGGCTCTTAACTTGGTTTCATAGTGTGATGAAGGTCAGTTGGAATTTGGACACGCTTGGAGACTTTTATATTATGAGCAATGGACAACCTGTGTACAATTTTTGTGTCACAGTAGATGATGCTACCATGGCAATCTCACATGTTATCCGGTAACCATTTAATATATTGAAGAATATGCTATGTGCCAGCCTACGTAATTCACTCATTTGTTTTGCTTTTCATTTTTATTTTTATCTTGTGGATGATGCTGATTCACCTACTGTACACATGTCCCCTTATTCTGTTGACTTTTTTTTATTTGTTATTTATTTTAAATACACAGCAGAAGAGCACTTACCAAATACTCTAAGGCAGGCATTGATATCTAAGGTAATTTTGAAATTCTAATGTTTTGCTTTTCCTTTTTAAAGTACTTGATATTTTCATTGACATGGAGAAACTAGGGTCCGTTTAGTTCGCTGATTCGAGTTTTTAATTCGAGTTAAGATGTGATGTTATGTGAGAGCTTTTTAGTGTAGTAAAAAAGTTAGATGTGACTGTTTCTGAGAGCTTTTTAATGTAGTAAAACTCGAATTCTAAACTCGAATCGGCGAAGTAAACGGGGCTTAGCTTTATTACAAAATCATTTTGACACAAGCTTTTGGATTCCCAATGCCTAACTTTTGCTCACGTTTCCTTAATTCTTGCACCTGACCGGAGTAAACTTTCTAAACGTCATGGTGCAACTTCAGTCGGCCAGGTAATAATCATTCATAAATATGCACGTTGCTGTTATTCAAAAATTTTGGTACATATCTTATTCAGTCCCGATTTCCTAAAATTATTTTCCTCATCCGTTTTCTCTTTAATAGAAAACGTCACTTTTCTCGGAGTTTTTTCTTTTTCGCTTTTATGGCTGTGATAATTTTTCGCAACTTTCGAATGGCCATTTAAAACAGTTCAGGGAGATGGGGTATCTTCCCCAGGCGATGTTGAACTACCTGGCATTATTGGGTTTGGGTGATGGCACAGAAAATGAAATTTTCACCCTCGAGCAACTTGGTTAGTAATCTCTTTTGACCTCTGTCTCCATCATTCTTCTTCTTTCTGTCATCCCCAGAAACTTTTCTATCAAATAATAGATATGAAGGCTTAAATATCCTGATACATGTAACCGATTTTTTAATTCCGAATTCTCTTGCTTTTTACAGTTGAAAAATTCTCAATTGGCTGAGTTAACAAGAGTGGGGCTATCTTTGATGCCACCAAATTAAGGTGATTATGTTATGATTTTTTATTTACGATCTGCAGAGGAAGAAAACGTGTTTTTCTTTCTTGTGGTTGGCCGTCCATTGCTTTTATACGCTTGGAAAGGCGTCGTCTGCTTGTGGTTAATATATTGATTCTTGAGAATTTACTTTCCCATTTGTGATGTGAAAACTAGTAATTGATGATACATAGATGACGCATCTGCTGGTACTGCGTTATCTGTGTTATAGGTCAGAAAGCATTACTCTACCACAGAGTTTACTTATTGTTTCTTCTTTCTGTAACTAAGGTGGATGAATGGTGAGCATTTAAGAGTAATTCCCTCGGAAGAGCTGACTAAGCTTATTGGTGAGCGATGGAAAAGCACTGGCATCCTTACCGAATCAGAAGGGCCATTTATTGAAGTAAGAATCATGTTTTTACAATTTCAATTGCACTTTTGTGGCTTGTGAATTTCCAGTATCACAGCATCTTTGGTCTTTAGCTAAAACGTTTATGCTCTAGTGGGATGTGGTCAGTTTTGTGCCTATTGTTCTCTTTAAGCCGTGAATTGATAGAGTTAGGTTCTGGGGTTCACTTAGATAGGATATCAGATTTCTTTAGGGATCATGGCGTCTCTCTGCTTGCTTTGAAGTCCCTTTACTTATTGTCTAAAGCTAAGTATTTGCTATATTTGTAATTTGACTTTGTGCAATAGGAAGCAGTTCAGCTGCTCAAGGATGGGATTGACTTGATACCCGATTCAGACAAAGCACTATCAAACTTGCTTTCTTATCCTTTGCGTGACACTTTAAAGAGGTGAATTCCTTACATTTTGGTTTTAATACATTGAAAATCAAATACTGAAAAATGATTCAATAAAATTTCCACCCTAAATAGATTTGGTTATCATAATGTATCTTGCATTGGGAAAACTACGTTTAAAGCAGGATAGTTCACAGTAAGTACCGTAAGTGTTCTAATATTGGGTGTAATTGAGCTGTGTTTTTGTTAGTGGTTCCAGCATGATTCACATATGCGTGGCTTTAGACTCATAAAGTTTGTCTTTGATATTGCTCGAGACTATGGAGTTGGCATTGCTACATATTTATTCGACTGAAAAAATCTGCATGTTTTTCTTTTGTTGTTCTACAATTAGACTTTTCGAATTCTAAACAATTAGGTACAATTAGACCTAAATGTGCTTTATGCTCTCGACCTACAATGTCATGGGTGGCATACTGTCAGGCCTCCAATCAGGAAGGTATACTCTAGAAGGACCAAGGGTATACCAAAGGGGAATTCAGGCCCAAATGGTCATTCAGGCCCAAGTGGTCCGGAAGGGGAAGGATTAGGAAGGAGATAGGCCCACTTGGGAATCCGGGTCTGGCAGAGAGAGAGAGAAGGCTGACGTGGATAGTTAGTTAGAGGAAGAGTGAGGTATTTGAGGGAGAACGGAGGCCGAGGAGGCAAGGATCATCTCGGCTAAAGCGAAGTTGTTATTGGAGGTCGTGGGATTCCTCGAAAATCCCTCCCTATCCTTTCAATTTTGTAATTTCCATTTCCATGAGTTGTTGAGCTCTCATCTGAGCTTGCTTGTAATTTCAGAGTTTGATCAATAAACAAAACCATCCGACAGTGGATATTTTCCTTTCTTTTGCGTTGCATTTTGTGAATTGAGGAGAGGAACCTATCAGTTTGGTATCAGAGCGGGTGATCCATGGCGCAATACCCTCCCACGGCGAGCTCGACCGAGCGAATTTCTGGTTTGGAGGGAGGTCTCGAGTCCATCAGGGAGACGGTGCAGCTGATGGGAGCTATGGTGGACCATGTGCCTCAGCTACAGGAAGACGTCCATGTCCTGGGGACCCAGCTAGGGGACGTTCAGGGGGCCCTCCACCGCTTGGAGGCACTATTGGGGCGCCACCTTGAGAACCAGGTGCCGGCTCCACCACGACGGGAGTTGGGGCGCGACAGGGAACAGCGGAATAATTTGGAGTCCCCTGACCTGGGCCGTGGACGACAGGAGCACAGGGGAAGACGCCTGGAGCTGCCGATTTTTCAGGGAGAAGACCCCTACGGGTGGGTGTTCCGAGCGGAACGCTACTTCGCCATTAACGGCGTGGAAGGGGAGGAGAGAGTAATGGCGGCGTCGGTGTGCATGGAGGGGAGAGCCCTCGGGTGGTTCCAATGGTTGGACTCGCAACACCCCTTCGCCGATTGGAGAGAACTGAAGGCCGCCATCCTCCACCGATTCAGCCTCGCGAAAGACGGTGACCCCACGGAGCGCCTGATGGCGTTGCGACAGGAAGGGACGGTGGCGGAATTCCGCGATCGCTTCGAGGCTCTAGCGGCATCAATGCGGGGAATACCAGAACCCATCTTCCGTGGAGCGTTCCTAAATGGCCTCCGGGAGGACGTGCGGGCGGAGGTGAAATTACTAAGGCCCAATAACTTACAGGAAGTTATGGAATTGGCCCAGCAAATTGAGGAGAGGAATGAAGCAATCGACCGGTTGAGGCGTGGTAAACTGGGCCGAGGAGGGCGGGCCGAAACCTGGGGAAAGGAGATGGGCCTAAACGAGCGGCCCAATACTCATCTAGGTCATTCTGGAAGCTCCCTTCAATCCATTCCGGGTAAGGAAACTAACTCCAATTTCCGTGTTCGACCATGGCCTGCGTAGCACACAGGGACGACCGAAGGGGGAGTTGGGGTCAGACGAATGACTGACGAGGAGTACCAGCGCCGGCGGACCAAGGGTCTCTGCAACCGATGCGACGAAAAGTTTAGCCCGGGCCACCGGTGCAAGAACCGTCAGCTACAGGTGCTCCTGGTCTCAGGGGAAATGGGAGAAGACGAGGAGGATCCGGTGGAGGAAGAGGAGCCACCGGCGGAGGAAATAGGAGAGATGGCGGGACTTTCCCTCAACTCGCTCATGGGAATAGCTTCGTCCGAGACAATGAAATTGAAGGGGGCCATCGGGGACCGTGAGGTACTCATACTTATCGACAGCGGGGCCTCGCACAATTTTATCTCCGTAAAAATTGTGCAAGAGATGCGCATTCCGTTGTCAGCCACGGGAAGCTACGGCATTCAAGTGGGTAACGGGGCCTGTGTCAGGCAGAGGGGGCTATGCAAGGGGGTGGAATAGGCGGTCCAGGGGTATCGTGTCTGTGGGGACTTCGTGCCGTTCGAGCTAGGCTGTGCGGAAGTAGTGCTCGGTGTTTCCTGGCTGCGGACTTTAGGCGAGATTAGGGCTGATTGGCGGTCGTTCACTCTGAAATTCAGGGCAGCCGAGGGATGGGTTTGCTTGAAGGGAGACCCCACCCTACGATGGGAACCGGTAAGTTTTCGCGCCCTATCTCGTAAAGTTCAGGGGGAAGTGTCTGGGGCTTTGCTGGAGATTTGTGTTCTGGAGGGCAAGGAAGAGGCTCGGGAAGACGTGGTGGAACCCGCCTTGATCCAAGGGGTGTTGACACTGTTCACGGACGTATTTGCGACACCTGAGGGGTTGCCACCAAGACGTGCTCGGGATCACCAAATTGTCCTAAGGACCGGGGCCGAGCCCCCCAACATCCGGCCCTATCGATACCCTCAAGTGCAGAAAAACGAGATTGAAAGGTTGGTGTCCGAAATGCTGTCTTCTGGCATCATTAGACCGAGTACAAGCCCCTTTTCCAGCCCGGTGCTGCTGGTTAAAAAAAAGGACGGGAGTTGGCGCTTCTGCGTCGACTACCGCGCCCTCAATCAGCTCACCGTGCCGGACAAATTTCCGATTCCGGTCATTGACGAGCTACTGGACGAATTGCACGGAGCTGCCGTGTTTTCAAAACTGGATCTGAGGGCCGGTTACCACCAGATACGAATCAGAGAATTCGACGTGGAAAAAACAGCATTCCGGACACACGAAGGCCACTACGAATTCTTGGTCATGCCCTTCGGCTTGACCAACGCCCCCGCGACATTTCAGGCGCTTATGAACAAGGTATTCCAACCCTATCTGCGTCAATTTGTGTTAGTATTTTTTGATGATATTTTAATCTATAGCCGGACGTGGGAAGAACATGAAAAACACCTTGAGGTGGTCCTGGGCGTTTTAAGGAGGGAACAGCTATTTGCGAATCGAAAAAAATGCGTTTTTGGACAGGCACAGCTAGAGTACCTAGGCCATGTGATTTCAGCAGCCGGGGTGGCCGCTGACCCAGCCAAGGTGGAGGCTGTTCAATCTTGGCCCACGCCAAAGACTGTAAAGGGGGTTAGGGGATTCCTGGGGTTGGCTGGATATTATAGGCGTTTTGTTCAGGATTTTGGACGGCTGGCCAAGCCCATGACTGACCTCCTCAAAAAGGGCAACTTCAAGTGGACGCCAGAAGCAGAGAAGGCCTTCGGAGCATTAAAGCAGGCCATGACAACTTTCCCAGTACTGGCTATACCGGATTTCTCCAAGCAATTCGTGGTCGAGACAGATGCGTCAGGGTCGGGAATCGGGGCGGTTTTAATGCAGGGAGGCAGGCCCATCGCCTTCTTCAGCAAGGCTCTCTCGGAGACTTCTAAACTCCGGTCGGTCTATGAGCGGGAACTTATGGCAGTGGTGTTAGCTGTCCAAAAGTGGCGCCACTACCTCCTGGGTGGCCACTTCGTGGTACGCACCGACCAGCAGAGCCTCCGGTTCCTCATGGACCAGCGGTTGTTACCTCCGGAGCACCTTCGCTGGGTTATAAAGCTCTTCGGGTATGATTTCGAACTAGAATACAAGCAGGGGGCGTCTAATCGAGTGGCGGACGCACTCTCTAGACGGGGAACAGACGCAGCAACGGAATTGGCAGCCATCTCCATTCCACAGCTCGTCAATTGGGCTGAGATTCGACAGGAGCAGCAGCAAGACGACGAATGCGCTGTTTTGATAAAGAAACTCGCAGAAGGAGAAGAGCTGGCTGCAGGCTGGTCTGTGCAGAAGGGTTTATTATGTTTCCAGGGCCGGGTAGTACTTCCCTGGCATTCTCCATGGATCCGGCGCATGTTACACGAATTTCACGACTCCGCCTTGGGGGGGCATTCAGGGTTCCTGCGCACTTATAAACGAGTGGCACATAACTTGTTCTGGCGGGGAATGAAAGAGGATATATGCCAGTACGTTGCCCATTGTGCCGTGTGCCAGCACTCCAAGACTGAGGCCACGACCCCCGCAGGGCTGCTCCAGCCCTTGCCGATCCCGGAAAGGGTGTGGGAAGACATTTCGATGGACTTCATTGGAGGGCTGCCGCGCTCACAAGGAAGTGATACGGTATTGGTGGTGGTGGACAGATTGTCCAAATATGCCCACTTCCTGCCCCTCTCCCATCCCTTCACGGCCAAAAAGGTGGCGGAGCTGTTTGTCCGCGAGGTAGTCCGGCTCCACGGCGTTCCGGGCTCCATCGTTACCGATCGCGATCCGCTCTTCATGAGCTTCTTTTGGCGCGAAATATTTCGCCTGCAGGGAACCAAGTTAAACCGTAGCTCGGCATACCACCCTGAGTCAGATGGTCAGACGGAAGTGGTGAACCGATGCTTGGAAGTGTACCTTCGCTGCTTTGCTAGTGACCAGCCCCGCCGGTGGCTTCACTATTTATCCTGGGCGGAATTTTGGTTCAACACCAACTACAACGCGTCAACGCGGCATTCACCCTTTCGAGTAGTATATGGCCGCGACCCTCCCACGCTCCACCGCTTCCAGGACTCTCCATCGGCGGTGGAAGACGTCAACCTCCAGCTGCAACAACGGAACGAGTTTCTCGACATTCTCAGAGAAAATCTTGTGTTTGCACAGCAGCGCATGAAGAAATTCGCAGATACTCACAGGCGGGAGCTTTCCTTTCTCCCTGGTGACCTGGTTTTGCTAAAACTCCGCCCCTATCGACTGAAGTCCTTAGCTCGCAGACCCAACGAAAAGCTGGCTCCAAGGTATTACGGACCATTCGAAGTCCTAGAAAAAATCGGACAAGTGGCCTACCGGCTCAAGCTGCCTACGGATGCGCGGATCCACAACGTTTTTCACGTGTCCCAGCTGAAGCCCTTCAAGGGAGATGTGCTGCGGCACCAACCGCTTCCTCCACAACTCTCAGACGAAATGGAGCTACAGGTCGAGCCTTCCGCAGTCCTGCGTGGCCGCTGGGTTACAGTGGGTGGGAAACGTGTGGCCGAAGTGCTGGTCCAATGGAAAGACTTACCAGATTGGGAAGCCACCTGGGAATCCTTGGAGGCTTTCCACAACCAGTTTCCTCATTACAACCTTGGGGACAAGGTTGTCTTTGAAGGGGGGTATTGTCAGGCCTCCAATCAGGAAGGTATACTCTAGAAGGACCAAGGGTATACCAAAGGGGAATTCAGGCCCAAGTGGTCCGGAAGGGGAAGGATTAGGAAGGGAGATAGGCCCACTTGGGAATCCGGGTCTGGCTGAGAGAGAGAAGGCTGACGTGGATAGTTAGTTAGAGGAAGAGTGAGGTATTTGAGGGAGAACGGAGGCCAGAGGCAAGGATCATCTCGGCTAAGCAGAAGTTGTTATTGGAGGTCGTGGGATTCCTCGAAAATCCCTCCCTATCCTTTTCAATTCTGTAATTTCCATTTCCATGAGTTGTTGAGCTCTCATCTGAGCTTGCTTGTAATTTCAGAGTTTGATCAATAAACAAAACCATCCGACAGTGGATATTTTCCTTTCTTTTTTGCGTTGGAGGTCGTGGGATTCCTCGAAAATCCCTCCCTATCCTTTCAATTCTGTAATTTCCATTTCCATGAGTTGTTGAGCTCTCATCTGAGCTTGCTTGTAATTTCAGAGTTTGATCAATAAACAAAACCATCCGACAGTGGATATTTTCCTTTCTTTTGCGTTGCATTTTTGTGAATTGAGGAGAGGAACCTATCACATACCATCAGCCTTGGCAAATCTAAAAGCATTGGAATCCTTGGACCTTTCGCAAAATAAGCTTTCGGGGAGGATCCCTTGAGTACTTCAATGTCTCTCGCAATAGCCTCGCAGGGCCTATACCACCAGCAAACCAGTTTGTGACCTTTGGGAGCAGGTCATACGAGGGTAGCATGGGATTGTGTGGAATTCCATTGCCAAACAAGTGTGGAAACTCTGAGGCCTCAGGACTGGTGCTGCTTCCCTCGTTTGATGAAGAGCAAGAAGATCACTCAGGGTCTCCTTTTCAGTTTGGTTGGAAAGTTGTGGCGATGGGGTACGGCTGCGGCTTTGTTGTTGGAGTGTTTATTGGGCATGTCGTGATTACAAGGAAATCCAGGTGGATTGCCATGACTTTTCGTGTGAAGAATTTGCATGTGAAAAGGAAGCCAAGGTGAAACGTAGGAATTGATTCTAACTCTATTTGTGCTTTGTTGTTTACTTTCTGTTAGTGTGAAAGAGCAGTTAATGTACTAAATAAACTGCTCTGTTCTTGTTTGTGTTGAAATCCTTTTGTGTGAAGTTGCATGTCAAAGGCTATGCCATTGCTTGTAGTTGTGATTCCGTATGTCTTTAGTGTATTCCAATGTAGCCATTACTATATGCTCTGGTTCTTCACTTTCTTTGTTCTTCTTCGTTCCGTGCCATTTTCTATTTTTCTATTTACTGTTTCCTCATTTTCTCATGGAATTCTTTGTTAAACTTTTGGTGAATTATATAGATGCTCAAAACTTGAGACCTACTGATTATGCTAACAAGTAATGTGTGTGGCCCCAACCAAATTTGATTTGGTTTCTTGCATTTTAATCTGGTTGTTGTGGAAAATGGCAAATGACGATATCGTAACAAGAATTATAATATAATAAGTATGAAGTGGTCTTAGGAGAATTGCATCAATTGAAATTGGTTAGTTTAAAAGATTATTCAAATGATTGAATTTTAAAATGAAAATAATAAAATAAAAATGACAAATAAATATCCTAAATTATCTAAGTTTACAACTCATCAAAATTAATCATATCATTTATTTCCTATGTCGCCAGTGAAATTTCCAAAATTAATTATTTATTTTTCTCATGCATTAATAATAATATTTCAATTATGGAGACCCTGCAATGTCAAGATTTTAATGTAATGAAACTTATTAACTACATGAAATCATAGCACCGCACAAGACTCATAATTATCTCTAACATATGACATTCTTATGGCATTCTAAACAAGGGCTTATTCAATCATCACTGCCCAACCTCAAATTAAATACTGATTCATGCAATTGTGGATCAGGCAATCACAAGAATTAAACACATAATGAAACACTGATGCGATATAGAAGGATCTCGCCTTTATGGCTCGTTGAGAATATCTTAAAAATAACAACTCACATGTTATATCAGCGGGTATATAAAAATTAAGATTTGAGTTGATATCCCTAACATTACCCCATTTTGTAACTATTTTTTCAACGACTTGGCTCTCTCCGCTGGCTTTATTACGCTTCCTAAGATTTATATATTTAGATCCCATTGCAGCACAATTCTTAAAAATTGAAAGGATTTGCACGTGTTGACTGAAGTTTAATTAGTAGAGCCCAGACTAGATTTCATTTGTTTGAAATAATCCTTCTTTGAAAGAATGCTATTATGTTTTTTTTTTTTTTTTTTTTTTTCATTGTTGCTTGTGGGACGGTGTCGAGTGCGACGAATATACTGATTGTCTGATCAACCTTGACATGAGCAGCAGTTTTCTTTATGGCAACATCGACTCCAATAGCAGCCTTTTCAAACTGGTTCACCTCGAGAGGCTTCAACATCTACAAATTTTTTAATTAATTTTTTTTGAAGTGTTATTGATACCTGCTTACGTCATTTCATTCCATTTTTTTTTCTTCTTTACTTTTTTCGTCCAGCTTGTTTTATTTCTCTTCATATGGTATTGATTTTTTTTTTTTTTTTTTTCATTTGCAATCTTATATTTTCATTTTGGAATGTGTATTATCAAATAACTTTTTTTAAATGTGTGGTTGCCTAAACATTTGTTCTTACAAGTAATATTTTTTTTTTCTCAAATGGGGTCCTCGTAACTATTTTTCTATGATTTACCTATTGAAATAACTTCTTCTAAATCACTGCCCTACCCAAACATTTTTTCTTCAAACACTCTCAATTACTTTTTTCTATATGTACCCAATAAATTACTCAATAGGTAATTTGTTGCAATAAAAAACTATTTTTTCTTTGACATGTGCTCTCTTTAAATATATATTTTACAAAATTAAACTCTTAAGAGAATAATAAATCAAAAAGGAACCAAAACTTTTAAAGAAATTTAGATTCTCATATTCAAAAAATTAATAAACTGAATATACACGTGTGTGCTTCTAACTAGTGTCAAAAACTAAACATGAATGCATTGGGATATATGAAATTTATTGCTTCTGGAAGTTCTAAAAGCCCTTTGCACATAATGTCTTGAAAGTCCTTTGCCCATACACATTAGTTATTTAAAATAACTAGGAATTTTAGCTTTTGTTTTTTTATTTTATTTTTGTTTTTGTCTTTTTATTTTTATTTTTATTTTTTTACTCATGCTTTTCCTTTGTTATAAGTAAAGTAGAAATTCTTACAAAAGTGGAACTACTAATGTCTAAATGTGGCCAAACTAATCCTCATAATTTTGTTCATTTTTTTTTTCCATTTCACAATTACCAAACTAATTGCTGAAGAAGTCAATATGTTACATTTTGGCTAGGTTGACTCGTCTAGGTGTTTAGCTTCATTAGACTTCCAATTTCCTACCAACATCTCATTCGGACAAGTAAAGCTTGACTCATAGAAAATTACGATTATAAGAGTATATTTGAGATGATATGTCATGTCAAAATACCCTTCTTTCTTCTTCGTAAGTAAGAAAAATGTTTAAAGATACTACCGGTGTTAAGCACCATTACTAAAAGACGGTAAGTCCCACCTATTTGAGTCTCACACTATGGAATCCACTTTCAATTAATAAATAGTACTAAACATTATCAGTGTCCTATAACATTACTTTGTAATTTAAGAGATTAGGGAATAACTTGACTTGTATCTTTATAGTGATAAATTCCGATCACAAACTCACCTTAATTTCATTTATGTAAGTATTATGTATAGACGAAAAGTCAATGACGAGTTGTGCCTTTTGTAGTGATAAATTCGATCGCATGCTCACCTATCGTTTTTCTAGTCTTGTATCTTCTATCATTTTGCCTTAATGTTTCTCCAACAGTTTTTTTAAACACTTTTAGTTAGTTTGCTCCCCTTTAACTTTTATAACTATGACATTTGTATAAGACTTTTTACAAAAAAACTTTCAGTTACCCTCAAGTTTTAATTTTTAAGTATCAAATTCAGAAAAAACTTATTATACAAGTTTATAATTTTGTGCATTGCAAAGATAGTTATAAAACAATATATACCAAAATATATAATTGTACTATTATTTTAATTTAAAATTTTTGTTTAATTCATACTCCATCTGCAGGAAAAGAAAAAATGCCTATGGAAATTCCTAAACGTATGCTTCCATATAGGGGTGGTAATTCATATTATGTGTCGTGTTTTAGTCATTTATTTTTAAATTTATAGTTTACCCGAACACGATTCGTGACACGGAATTTTTTAAAAACCGCAACACGAACACAAAACTATACTTTACGGGTTGACACGACACGACACGAAAATAATCCGTGATACGAAATTAACCCGTGAACTTGAAATTGACACAAAAATTATATATTTTTCTTTTATTTTTTACATATTAGAAACAACATAAAATTCATAACACGCTATAATATAATAACATCCATCAAAATTAAGCAAATAATAGTATAAGATTTTGAGTATAACTATCACGATATTACAAGTTCATAATAAGATCTAAAATATGTAATGAAAAAAATATATATTTTAGTTTTTTACGAGTTTCGTGTCATGTTTAGGTTAGGCGGGTCCAATCTAAAATTAATCCGTGTATTTCATGTCAATTTCAAATCTACCAAGGTCTGACCTGGACCTCTTTTTTTCTCAACATTAACTCATAAAATTCATATCGTTTTCAAATCGTGTTATCGTATAATGACCCATATTGAAATTTCCATATAACCATTTGTGCCCCACTATCGTTATATTACCTGTCTCTCTCTTCCTTTCCTTTTTCTATTTCGTGGTTGAATAAGTCTCTCCCTCCAAACTCCTATTTTACCTTCCATTCTCTCTTTCTGGTTTTCCACTTTTTTTTTTTTTTTATTTTAAATATACATTTACAATCGTTTTGTCTTGCTTTGCTAATATTGTCATGTAATTTTCAACAAAGACCTTGGATTTTATTTATTTATTTATTATTATTATTTGTGCTTGAAAATCAGGACTTTTGATAGAAACTTGGTGGTTGATTGTTCTTAAGATGTATAACCTTCTCTAAGCTTTCTCTTGTAATGACGGAAAAAAATTTAAAATTAAATAATGTAATATAAGTCAAAATTTTTTCTGAAAAATAGCATATTATATTTTACTAATCATGACTATTAGAATAGTAAGACTTAATGTAAGTATGATGAATATATCAATATGATAAGTTATAATTTTGTTGCAACAAACGAAAGTGGTAATTTAACTTAATTGTTTATCTAAAAAAAATGTTCCACAAATTTAAGTAATTTCAGTAATGTAAATGTTAAAGTACCGTGACGATCACGTATGTAGGGTCGTCAATCTCTTGTGCCCCATCAATTAACAATATTACAAAGATAACAATTCACATGTTACATAAGTTAGTACATAAAAATTGAGATTTAAATTGCTGTCCTCAGCATTGCTCCATTTTGTAACTATTTTTTCAAGGACTTAGCTCTCTCTGTTGGCTTGATTACGCTTCCTAAGATTTATATATTTACATCCCATTGTAGCACAAATCTCTAATGTTCAGGCATAAAAATTGAAAGGATTTGCATGTGTTGATTGAAGTTTAATTAGTAGAGTCAGGACTAGATTTCATTTGTTTGAAAGAATCCTTCTTTGAAAGCATTCTATTATGTTTTTTTTTTTTTTTTTTTTTTTTTTTTTTTTTTTTTTTTCATTGTTGCTTGTGGGACGGTGCAGCTTTTTCAAATTGGTTCAACTCGAGAGGCTTCAAAATCTACAATTTGTTTAATTGATTTTTAGAGTTTTATTTATACCTGTTTACGTCATTTTTTTCTTCTTTTCTTTTTTTTTTTCCTCGGGCTTGTTTTGTTTCTCTTCATATGTTATTTGATTTTTTTCTTTTCATTTGCAATCTTATATTTTTTAGACATTTCTGGTACGTCAACATACCAATTTTTCATTCGTCGAATCTGCATAAAATCACGTAAAAGTTAAAAAGTACACAGATCTAACGGTTGAAAAAATCTGACAGACTAATACACCGGCATACCAGAGAATCTCCATATATTTTTATTTGAAATGTGTATCATCAAATAACTTTTCACAAATGTGTGGTTGCCTAAACAATTTTCTTGCAGGTAACCCTTTTTCTCAAATATGGTCCTCATAACTATTTTTCTATAATTTCCCTACTGAAACAAGTTATAACCTCTTCTAAATCATTACCCTACTCAAACAATTTTTTCTTCAAACGCTCTCAATTACTTTTTTCCATATGTACCCAATAAATTACTCAATGGGTAATTCGTTGCGATAAAAACCAATTTTTCCTTTTAAATGTGCTCTACTTAAAAATATGTTTTATAAAATTAAACTCTTAAGAGAATAGTAAATTAAAAAAAACCAAAAGTTTTAAAGAAATTTTAGATTCTCATATTCAAAAAAAAAAATTAATAAACTGAAGTATGTGTGCTTCTAACTAGTGTCAAAAACTAAACAAGAATGCATTGGGATGAAATTTCTCAAAGTTCTAAATGCCCTTTGAACATAATGTCTTGAAAGTCCTTTGCACATAATGTCTTGAAAGTCTTTTGCACAAAAACTGAACACATTAGTTATTTAAAATAACTAGGATTTTTTAGCTTTTGGTTTTTGGTTTTTTATTTTATTTTTTTTTTTTTTTTTTTTTTTTTTTTTTTTTGCTTTTCCTTTTACTTGAAATTCTTACAAAGGTGGAAGGAACTACTAATGTCTAAATGTGGCCAAACTAATCCTCATAACTTTGTTCATTTATTTTTCCCTTTTAACAATTATCAAACTAATTGTTGAAGAAGTCGATATGTCAACATTTAACTAGGTTGACTCGTCTAGGTCTTTAGCATCATTAGAGTTCCAATTTCCTACTAACATCTCATTGGGGCAAGTAAAGCTTGACTCACAAAAAACATAAGATTTAAGAGTATTTGAGACGACATGTCATGTCAAAATACCCTTGCTTCTTCTCCGTAAGTAACAGGGAAAGGGCTTAATTTGTACCTTTTTAGTGATAAATTCTGATCACAAACTCACCTTTCATTTATCTAAGGTATTATTCATGGACGAAAAGTCAATGACGACTTGTGTCTTTTACAGTGATACATTCTGATCGCATGCCCACCTAAAGTTTTTCTAGTATTGTATATTCTATCATTTTACTTTATGTGTTGTTTATTCAAATTTTGATTCTGATTTTATTATAGTGTTTTATATTTCAAAAATATTTGAATTTAAATTTTTTTTCTCTCACAAAATTTATATTAATCAATCAGAATCACTAACTTAAACGCCTAAACTAAATGGACCTTAAAACGTTTCCCCATCAATTTTTTTTTAAACACTTTTATGGTTAGTTTGCGCCCCATTAACTTTTATAACTATGTTATTTATATGAGACTTTTAAAAACCTTCAATTACCCTCAAGTTTTAACATTTAAGTATCATATCCGGAAAAAAAAACTTTTACGTAACTCTTATTGAACTTTTAAAATGCCAAAAAACCAAAATCAATAATATTATTATACAAGTTTATAATTTTGGATATTATAATAGTTATAAAAATATATATACAAAAATATGTAATTGTAATATTATTTTAGTTTAATTCATGCTCCATTTGGAAAAAAAAGAGATTTTCTCAGGAACGATAACATATCGATAAGTTAAGTTTTTTGTACATTGAATATGTATAAATTCACGTGTATATTAAAAAAGAACCAAAACTTTTAATGAAATTTTAGATTCTCATATTCAAAAAATTAATAAACTGAAATATACACGTGTGTGCTTCTAACTAGTGTCAAAAACTAAACATGAATGCATTGAGATGAAATTATTATTTCTGGAAGTTCTAAAAGCCCTTTGCACATAATGTCTTGAAAGTCCTTTGCACAAACACTGAACACAGTAGTTATTTAAAATAACAGGGATTTTAGCTTTTTTTTTTTTCGTTTTTTATTTTATTTTTTGATTTCGTCTTTTTATTTTTTTTTTATTTTGTGCTTATGCTTTTCCTTATACTTGAAATTATTACAAAAGTGGGGCCAAACTAATCCTCATAATTTTGTTCCTTTATTTTCCCTTTATCAAACTAATTGCTGAAGAAGTCGATATGTCAACATTTTGCTAGGTTGACTCGTCTAGGTCTTTAGCATCATTAGACTTTGATTAAGAGTATTTGAGATGACATGTCATGATAAATTTCCATCTTGATTTGTATCTTTGTAGTGACAAATTTCCATCACAAACTCAATTTTCATTTATCTAAAGTATTATGTATAGATAAAATGACCACTTGTGTCTTCTATAGTGATAAATTCCGATTGCATGCCCCACTTAAATTTTTTTTAATATTGTGTCTTCTATCATTTTACTTTATGCGTTATTTATTCAAATCTTGATTCTGATTATGTTATAGTGTTTTTTTACTTCTGAATCAGAATCACTGACTTAAACACGTAAATCAAATAGATCTTAAACTGTTTCCCCCAACAATTTTTTAAATACTTTTTTAGTTAGTTTGCTCCCCATTAACTTTTATAACTATGATATTTATACGAGACTTTTTAAAAAAACTTTCAACTACCCTCAACTTTTAAGTATCAAATTCAGGAAAAAAATTTTAAGTACCTCATATTTCAAATTTTAAAAGGCCAAATAAACCAAAATCAATAATATTATTATACAAGGTTATAATTTTGGATATTGTAAAGATAGTTTAAAAAAAAAAAAATGTACGATAATATGTAATTGTACTATTATTTTAGTTTAATTCAAGGCCCATTTGGAAAAAAAAAAGAATCTTTTTGATAGGTTAATATATCGATATGTTAGGTTTTTGTCTGTTAAGTCTCTGTATAAAATTACATAAAAATAAAAAAAATACAAATATAACAGTTAAAAAAATTAAACATACTAATACACAAAACGTATAAAAGAATCTCTTTAAAAAATGCCTGTAGAAATTCCTAAAACTTATGCTTCCATATAACCGTTTGTCCCTTTTATCATTGTATCACATGTCTCTCTCGTCCTTTCCTTTTTTCTTTTTTTTATTTATTTATTTATTTCGTGGTTAAATGTCTCTCTCTCCAAGCATTTTCCTATTTTCTATTTTACCTTTAAAAAAAAACTCATATTTTACCTTCTATTCTCTCTTTCCGGTTTTGAACTTTTTTTTTTTTTTTTTTTTTTTTTTTTGCAAATGTACATTTATAATCGTTTTGTCTTGCTTTGCTAGCATTGTCATGCAATTTTCAACAAAGACTTTGGCCCTGTTTGGTACCATTTTCATTTCCGTTTCTCACATTTTTCAATGTAAAAAATTAAAAACGGGGTAAAAAACGTGTTTGGCAAAATTTATGTCTGAAAACAAAAATGAAAACGGCTTTGTCATTTTCCAGAATTTTGAAAACAGAAAAAAGCCGTTTTGTTTTCTTGTTTTCATTTTCGGTTTCTTCTTCTTCTTTCTTCATTCTCGTTTTAGTTTTTTTTTTTCTTTTCTTCTCTCTCTTCTCCGGCCGAAGAAGAGGCGGGAGATCCGGCGAACACCACCGTCACTCCTCTCCGACTGGCCCGCCGCCATCTTCTCCGACTGCCCGCCACCGTCTTCTTCGACTGCCCGCCGCCGTCTTCTCCGACTGCCCACCCCCTCCCGGACGCCTCGACTCACGCCCCCCCCTCTCCCCCACGTCTGTGCAGGCCGCCACCCCACCGCCACCCACCACCGTCTGTCGTGGACTGCAGCCCCCCGCCGCCTCCCAAGCGCGCCCCCGGCTCTCGCGTTGCGCCCCCCCACTTCTCACTGCCGCCACCCCACCCCCCTCTCCCACGTCTGCGCAAGCCGCCACCCCACCGCCACCCACCTCCGCCGCCGCCGCCCCCGTCTGCTGCGGGCCGCCACCCCCATTTCCTTCGGATTTGTCGTTTTCTTCTCCTTCTCGTAACATATATATATATATATATATATAATGTTATATTAATATACTTATTTAATATATTTAATAATAATATTTATTTAATATATTTAATATATTATTATTTAATATATTTAATAATAATATTTATTTAATATATTTAATATTAATATTTATTTAATATTTATTATTTTAAATATTATTATATGTTTTCAAAAATTAAACCACCAAACACGATTTCGTTTTTTGAAACTGAAAATAATTTCAAAATAAAACTATCAAACGTATTTTCAGAAATGATTCCAAAATGAAAATAAAAATGTTTTCATTTTTATTTTCGTATAAAAAATAAAAACGTTTTGAAACCAATTCTAAACGCACCCTTTGAATTTTATTTATTTATTTATTTGTTATTATAGAGACTTTTTTTTTTTGGTACGCCAACGATCGTGGAGAAAAATGGTGTAGTAGTTAATTCTTCGCTACTTGAGAAAAGGTCAACAACGTCCAGGGGCATATTTGTCTGCCCAATATTTTCATATATGCAAATACCTCCAGCCTTGTATACTACGCACTAGCATCTTCCCAAGACCAGCTTTAAGTTTCACTTCTATCTTATCAATCAGTGGAAAATCAGAAATCGCATATCAAAGCATCCTTTTTGTTTTTTCATAATGTTAAAAATGTGCTTTTTTGGTCTTCTCATATTTGCTTATTTCCTGTTCACTTCACGTTTCAGTTCCGCGCACCCACTTTGCCGTGCTCATGAAAGGTCATCCTTGTTGGATTTTAAGGCAAGCTTTGCCATTAAGAAGTTTGCTTCTGATGATCCTTCTGCTTATCCGAAGGTTGCTTCATGGGCGCAAGGACGGACGACGAGCAACTGTTGCTTGTGGGACGGTGTTGAGTGCGACGAAGATACCGGCCATGTGATCAGTCTCGACATGAGCAGCAGCTTTCTCTATGGCAACATCGACTCTAACAGCAGCCTTTTCAAACTGGTTCACCTTCAGAGGCTTAACCTTGCTGATAACCATTTTAATTACTCTCAAATACCAACTGCTATCAGCCATCTTCCTATGCTGACTTATCTCAACCTGTCAAACTCCTCCTTTTCTGGCCAAATCCCATATGAAGTTTCGAGACTATCCCACTTGTTTTCTCTTGATCTGTCTCTGCAATTGTGATTTTAATTCTGGAGAAGGCTTGTTGGAACTCAAAAGACCTGATTTCAGTAGCCTCATTCGAAACTTGACAAACTTAGAAGAACTTTCTCTCAGTTCTGTCAACATATCATCCACAGTGCCTACTTCACTCGCAAACTTTTCTTCTTTGACATCTCTCGTCCTTAAACATTGCGGACTGACAGGTAAGCTCCCAGTCGATCTTTTCCACTTGCCTAGCCTACAAATTCTCAATGTGAACTCAAATAATTTCTTTGGTGAATTGCCTCAATTTAACCAAACCAGTGCTTTAAAGGTATTGAACCTGGCATCAAATAGGTTTTCAGGGGAAATACCTACATCAATTGGAAATCTTACGCATCTCAACTATCTGAAACTTTCTGACAATAACTTCTCCGGCCCTATCCCATTCTCCATTGGAAATCTTACGCATCTCAACTATCTGAAACTTTTTGAAAATAACTTCTCCGGTCCTATCCCTTCCTCCATTGGAAACCTTACCCAACTCATTTACTTAGCCCTTTGTTTCAAATCATTTTAGCGGGCCAATTCCATTATCATTTTCAAAACTCATAAATTTGGAATCTCTTTACCTACGTAGAAATGAGCTGAGTGGCACGGTGGATTTTGATATGTTTCTTCGCCTTAAAAATCTTACAGTGCTATCTCTGTCGGAAAACAACCTCTCACTGATCATTAAACCTAGTGTAGACAGACCTCCACAATACATAATTTTAGAACTGTCCTTTTGCAATTTAAGCACTTTCCCTGACTTCCTGAGGCATCAAGTAAGAATAGAGGCTTTGGTGCTTGATGGTAACCATATTGGTGGCCCGATTCCTGCATGGCTGATGAACACGAGCAGGGAGACATTGTTTGCCTTAAGCCTCGATGAAAAATTCCTTGACAGGGGAACTTTCACCTGCCATTTGCAATTTTAGTTCCCTTTCGTTCCTTAGGTTGTTTGGAAATAAGTTGGTTGGTGAGCTTCCTTCGTGTTTGGGAAACTTCAGTTCACTGGCGTTCTTATATCTCGGAAATAACTCTTTGTCTGGAAGCATTCCTCAATTTGCAAAGGGTAACCAATTGAGGATGATAGATTTAAGTCATAATCAGTTGCGAGGGAAATTGCCACGATCACTAGCGAATTGCAAGAAGCTTGTATCCATTTCTGTGGAAAACAATCAGCTCAATGATGTTTCCCCTATTGGCTGGCTCTCTTCCAGAGCTGCAAATTCTGGTGTTGGGGTCGAATAAATTCCATGGAGTAATCAAGGCACCTCAAACCGACCTTGGTTTTGTAAAGTTGCGTATAATTGTCATATCTTATAATAACTTCACTGGAATGTTACCGTCTAATTTCATTCAGAATTTGAAGGCCATGAAAAGCAGTAGCGCTGGGGATTTGCGTTACATGGGGACAACATTTCAAGAACACCTCATCTATTATTCACTGTCAATTTGCAATTAATCTAACAATAAAAGGGGTGACTAGATATTATATGAGAAAATCAATGATGATATTTCATTCATAGATTTCTCAAACAACAACTTTGGTGGAGAAATTCCAGAAGTCCTTGGAGACCTAAATGGGCTTTATGCTCTCGATCTATCCAACAACAATCTCATGGGTGGCATACCATCAGCCTTGGCAAACCTAAAAGCATTGGAATCCCTAGACCTTTCGCAAAATAAGCTTTCGGGAAGGATCCCTCCGGTGCTGGCGCAGCTCAGTTTCCTTGAGTACTTCAATGTCTCTCACAATAGCCTCGCAGGGCCTATACCACCAGCAAACCAGTTTGAGACCTTCGGGAGCAGTTCATACGAGGGCAACATGGGATTGTGTGGAAT
This sequence comes from Morus alba, assembly GCA_012066045.3. Taxonomy (NCBI): domain Eukaryota; kingdom Viridiplantae; phylum Streptophyta; class Magnoliopsida; order Rosales; family Moraceae; genus Morus; species Morus alba. Next base: position 6,007,905 of record CP050230.2, on the reverse strand, counting down.
TCCATTGCCAAACAAGTGTGGAAACTCTGAGGCCTCAGGACTGGTGCCACTTCCGTCGTTTGATGAAGAGCAAGAAGATCACTCAGGGTCTCCTTTTCAGTTCGGTTGGAAAGTTGTGGCGATGGGGTACGGTTGCGGCTTTGTTGTTGGAGTGTTTATTGGGCATGTGGTGATTACGAGAAAATCCAGGTGGTTTGCCATGACTTTTCGTGTGAAGAATTTGCATGTGAAAAGGAAGCCAAGGACGAAACGTGGGAATTGATTCCGACTCTATTTGTGCTTTGTACTCTACTTTCATTTAGTACTGTTATTCTAAAAGAGCAGTTGATGTACTAAATAAATTGCTCTGTTCTTTTTTGTGTTGAAATCCTGTTGTGTGAAGTTACATGTCAAAGGCTATGCCATTGCTTGTAGTTGTGATTCCGTATGTCTTTAGTGAATTCCAATGTAGCCATTACTATATGCTTTAGTTCTTCACTTTCTTTGTTCTTCGTTCCATGCCATTTTCTATTTTTCTATTACTGTTTCTTCATTTTCTCATGGAATTCTTGATTAAAGTAATATAAATGCTCAAAATGCAGTCAAAAATGTTCTTATATATAAGACAAAGAGCTTTTAAAACCTAATCTGAAAATAAATAACATATGCACATGTGAAAGACTAAGGTTAAAAAAAATAAACCCAATTTGAATCTTACGTGAAGGACAAAATCAATTATATCCGTATTAGTTATGTTGAAATGCAAACAAAAAAGTTAGAATATCTTACAAACAGCATAAATTATAATCACTAAAATTCTATACGCAAGTTATAGCATATAATGTCAAAATTAGTACGATAATTGTTGGTTAGCCTTGTTATTGTTAAAATATTCCAAAACAATTGTTAGATGCAAGAGGCGAACTTTTTTTTTTTTTTTTTTTTGGGTGCCTACCCTGTTTAGTTCCCTGTAAAAATAATGAATGATAAATGTTAATCCTTTTTTTATATATATATATATATATATATATATATATATATATATTTCACATTGAGTGGATTGAAACTCTTGTAATGTGGCCTCAAGAGTCTCGTTTAAGCTCTACAGATACGTTTTTTGTTAAGATTATATAACCAACTTACATGACTCTATTTAACATATTTGGGGCTTCCGACAACAATCTGCTTCTCCATTTAACATATTTGGGGCTTCGGACTCTTGGTTGAGTATCATTTCGTAACTATTTTTATATCCCATTTTTTTATGTCAGGGATGAAAACTAAAAGGATTTTGCACGTGTTGATCGAAGTTCAGTAAAGTCCTGACCAGATACGTTGGCTTGAAAAAAAAACTTCTCTGAAAGAAGAATCAACTTTTGCCTTTAAAGAGAGTAGTACATATTAAATTACACAAAAGCTTCAAAAAAAAAAAAAAAAAAAAAAAACACAAAACTAAGGCCATGGGGTCACTAGCTTATGGCTGCTATATTACATTACTTAATAAATTCACAGCTTTATTAAAAGACGAGCCAAAACAAAATCGACTTTTTCCTCCCAAACCTTTTCAAAATTCAAAGAAGAAATTAAAGATTTGAATTCTCTTAGAGAGATATAAAAAACTAAAAAAATTTAAATTTAAGTTACAATTTTATTTAAATTTATATTTATTTTTGTAAAATTAAAAAAAATTTGAGTTTAAATTTTATTTAAATTTTAACTTGTAAAATTTAAATTTAAATTTAAAATTTGAGTAAAAAGTTTAAATTTTCCTTTTAACTCAAGTTCTTAAACTCAAACTTAAGTTAATGAACAATATTTTTTCTATTCATAAAAACATTATAACTTTTTCGTTTTAATTTCAATTGAGATGATTTTTTTTATGCATTCACAACGAATAGATGAATAAAACCTCATCTATATATCCTATTAAAATTTTTTATCACTATTGAGTTTTTATTAAAATACTATTTAAATATAAAATTAAATTTTGATCAACTCAAACACAAACTCAAATAGATTCTCAATCCAAATTATAACTCAAATGTGCACATTTAAACACAAACTCAAATTATAATTTTAATTTAAATTATAACTTAAAAACTTAAAATTTACACTTAAATTACCATAACTAAAAAATATAACTGAATAAACCTAAAAAATTTCAAAAAGTTTTGTTCTTAATTACTTGTTCTAGGGCATTCTGCTTTATCTGTCTGCCAACCCCAAGAAACCCTCGAAACCCTTCTCATATATAGCCAAATGCAAGAGGCGACTTTTTTTTTTATTAATTTTTTTTCCTTTTATTTTTTTTTTTCTGGTGCTTGTCTGCGTTTTGCTTCCCTGCTAAAAAGAAGAGAAGAATGAAAAAAATAAAAAATAAAAAGCACTTCTCTTTACCATGGTCTAAGGCTTTGTTCACTTCGCTTATTCGAGACCAACGCGCAAACAATCACATCTAACTTTTTTTTTACCCTCACATAAAATCAAATCTCAACTCGAATTAAATGTGAACCATGGACGGGCCATTGTTGTTGACCAACGCGCCTCCTTGCAGAATGTGCCCACAATGTGAACCATGGACATTTTGTTTTGTGCATTTGACAGAACACCACTTCTTACAAATCACAATAGAGTTTTTAGGCTTGAGCCATCAACAAAACAAAAGTCTTACTTCATCTCCGAAGATGATTTAGGTCATTTTCCTTCATCCTTCAATCAGCTTGCATAAAAAAAGGAACGAAATAAAAAGAGAAGGTGAGGGGGGAAAGAAAGAAAAGAAAGAAAAAAGAAACCCATTTGAAATACAGATAAAAACTTTCATATACGTATCCCTCTGATATGGCTGCCCTCAGAGTAGAGATTCTTTGGTTGGTTCTGTTTAAAGCATGGATTGCTGCTGCCAACACTGAAGAGTGGAAAACTGCCACTGCAACATATACCAAGGAAACAGATGGTTCCATCATTAATGGTAATTTTCTTCTTTCTATTTACAGAATATGCCATCTTTTCTCTGATAATGGTGCTTAAAGTTCAGAGCTGTTGCAATTTTAGTGTTTATTACTCAAGGCTTTAGTGGTCATTCATGTTACAGAAGGAGCTTGTGGTTATGGGGACCTTCAGAGGATCACCTATGGGAAGTTTAGTGCAGGACTAAGCAGCATTTTGTTCAATAGAGGGAGTACCTGTGGGGCTTGCTATGAGTTGAGATGTGTTGATCACATCTTGTGGTGCCTCCAAGGAAGCCCTTCTATTGTTCTCACTGCTGCGGATTTCTGCCCTCCGAATTTCGGGCTTTCAGCCGATTATGGTGGGTGGTGCAATTTCCCCAAGGAGCACTTTGAGATGTCGGAGGCTGCGTTTGCTGAGATTGCGGAGAGGAAAGCAGATATTGTTCCTGTTCAGTATAGGAGGTAACATAAGATGAAAATCATGAAACAATACAAAGAGATTTTGTCATCTTAAAGTTTGTTTGTTCTTAAATCTTGCACTGATTGGAATACTGTTTGTTTTGGATAGGGTGAAATGTGCGAGGAGGGGTGGGGTGAGATTCACAGTCAGTGGAAGTTCTCACTTCTACCAAGTCTTGATTACAAATGTTGGCTTGGATGGTGAAGTGGTGGCCGTGAAAGTGAAGGGGTCAAAAACAGGGTGGATTCCGATGGCAAGAAATTGGGGACAGAACTGGCAAAGCAATCTCAACCTAAAACGTCAGCCTCTGTCTTTTGAAGTAACATCCAGCGGCGGAAGAACACTCACATCTTACAATGTTGCTCCAGTAGACTGGCAATTCGGTCAGACATTTGAGGGGAAACAATTCTAATGTGGAAAATCTTTTGAACTTGAAAGCTAAAATACTATCATCAAAATCTCATTTTTGAAACAAGAATTCCCAACTTAAACATTGGGAAATCCTGTTCACGAGTTCATGACTGTTGAATCTTCTATTTACATGTTTACTCACACGGTGATCCGGCATGCCATATCTTCATCTATCCCGAAAAGATCAGGTTGTAGTCAAAAAGAAGCGCGAAAGTTGTATAACATAGTTGAAAATTTTGGAACACGAGGTCCCAGTTTTGTCTCTTTATATACGATGCTATTAAAGTAAAGACTAATTGTGGATGGAATCTTTAATAACCTAAAAACAATCAGTATACTAACTTACTAAGCTTAGCCTTGCACTTGCTTTACACTTGCTTTATAAATGCATTGTTAATTGGTTTAGCCCTCAATACAGCATCTAAAAGAACCACAACTCAGCAGAGCATCATAGACTTAGAGCTCAAAGACGGACAATTTTACACAGTAAACTAAAAGGTTAGAAACTGACAGAAAACGATTAGAGGATAAGTTCCTGACAATTTCTTCTCAAACCAATTAGGCAGTATGTATCGTTAATTAAACAAATAAAATGCAAATGCAACATCTAACATGGAGTAAAACTAAAAAGAGGTTAATTAGCGATCCCCACATGGCTAGGCGCTCATTTTACCATCCCAGTAGGTGATGGAGAAAGACGTGGGTTTTGAAAACTTAAAAATCATCAAATGCTCATAATTCCTGGTTCACTAGGGTTATTTACATCATCAAATGCTTCTCAAAATGGAATTCCAGGGAATCAATTTCCTACAAAAAGCATTTCCTTTTTTCAGTAGACAACCGGTAACAAAATATTTTTTCAATATGACAATATACAATTTAGGAAGAAAGAGATTTCAATAATTGTTCAATATATAATCCTATACATTTGCTAATTTTGGTGCTAAATCTTCAATCTCATCCAAAAACTCCAAAGATTCACCATAGAACTTCTGAGCATCTAACCTCACAATAGCTGAAGCACCTGTTTCTCCCATTGATTCCAAGCCATTTATGAGTATTCTAAAAGTCGACCTATCTGGGTCACAACCGACCTGTTTCATCAAACAATAACACTCCATGGCTAGCTCAGCTATGTTCAAACTTAGTAAAGCCCTCAACAGAGCGTTGAAACCCTCAATTTCAGGCCGTAAATTAGCTTCTTCTTTATTCAAGTACAAGCCAACAAGTTCAACTTGCTCAAGAAATCCATTGTTACCAAACACTCCGACCATATCAGCGTACAGTGAGACCTGAGGCTTGTACCAGTACTCCTTTCTGATGTCCTCAAAAACCTACCAAATCACACAAAATAAGTACTTTGTAGCTGATAGATATATATATATATATATATATATATATATATATATATTATGTATGTATAATCGAAAGCAGAAACCTTGAGAGCCAAGAGACATTCGTTCTGTCGGAGGAGTTCGCAAAGAACGGCCATCATGTCGAACTTCAGCAATCGCCGGAATTTCAAATCGAAGACCTTTTCCAAACTGCGATGGTCTTTTTGCGTTCTCTTCAGGGCTTGGACGGTCTGAATCGCTTCGATGCTGAGGTTTCTCCCTTTCTGCAACGGCCTAGGATTGTTGCTCCTGTCCCTCATCGTCACAATCGACTGCCATTTCTGTGGCCTCGCGAGTCGCAGGGAATGAGATGAAGAAACGAAGAAACTGAGAGCTTGCAATGACACTGAGGAATTCATGTTAATGGCTCGAAAGTTTGAGACTTTCCGTCGGAATTCCAGGCCAAAACCATGTTCGGCGACGACGCTGAACCAGGAACAAGAAGATATAGTGATGGTCTTGCAAGGTCTTCTGTGGAAAACGACGCGTCGTTTTATGACGGCAGTTTTCCGTTATTTCATGTTGGCACCCCTGTGCTTTGCCTAAATTGTAGAAATATACCTTTGACAGATATATTTATGTCCACACAGAGTCCTTTTATAATGAGACATCTACTAATTTAGTCAAACCCAGAACATTTTTCATAAAAAAAAAAAAAAAAAACCTATATACTTGGATCGTTAAATATTTTTTAAATAATGAAAATACCCCGCCCAACAACCCGCAACTAGAAAATCTTTATTTGAGTAATTTATCCATTTATATCAAATTTAAAAATTATCCTATAGTTTGAGTAATTTATCCCATTTTATCAAATTTAAAAATTTTCTAATATGGAAATAAATTAATTAAAGTTAAACTATAATAAAAGTAACTTTCTCTAATAGTGAATAGTTGTGTAAAAGAATTAAAATACATTTTTATTCTTATTTAATAAGAAAAATAAATTAATTCGTGATTTATTACAATATTTTCTCTCCGAACCCTTATTCTTAACCATTATTTGCACGTCAATGGTAAACAACGAAGATTATATATATATATATATATATATATATATATAGAGAGAGAGAGAGAGAGAGAGAGAGAGGATAAATATTGCCGTTTTGCATTAGAGGTGATGATGTATGGAATTTGAGGTTTGAGATTTTGAGGGATCTTGTTGTAAAAATATATGAAAGAGAGTGTCTACGTATTTAAGTGAACTAAAAAGTATAATTTTTTTTTTTTTTTTTTTTTTGGTGGATGAGTATAATTATTGTTAATAACACCTAACGGCAGGACCCGTAGACGTTAAGAAAAATGAGAATATAAAATAATTCGTGTTGTACTAAAAAAATAATAAAAACAGTCGTGTGCTCTAAGAAAAATAAGGCTACGGTTTTGAATTTTGAATTTTAATTGTATTACAGTTAAAAAATTTTAGAAAAAATTATTTTTTAGTACAGTAAAATATTTTTATTTAAAATTATATTTTAATTTAAATTAATAAATTAAATAGTATTTAACAATAATTTTTTATTTATTTTTTTTAAAAAAAAAAAAAATTCTGAGGGGGCTGGATAAATAAGAGCATAGCCCTTCGCGGTAATTCGCAGTTATAATTTCGTTATCCTCTCTCTAGAAACAAAGCAGTCTCCCCGGCGAGGAGAGCAAGAGAAATCGAAAATGGCGACCATCGTGGGAGCGCCATGGACGAGGATTAGGTTTTACCCGGAGGTCGCTCCTCCATTTCTGCGACGGTCTCCGCTGTTCTTCAGGACCAAGGGAATCCAAGATTTCCGAAGGATAAGAACTTTCTCGGTCTCTGCAAAGAATTCTGGCGAAGAAGGGAACGTTCGAGTTCGTTTCGCTCCTTCGCCGACTGGGAACCTCCATGTTGGTGGAGCGAGAACTGCACTTTTCAATTACCTCTTTGCCAGGTTTAAATCTGGTTTCAGTGTTGTGTGAGTTTTTGGAGGTTTTGGGGTTGTTTTCCGAGTTTCGAAGTGTCGATTGTTTTCAGGTCCAAAGGAGGGAAATTTGTTCTGAGAATTGAAGACACTGACTTGGAAAGGTCCACTAAAGAATCTGAGGAAGCAATGTTGCAAGATCTGTCTTGGCTTGGTCTCGATTGGGACGAAGGTAGTACTAGCTGCTGCCCAGTTTTTGTTGGAAATTAGGTTAATTTACAGCATTACGCTTTAATTCTTCGAATTAATGGTATTAATATGTCTTATTCTCGGAGTTGTAAAACTTTGGGTGTTATGATTGCGGTGAAATTCCACTATTTGTAGCCAATTTGGATGAACTTAATTTAGCTTCATAAGAATCAAATTGAGGTTAGGTGGATAGGGAGTTGAATTATACTTGATTGAGTCGTAATTGGTCTTGCCCACTATTTTTTGGTTTGCTGTCAAGTTTTTTGGTAGAGCAAAAGGAGATGGTTTTTCCTGTGATGCAACATGGTTGTAATATTAATGTATGTGGTAAAACTTTTAGGACCTGGAGTTGGCGGGAACTATGGTCCTTATAGGCAGTCGGAAAGAAATTCTATGTACAAGCAATACGCAGAGAAGCTTTTGGAATCTAGTCATGTTTATCGATGCTTTTGCTCTAATGAGGTAATCCTCTTTAGTTTTGGAAGTTGGAAATACGTGTTGATATGAGTCTAGTGCTGTTCTTCTATATCTTAATGTCATTCTTTCCAGGAACTAGAAAAAATGAAGGAGATTGCGAAACTAAAACAACTGCCTCCAGTATACACAGGAAAGTGGGCCAGCGCAACGGATGATGAAATGCAGGAGGAGCTGGAGAAGGGAACGCCTTATACATATAGGTTCCGTGTGCCAAAGGAAGGGAGTTTGAAAATTAATGACCTAATCCGAGGAGAGGTAATTTCATTTTCTTTCTGGTCCTATATTATTCCAGAAATGAATTTTTTTCAAATAGTTTTTTAATTTTCTCTTAATTCTTTTGTTACATCCCGTCCAGTATAGCGTCACAGTGAATGTTAATTTAGTTGAGGTTACCGCTGAATCTTTTTCTTTGAAATCAGCAACTATACATTTATGTCTGAAGTTTGAATTGCTTGCAATCATGGCATATATGAGATTGTTAGAATATCCGTTTTCGCTACGTTTCAAGATGGGATTGGGACTCTAAGTTTAATTGCATGAATTGTGGTGATGGTGAATAGGATCATAAAACATTGAATTATGACGAAGTTGTTTAGGCTGTTAACTCGGTTTCATAGTGTGATGAAGGTCAGTTGGAATTTGGACACGCTTGGAGATTTTGTTATTATGAGGAGCAATGGACAACCTGTGTACAATTTTTGTGTCACAGTAGATGATGCTACCATGGCAATCTCACATGTTATCCGGTAACCATTTAAAATATTGAAGAATATGCTATGTGCCAGCCTACGTAATTCACTCATTTGTTTTGTTTTTCATTTTTATTTTTATCTTGTGGGATGATGCGGATTCACCTACTGTACACATGTCCCCTTATTCTGTTTTTTTTTTTTTTTTTTTTTTTTTTTTTTTTAAATCCAGAGCAGAAGAGCACTTACCAAATACTCTAAGGCAGGCATTGATTTATAAGGTAATTTTGAAATTCTAATGTTTTGCTTTCCTTTTTAAAGTACTTGATATTTTCATTGACATGGAGAAACTGGCTTTATTACGTAATCATTTTGACACAGGCTTTAGGATTCCCAATGCCTAACTTTGCTCACGTTTCTTTAATTCTTGCACCTGACCGGAGTAAACTTTCTAAACGTCATGGTGCAACTTCAGTCGGCCAGGTAATAATCATTCATAAATATGCATGTTGTTGTTATTCAAAAATTTTGGCACGTCTTATTCAGTCCCGATTTCCTAAAATTATTTTGCTCATTTGTTTTCTCTTTGATAGAATATGCCACTTTTCTCGGAGTTCTTTCTTTTTCACTTTTATGGCGATTGTAATTTTTTTGCACCTTTTGAATGGCCATCTAAACAGTTCAGGGAGATGGGGTATCTTCCCCAGGCGATGGTGAACTACCTGGCATTATTAGGTTGGGGTGATGGCACAGAAAATGAATTTTTCACCCTCGAGCAACTTGGTTAGTAATCTCTTTTGACCTCTCTTTCCTTCATTCTTCTACTTTCTGTCATTCCCAGAAACTTTTCTATCAAATAATAGATATAAAGGCTTAAATATCCTGACACATATAATTGATTTTTTAATTCTGAATTCTCATGCTTTTTGCAGTTGAAAAATTCTCAATTGGCCGAGTTAACAAGAGTGGTGCTATCTTTGATGCCACCAAATTAAGGTGATTATGTTATGACTTTTTTTTTACCATCCGCACAGGAAGAAAACGTGTTTTTCTTTCTTATGGTTGGCCGTCCATTGCTTTTATACACTTGGAAAGGCATCGTCTGCTTGTGGTTAATATATTGATTTTTGAGAATTTACTTTCCCATTTATGATGTGAAAACTAGGAATTGATGATACATAGACGACACATCTGCTGGTACTGTGTTATAGGTCAGAAAGCATTAATCTACCACAGAGTTTACTTATTGTTTCTTCTTTCTGTAACTAAGGTGGATGAATGGTGAGCATTTAAGAGTAATTCCCTCGGAAGAGCTGACTAAGCTTATTGGTGAGCGATGGAAAAGCACTGGCATCCTTACAGAATCAGAAGGGCCATTTATTGAAGTAAGAATCATGTTTTTACAATTTCAATTGCACTTTTGTGGCTTGTGCATTTCCATTATCACAGCATCTTTGGTCTTTAGCTAAAACGTTTATGCTCTAGTGCGATGTGGTCAGTTTTGTGCCTATTGTTCTCTTTAAGCCGTGAATTGATAGAGTTAGGTTGTGGGGTTCACTTAGATAGGATATCAGATTTCTTTAGGGATCATGGCATCTCTTTGCTTGCTTTGAAGTCCCTTTACTTATTGTCTAAAGCTAAGTATTTGCTATATTTGTAATTTGACTTTGTGCAATAGGAAGCAGTTCAGCTGCTCAAGGATGGGATTGACTTGATACCAGATTCAGACAAAGCACTATCAAACTTGCTTTCTTATCCTTTACATGACACTTTAAAGAGGTGAATTCCTTACATTTTGGTTTTAATACATTGAAAATCGAATACTAAAAAATGATTCAACAAAATTTCCACCCTAAATAGATTTGGTTATCATAATGTATCTTGCATTGGGAAAACGACGTTTATAGCAGGATATTTAGTTAACAGTAAGTACCATAAGTGTTCTAATATTGGATGTAATTGAGCCGTGTTTTTGTTAATGGTTCCAGCATGATTCACATATGCGTTGCTTGAGACTCATAAAGTTTATCTATGAGATTGCTCGAGACTATGGATTTGGTGTTGCTACATATTTATTCCACTGAAAAAATCTGAATGTTTTTCATTTGTTGTTCTACAATTAGACTTTTTGAATTCTAAATAAATAGGTTATAGTACACTTTATGATAACTTCAATTTTGGTGGTGTTGTGTGCAGTCCTGAAGCCAAGCCCATATTAGAAGACAAACTTTCTGAGTTTTCGACCAGTCTGATGGCTTCTTATGACAATGGTGAAATCCTTGGTGCACTTGATGAAGGTATTGCCGGCTGGCAAAAGTGGGTTAAGAGTTTTGGCAAATCACTGAAGCGCAAGGTGGATTTTCTCTCATGTTCATGCCCCTTTTCCTTTCTCTTGTGAAAAACTCCTTATCCATGACGAACTGAGTACTTATAAAAAGATAAAAAAAATAATTAACCAAGTCTTATTTTGCTTATGTAGGGAAAGTCACTGTTTATGCCTCTCCGAGTGCTGCTGACTGGAAAACTCCATGGTCCGGAAATGGCATCTAGCGTGGCTTTAATCCATAAAGCGGGAACATGTGGTGTTGTAGCTCCTCAAGTCGGGTTTGTGCCATTAAACGAAAGGTTCAAAATGCTGAGGCAACTCGACTGGGATTCATTAATCAAGGATGAGCCACTTGTGGAGGCCACCACCGCAGCATCTAATTGAGAATTCACAGTTTTGATCGGCTTTTCAACTAGGACTTTTTTCTTTAATTATTATCGCCTTTTTTTTTTTTTGGGCCTTCTCTTTCTTTGTTTGGTAGCTGAAGGATGGTAGGTTGTTTGTTATTGTCGCAACATGTTGGCCAATGCGCGGTTCAATGTAACAGCATTCATCCTTCCATACTTTATATTGACATTTTAGCTAATACGAGAGATGTGTGAATGAATGTAGTTCTCTTTTCTAAATTGTGATGCACCAATAATCTTCATAAAATCCAAGCATTGTGTTTTGCTCGCACTTGTGAAACGAATTGTCCTTTTTTTGGGGGCAATATCAGACTTCAATTTTGAATTGAGCGTTCATTTTCCTCGAACTTTCTTTCCCTAGTAACAAAACAGAAACTTTACATAGGATTCAAAAAATTCAAGAACCAACTCAGAAACAAGAAACAAAATCCAAAAAAAGTGCCTTGCCTTTTACAAGTAGGCAAAAGTCAAGTGTGGACAAAAATGAGATTGAACAAAGTAGAAGGCAGCATTTTTTAAATAAACAAAAACATAGATCTATAGCTCACGTGACAGAGACGCAAACTCAGGTGACTTGACTAGATATGAGAGAGAGATTAACACAAACATTTTCCCTTTGGAAAAAATAAAAAAAATAAAGAAGAAAAAATAAAACAAAAATGCAGAGACACGCGCGCGCAGACTACTCTCCCGCTAACCTTTCTATTAGAATTTCCGATTACGCAATTGTTGGCACAGCGACAACACACAAACCCGACCGGATTTCGTCGTCTCACTTCATTCACAGGATTTCACTTTTTTCTCAATTGTGATGATTGCACAACCAACCAGTGAAACGACGCCGTCAGATCTGTGAATGCATCTACCTCTGGCATTCTCCGATCCCGAGAAAGTCCCCCAACAATGTCGGCCTCGCAAACCCTAGGCGGGCCCTCCCGGTGCGGCCGGGTCCTCGGCCCCTCCCTCGACAAGATCATCAAGAACGCCGCATGGCGTAAGCATTCCAATCTCGTCTCCACCTGCAAATCGGTCCTCGACAAGCTCGACTCCATCTCCAATTCTTCTTCCTCCGATCTCAGCTCGCCTCTCTTCGGGCTCTCCCTCTCCGATGCGGAGCTCGTTCTCCAGCCGCTCTTTCTCGCCCTAGACTCCGGCTACGCCAAGGTCGCGGAGCCGGCTCTGGAATGCGCCTTTAAACTCTTCTCCCTCGGCCTCGTCCGCGGCGAGATCGACAGCGCCGATCCCCAGAGCGTCGCGTTCAGGATTGTCGACGCCGTCTGCAAGTCCTGTGGGCTCGGCGAGGAGGCGATCGAGCTTGCCGTCCTCCGCGCGCTGCTCTCCGCCGTTAGATCGCCGTCCGTGCTGATCCGCGGCGATTGTTTGGTGAACATGGTGAGGACTTGCTACAACGTCTATCTCGGGGGACTCAGCGGTACCAATCAGATCTGCGCGAAGTCGGTTCTCGCGCAGATTATGGTCATTGTTTTCAGCAGGGTCGAGGAGGACTCCATGGACGTTGCTATTAAGAGGGTTTCGGTCAACGAATTGCTTGAATTGACGGATAAGAGCTTGAACGAAGGGAGTTCTATCCAATTCTGCCAGAATTTCATCAATGAGGTTATGGATGCGAGTGAAGGGGCTCCGGCTGTCAACCATTCGCAAAAATTGCAGAACGGCAAGGCTTCCGAGTCCAAACCGGATGGAAAAGAGGGCGAATCCGGGGAGGGAGAAGCAATTGAGGGAGCTGAATCAGGTGGAGGTGGTAGTAAGATTAGGGAGGACGGGTATCTGCTCTTCAAGAACTTGTGTAAGTTGTCCATGAAATTCTCATCACCGGACAACCCGGACGATCAGATTCTCTTGAGGGGGAAAATATTGTCCTTGGAGCTGCTTAAGGTGGTCATGGACAATGGGGGACCAATGTGGCGATCCAATGAAAGGTTGGTGATTCCATCCGTAACCAATATATGAGAAACAATTGAGTAGGTTAGTTTATTGGATTTATGTTTAACTAACAACCTTACAGAACGCTTTTGTGCAACTTGGGCAAATGGCCTTTTGGTGCTTGCAGTAGAATTTCATGTTCTTGAAGACTTTAAACTCATTTGTGCTGTTAATTCTGGGCTACTTTGAAGCTTTATATCTAACCCACACAGACGATTTTTATGTCAAAATGTTTGTTGTTCTGAATACATATTCATTTATTCATGTTTTTATATGCCTCCTACTTTTGGAAAATCATTTTTGAAGAATCCAATAGCTCTGTTTCACTTGGTGGTGCAGGTTCCTAAACGCTATCAAGCAGTTGTTGTGTTTATCATTATTAAAGAACAGTGCATTGTCAGTAATGGCTATTTTCCAGCTTCAGTGTTCTATCTTCATAAACTTCTTATCAAAATTCAGATCGGGGTTAAAAGCAGAAATTGGTATTTTTTTCCCAATGCTTGTCCTCCGGGTGCTTGAGAATGTTCTTCAGCCTAGTTTCCTGCAGAAAATGACCGTCCTCAACTTACTGGAGAAAATATCTCAGGATTCACAGATTATGATCGACATTTTTGTCAACTATGACTGCGACGTCGATTCTCCAAACATCTTTGAAAGGTATTACCCTTTGCTGTAATTTTCTTCAGCTTTCATCTGCTTGGCTATCCAATGCCATTAAACTGCGTTTACTGCATTTCCTGGTAGTCAAGTTATTTCATTTTCTAAAGGGCTGGGGTCTTGTTGTCTATTTGAACGTTATGACATAGAATAGCATATAGAAAGTTCCTTTGATCAACATAGAAGGGAAAAAACTTATATCCTGTGATTAATGATTGAAATTTGAAAGATAAGAGTTTACTTATAAATCGATTGCATTTAGGGCTCCTTTTGTCCGACATTGTGCTTAGATTCTTTTTATTTAAGTCAATTTCAGGGCTATACTTTGTAGGGTTGGTTATTATGATATTCAATGTTTTTATTGTAACTCAGAACACGTTACACGCATCAAACCTCTGCTCTCTCTCTCTCTCTCACACACACACACACACAGAGATCCACCAACTTACCCATAAACCTTTTCATCGTTATTCCTCTTTCAGCATGTGTTTTAGTAAAATGTATTAAATCCCTTATAATTCCATCAGATACTTGCAGGATCGTCAATGGCCTTTTGAAAACTGCTCTAGGACCCCCATCTGGTTCGACCACAACCTTGTCTCCTGTGCAGGATATTACCTTTCGACATGAATCAGTTAAGTGCTTGGTATCTATTGTTAAATCAATGGGAGCTTGGATGGACCAACAATTGAGACTAGGAGACTCATATCTGCCAAGGAGCTATGAGACTGAGGCTTCAGTAGAGAATCATTTGACGCAAAATGGTGAAGAAGGAACTGTTACTGATTATGAATTACATCCAGAAGCAAATTCTGAGGTGTCGGATGCTACTACCCTTGAGCAGCGTCGAGCTTATAAAATCGAAATGCAGGTTGAGACTTTATACAATGCAGTATTGTTTTACTGCCCCTTATTTATTCTGAATCTAATTTACAAATGGCTGTTCTTCTCTTTAATGATACTTATTCATCCTTTATTTGGGTTGTGTTCGATCACATTTTGCCTATGACTTCAATCTGTGTTATATCCCCATTGTCAGAATAAATATTGTTTTATGTATTGACAACTTTACTGGTTTTATGCAGAAAGGTATCTCGTTATTTAATAGGAAACCTTCAAAGGGCATTGAGTTTCTGACAAGCGTAAAAAAAATTGGTGGTTCTGCAGAAGATGTGGCCGTGTTCCTGAAAAACACTAATGGCCTGAATGAGTCAATGATTGGTGACTATTTGGGTGATAGGGAGGAGTTTCCTCTAAAAGTCATGCATGCTTATGTGGATTCCTTTAATTTTAAAGGGATGGATTTTGGTGAAGCAATAAGGCTTTTCCTGCGAGGCTTCAGGTTGCCTGGAGAGGCACAAAAGATTGACCGCATCATGGAGAAGTTTGCTGAGCGCTATTGCAAATGCAATCCAAATTCCTTCACCAGTGCGGATACGGCTTATGTTCTTGCTTACTCTGTAATTTTGCTCAACACAGATGCCCATAATAACATGGTGAAAGAGAAGGTTTGTGGAACCTGTCCCATATATTTATTTAGTTTTAACATTGAAATTTATAAACTGCGGGGCTTGCTGTTTCTTTAATGTGAAGCTTTGTAATAGGTTGAACATTCTTTTATTAGCTAAAAAGTTCTTTTAGTAGCATTCACAGTTTCACTTATGTCTTTTTTTTTTTTTTTTTTTTGGTTGGTTATATTTTCGGTGAACGAATTAAAAGAATTTTCGTTGTTATACCTGATTGTCTTACCAAATCATTGTCTTCTGTCGCACTCATAAATTAGAAGAAAACTTTTAATTACATTTGAATATCTTTTCATTTATATTCTTCATTGGTTGTTGGTTGTCCAGATGACAAAGGCTGACTTTATTCGAAACAACCGAGGAATTGATGATGGCAAGGACTTACCTGAAGAGTATCTTGGTTCTCTTTACGATCAAATTGTTAAAAATGAAATTAAGATGAAGTCGGACTCTTCTGAACCACCAAGCAAGCAGGCAAACAGCTTTAATAAATTACTGGGCTTGGATGGTATCCTCAATCTAGTAACTTGGAAGCAGACTGAAGAAAAGGCATTGGGTGCAAATGGGCTTCTTATAAAGCACATCCAGGAGCAATTTAAAGCAAAGTCAGGAAAATCAGAGTAAGCCAAGCTGCTAAGCATTAAAAGTTTTGATCTCAAGATATGAGATAATTTGATTTCACCAATATGAGTTGGCTTTTTCCTCTTCGCATCCTTTTAGGCAGTAGCTGTTATGTTTTATGTTTTATTTTTGCAAACGACCTGTCCTAAGCAAGTTGAACATTTGTTAGGTTCCCGGGATTACTAAGAATTTTCTTCTAAGTATTCGAAAGACAAATAAGGCAATTGAATGAAAAAGAACCAGAAAATGGGTCTGGTTCCTTGTATTACTGGAGAAAAACGGAAAATACAGATAGGAGGAGAATTCGAGGACCCTCAAGCCTCCAAACGACTAGCACTTACAGCAAATACACGATACCTTCCCTACTCTTGGCTTGGGATACTTATTCTACCCTCCTTTAACCAACGGGCCACTTACCTCCCCTATTCCCAAGACCAGGGATCCTAACAGAATTGCTATCCCCAAGACTAATCCTCATTCAAATTACCAACCTGCCCTTTCTTGTCATTCTTCCTTCTAGCATAAACAAACTTAATGGGAGGAGACCTATCATTACTCCCCTCCACGAGTACAACCTTGTCCTCAAGGTTGAAAGCTGGGAATTGGTCCCGAATCACAGCAGCAAGTTCCCAAGTGGCATCCCAAGAGGGTAGACCTTCCCAACGAACCAGAATTTTATCCACATGGCGCCCCCCAACGTGGATGGTGCTAGAGTCCAAAACGTCAGCCGGCCTGACAATAGGTTCCCAAGTGGGAATTGGTCCCGAATCACAGCAACAGGTTCCCAAGTGGCATCCCAAGAGGGTAGACCTTCCCAACGAACCCGAATTTTATCCACATGGCGCCCCCCGATGTGGATGGTGCTAGAGTCCAAAACGTCGGCCGGCCTGACAACCAATTCCAATTCGGCTGTCAACTGCTCAGGAAGTGGTTGACCCTTGTACTGCTGCCCCCAAAACTGCTTCAACTGGGACACGTGAAAAACAGGGTGAATCTTGGCAGAAGCGGGTAAGTCTAGGCGATAGGCAATCGGACCTATTTTCTCCAGAACGGCAAATGGTCCATAGAAACGAGGACTGAGCTTCTTGTTAACCTTCCGAGTGAGGGATTTCATGAAATAAGGACGGAGTCTAAGCAAAACTAGGTCACCAAGAGAAAACTGTACCTCCCTGCGATGCCTGTCCGCAAACCCTTTCATGTGTTGTTGAGCCAAGCGAAGGTGCTCCTTAAGAACATCCAGCATTTGATTCCTCTCCTATAACAGCGGTAGAATCATCTTGGAAACGTTGGAGAGTAGGGGGGTCACGCTCATAAACCGCACAAAAAGGAGAGCACTTAATGGACGCATTATAAGACGTATTGAACCAATATTCTGCCCAAGGCAGAAAAAATAGCCAAGACCGCAGTTTGTCACAAGCAAAACAACAGAGAAAAGTTTCCAAATAGCAGTTGGTCACCTCAGATTGGCCGTCTATCTGCGGATGGTGGGTAGTACTCGGCTGAAGCTTAGTTCCCTATAATTTAAACAGTTCTCGCCAGAACAAGCTAATGAAGATCGTATCGCGATCGCCAACGATCGAGCGGGGAAACCCGTGTAGACGAACTACCTCCCGAACAAACAAGGAGGCCACCTGTTTAGCCGTGTAAGGATGGGCCAAGGGACAGAAATGCGCATATTTGGAAAAGCGGTCCACGACGACCAAGATAGTGTCCATCCCCTTAGACTTCAGAAGCCCCCAATGAAATCCATAGCTATATCCTCCTAAATTTGTTGAGGAATCAGAGGCGTTGTAATAAACCTACCGGAGAAAGCGCTTCGGTCTTAGCTTGCTGACACCGTTCACAGTGGGAAACATAATCCCTGATAGCTTGTTTCATGCCTTTCCAAAAGAAATTCGCCGAAATCCGTTTATACGACCGTAAAAACCCGGAATGCCCCCCAAAAACTGAACTATGGAAGTCGTGGAGCACCTGAGGGGTCCATGAGAGTGGCAGAACTAACCGGCCTCGAAACCACATCAAGTCTTTGCAAAGAACATAACCCTCACCGACTGGCCGACCCTGGCGGATGGCGGTGATGATGTCCTGACAGTCGGGGTCCTCGAGTTGACCCTGCCGGAGTGTCGACATGTCGATTGGATGAGGAACGGAAAAAGTTGCGAACGCCATTGGAGAATCGTCCCCCCTCCACGAGAGGGCATCTACAACCCAATTCGCGGTGCCTGGTTTGTATTGAACCTCAAAATCATATCCTAGGAGCTTGGTGATGAGGCACAGTTGCTCAAGTGGCAACACACATTGATCCAAGAGAAATTTAAGACTCCGCTGATCGGCTCGAATGAGAAAATGCCACCCCAAAAGGTAATGCCTCCATTTCTGAACGGCCAAAACAATGGCGAGGAGCTCCCACTTGTAGACTAACTTCAAACGGGAAGAAGCGGAAAGCATCTTGCTAAAATAAGCGATTGGTCGTCCCTCTTGCATCAGTATCGTGCCCACACTGCTGCCCGACGCGTCGGTTTCGAGGACGAACAATTTTGTGAAATCCGGCATGGCAAGCACTGGAAGCTCTGTCATCGCGCGCTTAAGGAGGAGGAAAGCAGCCTCTGCCGTGGGAGACCAGTTGAAAGTGCCCCTCTTGAGCAAGTCAGTGAGGGGACGGGCGAGGGATCCATATCCTTAAACAAAACACCTATAATAGCCCGTAAGGCCAAGGAAGCCCCGTAACTCACGAACATTCTATGGAGAAGGCCAAGACAACATCATGTTGACCTTAGATTGGTCTGCGGACACGCCCTCAGCCGACAGTACATTCCATAGGTAGTTGATCTGCCCTTGTCCAAAGACACATTTCCCGAAATTAGCAAACAAAGCCTCCTGCTGCAGCACCTCCAGAACGCTCCCTAAGTGCGTGTGATGATCCTCCCACGTCCTGCTATAAACCAAAATATCATCAAAAAACACCAAAACAAATTTCCGTAAGAAAGGGTGTAATACTGAATTCATTAGGGCTTGGAATGTGGCTGGCGTGTTGGTAAGACCAAAAGGCATGAAGCGAAACTCGTAATGCCCCTCATGCGTCCGAAATTCTGTCTTCTCCACATCACTCTCGCGTACCCTGATTTGGTGGTAGCCAGACTTCAAATCCAGTTTGGAAAACACCGTCGCCCCATGTAATTCGTCGAGCAGCTCATCAATGATTTGAATCGGAAATTTGTCCAGGATTGTTAATTGATTTAGGGCTCGATAGTCGACACAAAAACGCCAACTTCCATCCTTCTTTCAGACCAATAGTACCGGGCTAGCATAAGGACTATTGTTGGGCCGAATAATGCCTGATGCCATCATGTCTGTGACCAGTCGCTCTATCTCAGCTTTTTGAACCTGAGGGTACCCATAGGGTCGGGTGTTGGGCAGGGATGCACCCTCCCGGAGGACAATACAGTGTTCCCTTGCTCGATGAGGAGGCAACCCTTCAGGCATGCTGAATACTGTATGGAACTCCTGGATAAAGCGCTCGCATCTCGTCAGAAGTGGCCGCATTTCATCCTCAACTTCTCCGTCCTAGGCTGCGCGAAATTCCAGTAACACCCCAATCCCGGTATGGTTCTAGATTCGGGATAAGGAACGCAAGCTCACCAGGGAATAACTTAAAGAGGGATCCCTTGTCCAACAGATCCACTCTGCCCCTTTCTGGAATCGCATGGTGAATTTAGCCCAATCTGCTCGGACTTCCCCCAACGTCCTCAGCCACGAAATACCTAATACCAAATCCGCATTGCCTAGTTCGAAAGGAAAAAAATCTTCGACTACCCAAAATCCTTGTACGAACACCTTAACCCCACGGCAAATACCACTTTGTTGAAAACTCATTCCATTACCTACCTCAATCTTATGGCGGACAGACAAATCCGTGGGAATAGCCAGACTATGCACAAGATCCGCGGCTATGAAGCTGTGAGAAGCCCCACTGTCCACCAAGATTATCACTTCCCGACCACCTAGGACCCCCTTTAACTTCATAGTTTTTGCCGTCGCCATCCTCTTGAGGGAATTTAGGGAAAGCCCCAAAGCTTCCTCCATCGAACCTCCAGTAACTTTGGTCGACTATTCCCCCTCACGACATTCTTCTTCACACTACCCTCCGCCTCACCCACTGCAAGAACTTGTAGTTGCCTATTTCGACACCTGTGGGCTGGGCTAAATTTCTCATCACACTTAAAGCATAATCCGCGACCTCGCCACTGTTGGACCTCCCTGCGGTGCCGGTAGTTAGGTCCGCCTCCCTTTATTGGACCTCCATTTGGGATCGAAGAGAGCTCTCAAACTTATCTGATGAGCTAAAAGGAGTCGGAGTTAGGTTCAGGTTGTTGGGTATTTCCGCCTTTTGGATCCGATCCATCGCCTCCAATCGGTCTTCAACCTGTTGGGCCAGATCCATGGCCGCAACCAAGTTCATGGGCCTATGCATTTTGACCTCAGCTCTTATGTCCTCTCTCAGCACATTAAGAAACTCTCCTCTAAAGACACTCTTAGGTATTCCCCTCATTGCAACTACGAGGGACTCAAAACTCCTTAAACTCCGCCACCGTCCTTCCTTGCCGGAGAGCCATCATTCTCTCGGTCGGGTCTTCCTAGCCCACAAATGGTTCTTGAGCATCCAGCCACTGATACCAACCTAAGGCCCCGCCTTCCATGCAGATTGAGGCCGCCATCACTTTCTCCCCCTCTTCGATGCCGTTAATGGCGAAGTATCGTTCGGCTTGAAAAATCCACCCGTGTGGATCCTCTCCCTGAATAGTGGAAGTTAATGTTTCTTAGCTCAATGCTCGGCCCACGTGTGGGGTCTTTCTGGAGACCGGTAACGGTGATAGCCCTCTCTTCCCCTCGCCTGATCTCTCCTCGGAGGACTGGGATCCGCTCGGGCCGGTCGGCCAGGTTCTTGCCTGGGTGGAGTTTGGTCATTCCTGATTCCACCCGGGGGCGAGTAGTCCTCCCTGGGCCTCCTTGGAGGAGAGCATTGGTTGCGGGCCTGTCTGATCATGAGCTCCTCGAGCCTGTTGATTGTGCCTTGAATACCGTCCACCTTGGCTCCCATCGCGGCGACCTCTCCTTGCACCTTGCCGAGCCTTACTCCCATGGTTGCCTTCTCCTGTAACCGTGGCACCGGATCCACCAATGTCTTGAAGGATTGCAAGGTATCCTGGAAGCTGTTCAGCCTTCTCTCCACCTGACCCAGCCGATCTTGCTGGTTCGCCATGGATCGTAGGGGCTCTGATACCAAATTGTTAGGTTCCCGGGATCACTAAGAACTTCCTTCTAAGTATTCGAAAGACAAATAAGGCAATTGATTTAAAAATAACCAGAAATGGGTCTGGTTCCTTGTATTACTGGAGAAAAACGAAAAATACAGATAGGAGGAGAATTCGAGGACCCTCAAGCCTCCAAACGACTAGCACTTACAGCAAATACACGATACCTTCCCTACTCCTGGCTTGGGCTATTTATTCTACCCTCCTCTAACCAACTGGCCACTCACCTCCCCTATTCCGAAGACCAGGGATCCTAACAGAATTGCTATCCCCAAGACTAATCCTCATTCAAATTACCAACCTGCCCTTGCTTGTCATTCTTCCTTCTTCTAGCGTAAACAAACTTAATGGGAGGAGACCTATCAACATTCAGATGGTTGTGGTATCTCAACTATCAGTATTAGTTTTGGTCACATTTAGTGACATTTGACTTCTTCATGACAGAAAGGAATTGTGAAATTTCCAAATTAGGGATCACTTAGGACTTCAATTTATTTTTGTTGCAGGTCTGTATATCATGCTGTTACAGATGTTGCTATATTAAGGTTTATGGTGGAGGTTTGCTGGGGTCCTATGCTGGCTGCATTCAGTGTCACTCTCGACCAAAGTGATGATAGACTTGCTACTTCTCACTGCTTGTTGGGATTTCGATATGCTGTTCATGTTACTGCAGTAATGGGCATGCAGACGCAGCGAGATGCTTTTGTCACATCAATGGCCAAGTTTACTTATCTCCATTGTGCGGCAGATATGAAGCAAAAAAATGTTGACGCTGTGAAGGTTAGTGCATATTTCATACATCATAATGAAAGAGTGTATTGTTTGAGCCAAAATCATGGAAGATGTAAGTGCTCATCAAAAGAAACAATGTATATCAGGATGTTAACCGTGTATTTTTTAGTTGTCTTCCATGGTTCCAGAATTGATTGGATCATCATGCATGAAGATCTGATTACTTTTTTCACCTTAAGCCAGTGAGTCCCGTTTAAACGTCCTACATCACTAGAACTTGCATATTTTTTGTTACAGGCAATAATCTCAATTGCCATTGAAGACGGTAATTATCTTCAGGAAGCATGGGAGCACATTCTAACATGTCTTTCCCGAATTGAACATCTGCAACTGCTGGGAGAGGGCGCGCCAACTGATGCATCCATTTTGACAGGAACGAATGTGGAAACAGAGGAAAAAATATCAAAATCTATGGGTTTTCCTGCTCTAAAGAAGAAAGGGACTCTCCAGAACCCAGCTATGGTGGCTGTGGTTCGTGGGGGATCATATGATAGCACCAGTACTGGAGGCAATACTCCTGGATTGGTAACACCAGAGCAGATCAATAATTTTATCTCAAACTTGAATCTGCTGGATCAAATTGGCAACTTTGAGTTGAATCACGTTTTTGCCCATAGCCAAAGGTTGAATAGTGAAGCAATAGTGGCTTTTGTGAAAGCTTTATGCAAAGTGGCGATTTCAGAATTGCAGTCTCCAACAGATCCTCGTGTATTTAGTCTTACAAAAATAGTTGAAATAGCGTAAGATCATTTATCACTCTCGTTTTTTTTTTTTTTTTTTTTTTTTTTTTTTTCCCAATTGGTTCTTTTAAGAATTTTATTGTATAGGTGTGATCGTTGTGGTGATTATAATTTATATGTTTTTGAGAAGTCTGCACTCATTGAATTTTTTCTTTTGCAGGCATTATAATATGAACCGCATTAGATTAGTCTGGTCTCGCATATGGAATGTTCTCTCTGACTTCTTTGTTTCAGTTGGGTTGTCAGAAAATCTCTCAGTTGCAATATTTGTGATGGATTCATTGCGTCAGCTGGCCATGAAATTCTTGGAACGTGAAGAGCTGGCAAATTACAACTTCCAGAATGAATTTCTGAGACCATTTGTGATTGTTATGCAAAAAAGCAGCTCTGGGGAGATCAGGGAGTTGATAATTCGTTGCATTTCACAAATGGTCCTTAGTCGAGTCAGTAATGTGAAATCTGGCTGGAAAAGTGTTTTTATGGTAAGCCTTTGACCTTATGAGTTTTAATATAGTATATTTTTTTTAGCTATTTTTAGAAAGAAATTCTAAGCTGGACCGCTGGAAGGAATCCAAGAAGAATTCAATTTGATAAAGTAACTGGCAATAAAAAGGTTCAAAGTTATGTATGCTTGAATGTTTCATTCTTTGAGCCTATGACTTGGGTATGCTGTCAAAATTTTAAATTTAAGCTCATTTGTACCCATTGGTACTTTAGCAAATACTTTTTACTCCACTTAGCTTGTTATGAGGTTTGTTTGATCTTTCCTTCTCATTATTTCTTCTAGTTGGCTCATTGATCTTTCAGAAGGGAAAAAAAAAAAAAAAACACGCACGCACACGCACGCACACACACACCCACACACACACACACATTACAATAGCATTCATCAGCAGGATGAAAATAACTTCTCAAGAAAAGTGGGAAAAATAGCATCTGATCAACTGGTCTTTCCAATGCTTGGAGGGGAAATTTATTCCCTTGTGGATGTCCCGTTCCTCATATCTTGTTGCTCTTTCTTTTATCAGATTTTCACAGCTGCTGCTGCTGATGAGCGAAAAAATATTGTTTTATTGGCCTTTGAAACGATGGAGAAAATAGTACGAGAATATTTCCCATATATAACTGAGACAGAGATATTGACTTTTACCGATTGCGTTAAATGTCTCATAACCTTCACAACCAGCAGATTTAACAGTGATGTTAGCCTCAATGCTATTGCATTTCTCCGGTTCTGCGCAGTCAAACTTGCAGAAGGGGGACTTGTTAGCAACAATAAGAGTGTGGTCGATGATTCCATTCCAGAAGTAAACAAGGCTGCTTCAGATGCTGACACTTTCAGTGATAAAGATGATAGCATGTCCTTTTGGGTTCCTTTGCTGACAGGTAACTTGCTTTTCTTCAAAAATGGATTATTTTTTTAGCTGATGCTAATATGCATAAAAATACCTTATTGGTTGTTCTCTTTAAGAACTGATTGACGACTTTTATTTCACAACATAAACATTGTGATGTTTCAGGTTTGTCAAAGCTCGCATCTGATCCTAGATCAGCTATCAGGAAGAGTTCTTTGGAAGTTCTTTTCAACATTTTAAAGGATCACGGCCATCTCTTCTCATGCCAATTTTGGAGTGATGTTTTCACTTCTGTTGTTTTTCCCATATTCGATTCTGTATCTGACAAGAGAGATACAATGAGAGATGGCCAAAATTCACCCACTTCGACATCATCAAATGCAGAAGGCAGTGCATGGGATTCTGAAACTTTTGCAGTTGCAGCTGAATGTCTTATAGATCTGGTTGTCAGTTTCTTTGATGTACTGAGGTCTCAACTGCCTGGTGTTGTGTCCATACTTACAGGCTTCATAAGAAGTCCTGTTCAGGGTCTGGCTAGCACTGGGTATGCTGCATTGGTTCGTTTAGTTGATGATTTAGGCAGCAGGCTTTCAGAAAATGAATGGAGGCAGATTTTTCTAGCTTTGAAGGAGGCAACCACGTCTGCAATGCCTGGAGTTAGGAAGGTCTTGAAAAGTATGGATAACATCGATGTGCCAGGCATTTCACAATCATATAATGACATGGACATGTCTGACCATGAGTTGACAAATGATGATTTTGAGGATGATAATCTGCAAACGGCAGCATATATAGTTTCAAGATTGAAGAGTCATATTTCTATGCAGCTTCTCATTATACAGGTTCTCTGATTTGTACCTTTTGTCCCCTCGTACACGGATTTATTTCTTGATGTATGCAAATGTTTTGAAGTTTCTGCTAGGTAGTTGTTTATCTGGGTTTTATCCGCTTTAAATACAACAAAGATTTAGAACATGCAAGTAGGGGAGAAGAAAACCAAGATATGTTGTCATGCCCTAATGGACCGTGGAGAATATGTATTTTGTTCTCAATTTTGGTATAGAATCTCATTTCCTTTTCTTTTGTTCTTTGTTCAGGTCACTACTGATTTGCTAAAAATGCACCTACAATCCCTATCAGTGACGAACACGTCTATCATTCTGGAATTATTTTCCTCTATTGCCTCACATGCGCATGAATTGAATTCTGAGACATTGTTGCAAAAGAAACTGCAGAAAGCTTGCTCTATACTGGGGCTCACCCCACCACCCATGGTTCATTTTGAGAATGAGTCACATCAGAACTACCTCAACTTCCTCCAAAACTTACTTGCCAATAATCCATCGCTGTGCAAGGAGATCAATGTTGAAGCAGAACTCATCACAGCTTGCATAAAAATATTGCAGATTTACGTTAGTTGCACTGGGTCCATTTCTGCACACCAGAGACTAGTTGATCAACCGGTTCCTCACTGGATTCTTCCTCTGGGTTCAGCAAAGAAGGAAGAATTGGCAACCAGGACTTCTTTGGTTGTCTCTGCATTGCGGGTATTGAGTGGTTTAGAAAATGATTCATTTAAGAGGTACGTCTCCCAAATCTTTCCTTTATTGGTAGATCTTGTGCGAAGTGAACACAGTTCCGGGGAAGTTCAGCGTGTTCTAAGCTACTTGTTCCAATCGTGTATAGGCCCTATAGTTATGGAATGATTCTATTATTTTGTGATATACACAGTTGCCATCATCATTAGATATCTCTGTTTTCTGATCTTTTCTTCACCAGCTGGGCTGGTCCATGAGCCTGAAGCTCAAAGTGATAGTATTATTTTTGTAGAATATACCATGTTCATTCTGGATTTTGCAACATTTTAAAGAAATGTATGAGCCAATTTTCTAACAATAGAGTTCAAAGAATTCTTTATTTTTTTTGACCAAAGGATTGTTGTATGAGAGGGAGAAGTGCAGCAGGCCGCAAAAACTAACTGATCAGTTACAGTGCATGTCAATGTATAAATATTTGTTTTTATTTTTAACTAATCAGTAAATTCAGTTCTATGATGGATCTCATCGGATAGTGTTGTGTAACAGACAGTGGCGCAACAGACAGTGGCGCAAAGTAGTGATGGAACAGAAAGTTTTAGTGTATAAGGGGTTGTTTTTTTCAAAAAAACTCAAAAAAGTTAAAATTCAAGTTAAAATTTTATTCAAGTTCACGTTTTTTAAGTTCTAATTTTATTTAATTTTACCTAATTTTATTCAAATTATAATTTTAATTCAAATTATAATTCAAATTTAATTAAAAACTATATTTAAGTCACACTTTAAAATAACAGGCTCTAAATTTCATTTATGTTGGCAATTGGCATGCATAGTCCATCTGGGAAAGAGAAGTTGTGCACCAGAATAAACAAATTTAGAGTCTATTTAGTTCACTGATTTAAATATTTGAGTTAAAATGTGATTTTATGTGAGTTTTTTACTGTAATAAAAAAATTAAATGTGACTGTTTTTTAGAGTTTTTTACTATAATAAAACTCAAATTTTAAACTCAACTCAGTGAAATGAACGGGACCTTAAAAACGGCGTCAAAGGTTTTATATAAATAAAATAACGAGTCTGTAGTGCGGTATTCTTGTATAATACTGAAACGACCTGTCGTTTCTAATAAACGATTAAATTAATAGATAGTACGTCTACCATAAGAGACGAGAACGTTATTTTCACATCTAAAGGACGGTAATTCTTCGCAGCAGATTTGTTGTACAATAAAACGATACAGCTTTGGGATTGGAAATTTGGAAACGCTGAATTTGCCTTCAATCTTCCTGGCCGGAAAAGCCAGTACATCACCTGTAAGAGTCGTCTCTAATTACCTCTCCAATTCATATTGCGTCAGTCAGAGTTTGGATAAACAACGGCGTCCACATTAAGCCTCCTTTCCAATCCTTCTAGGGGCTGCCACCGGGTTCTTGCCCGCCTACCTGCCTTTGACGGTCATTACACCCAAAAACTTGCAAAGCCGCCCCCTGGATGTCTTGGAGCATGGATTGAGCTACTAACTAGGAGAATAAGTGCGTTATCTTTGTTCTTAGAAACCACAGAATACTATAAATAATTCAAAATTCTATCTTTCATCAACAAGAAGACACAACTCAAACTTTGATGAGCAAAATCATGGAGACCAGTAGAAAAAGGGGTTGAGCTCCAGGCGGAGGACACGCTCTGGCAAAGATCGACGTAGTGCATGCATATCTGTTGCAGATTGATTCCTCTGTTTTAATTTTAAGAATTCTGCAGTGGCAAGCTCCCATGGAAAGACTTCCACATGAAAAATTTTAATAAACGGAATTACTACTCCGATTACCTTCACACTCTTGCAGTGCCACTAGTCTATATCCACTTCTGACTGAATGAGAACGTCGAGCTTCGAAATGCCAAATTAGTTTGTCTTCCTTGCGGCTATGACTGAGAGGATCATACTCAATATCAAATGATCTGCATCCAAAGCAAAGCAAATCAAATCAACGCACGTTACAAGTGAGTAACATCAAGTTGAAGTCGGTTATACTATAAATTTACATTGGTCTTAGTTAATGTGCTTTCCAGTCTCACTTGATATGACTTTTGTATCTCCATCTTTCAACTTCAAAAATTTACTACCCTCCATTGTCCACCAGTTCTATCCGCCTCCGGTGGCCATTCAATCTTGCAGTCTAGACACACCCGTATTTCATTAGAAGTATTCGTTTTATCAGCTTGTGATAAAATTTTAAAGAAAAATCTATCTGACTTGAAAACTTTCCATTTAAAAAACACTATGCACATGCTTACTTCATATATATGAAATACAATTGCAATAAACAATTAAACATGTTGCATAACATACAAATTTTACATATGTTTTTCTTTGCTGGAAAACGACTACATTTAGAGTATCTCTAATGGAATGCCATAATTAATGTACCAATGACGAATTTAATACTCTCAAATGTAGTGACATTTCTTGTGCCAAATTTACACTAAATATAACATATGATAAATTTAGTTTTACATTTGATTATTATTGGTTGATATGATTTTTTTTAAACATAACACTGCTTTCAAATAGTAAGTCTTGCATTGGAGGAGTAAGATTTCCGGGTTTAACTGGCCCTGAAATAATCGGTACAGCACCATCAATGGAACTTCTCAAACGTGGAATGAAAGATCGTGCTGGTTGAGAATGGAGTTGAGTCTCTGAAACTATGTGAATCTTGCATCAAGGACCATCGGCCAACTTACCTACAACAAAAGGTTGTGTCCTTGGAAAGGTAGGAGTCAATGAACATCTTCCAAAGATAAGAAAGCAACCATAAAACAAAGTTTCTGTTCCTCTAATTATATAGTTTGAGTACAAGACTTTGCAAGCAAATGTTCAAGCAAAGAAGAAATATGTTTTCTCTGTTCAGTAGATTGTAGAATATTAACAGAAAAAAATCAGATGGAATGAATTTTAGCAATATTTTCTCTATTTTCTTATATCTATGCCATTGATTCGTACTTTCTTTTGTTTTTTTGACGGAATAATTTTGTTTTAAAAAAAAAAAAAAATTGTTGTGTCAAAATTATACTACGATAGGCTTCTGGTCATTAAAGAAAAACTTTACTAAAGATGGTAATTTTTCCTATAAAGTCAGAACCTCACGTGGACCTACCCCGAAAAAGACAAGGATGGGGGACAATAATTGAGGATGAAGGCGGGAATGGGGATAAAAACTTGTCCTGAAGAGTCATCGCGGGGTAGGGACGAGGGAAGCACTTGACCAGCTTATGCATATGGGTGTGATTTTAATGGTTACTCCATTATTTACCCATCAATGGTTATCATTATTTTTTAACTGTAAGATATTGATAAGATGTTGTAATAAATTAAAAAATTGACTAAAAAAATTATGACAATTAATGAAATTATATTTTTATCATGCTACATCATCAAATTTCTATATTTGATGGTAATCATCGATGAAAACATAACCATTGAAAACTCATCAATATATATATATAATAAAAATATGTAATATTGACTTTTAAAACATATTTTTTCTCTTTTTTTTTTTTGTGTTAAGATTTAGTGGGCATCTGTTTAGAATTTAGTTTGTTTTGTGTAACCATTGACTTTTGTTTGAGATTTGCTATAGTTTTGAAGTGTGTTATTTTATTAGGTGGAGAATAAAACGGAAGATAAAAGCTCCCCTAATAAAAAATCTCTGACCCCGCTTCTCCTTAAAGGAAGATAAAAGCGTGAAGGAATAATATTAGGAGGCGGGGATGGGGATGGGAAATCATTCCCACCCTTCTTGTTGCCATCCCTATCCTCTGCAAAATCCATAAAAATTATAAATAATTAATTTCGACTTATAACATTAAGTCAATATGAGCTGGAAATTAAGCTAGAATGGAGGGTTTTTATTATTATTATTTGTTAACAGTGCGAGTTCCAATTTCTTAATAAGCACGTGCTTCAGTAAAATAATATGAAAAAATCTCATTTGATCGGATTATGTTCATAAAATTAATATATAGATGTCCCAACCATGATCACCACGTTAATCTTGTTATTTTCTTAAAAAAGAAAAAAGCTGCCAACTTTTTGCTTTAGAAAAAGATATTTGGATTCGCTTTGATTGGAATATGTCTGTAAAATAAATGGATAATCCTAAACGATCACCACGTTAATCTTGTTATTTTCCTCTTTAACAAAGCTACCAACGTTTTGCTTTAGGAAAAAATATGTGAAATCTCTTTGATCATTGGATTATGTCTATAAAATAAATAAATAGATATCCCAACGATCACCACGTTAATCTTTTCATTTTCCTACAGAAAAGCTACAAACCGTTTGCTTTAGAAAAAGACGAGTTTATATTCCGCGCGTTGTTGCGGAATATATTGTTGTAATA
This sequence comes from Morus alba, assembly GCA_012066045.3. NCBI lineage: Eukaryota > Viridiplantae > Streptophyta > Magnoliopsida > Rosales > Moraceae > Morus > Morus alba. Next base: position 5,977,794 of record CP050230.2, on the reverse strand, counting down.
TATGAAATATTTGAGATTTTTATATACATATTTACATATATATACATATATGTGATTCAAAATATATTCATACATATATACAAACACATATACAATATAAAAACATTGATGTTGTTTCAATCCTTACTGTTTTTTTTTTTTAAAGCAAGATAGGAATGTTAAAAAACAAAAATTAGTGAATATAATTTTTAAAGAAATTGACAAACTTTTATCATACATAGTGTAAATTAAATGATATAGAAAAAAAAATATTACTTTGTCCTTATAGGTTTTTAAAAATGTTCTGTTATTTTTGATTCAGAATTAATATTGTGGAATATTATTTAAATATGTATTTAAAATAGTAAAAATTATTTTTTATATTTAACATGTTTTATCTTGTGCTTGATCTTTTTATGATTGCTATATGTGGATTAATTGTCGTTGAGTCTGATATCTGTGAGGATGGTGTTGGTTGAGGACCGAAATGAAAAAAAAAATTAATATGTATTTAAAATAATAATAAAAAATTAGACATATATGATAAAAATTAAAGGAAATAGTAAAAAATAAACCAATATAAAAGGCTTAAGAAAGTATATAGGTCAATTTTTAACTATAAAAATTAATAGGCCATAACTTGTCAAGTTATGGTTCATAACCAGATAAGTTATGGACAAACTTGTCAAGTTATGGTTAATAACCAGATAAGTTATGGACAAACTTGTCAAGTTATGGTTTATAACCAGACAAGTTATGGATAATTATAGATAATAACTTGTTAAGTTATGGTTCATAACTAGACAAATTATGGACAAAACAGTAATTTGGCCTATTTATTAACTTATGTAAACTATTGGCCTATTAATTTTAATTCATCTCAAATCTTGACCTATTTCCTTCTTTCTCCCATAAATTAATAAATCTGTCTTGCCTTTGTGAATCCATTGACGCATAGTCACTGTTCTGTTATCTCTCTATTTTGTATTGTGCAAAATATAAAATTAGATAAATCAAAATTTGTAAATATTTTCAATCCCTCTATTTACAGCAAGATCCAGGTAGCTATACGCAACCAAAGGAAACAAATGGACCACATAAGAAGATGGGCACTCACTGAGCTTGGGGAAAATATTGGACCCACGTCAGCAATTAGAAAGGTAAGCAAGAGAGAGAGGGGCAAACAACAGACACACATGTTCGACCATCTTCAAGGTCAAGATATTGAATTAACATGTGGTGGCGTCATTACATAATCAATAGGATAAAACCGGAAAATAAAAAATTAAATGAAGGAATAACAAAGATAAAACAGGACTGATTGCACTGTAGCATGAACAGTAAATCTTCCCTTTCCTTTAGTATATGTATAATATATGATCTGATTTGGTGTCTATACAAAACACTGGTCTCACTAAGTAACAAAAAAATATAAATATTATTCTACAGGGTGATTCTTTTCAACTCTACAATGATAATATATATATATATATATATATATATATATTCCAATGAAATGGGTAATAAATTAATTATCATTATTATTGAAGCAGATCGAAAAAATAAAATAAGTTGAGGCAGGTGAGGCCTCCGTTTGATTCTCTTTTTCTGAATATTTTTGTAGATCCCTATGTGGCGCTCAAGCAAATCTTGGCTTCATGCTCTCCATACTGGAATAACGATCAATCCTTTATTTTTGTGATTTTGTACACATGCACGATGACAGTTGGCCCTCATTTTCATAATAGATTTTGTCCTTATTTTCATAATTTCATGTAAAATTTTCATCACAGATTTTGTCCTCGTTTATGTGTTCAATTTTCTACAGAAATTAATCACATGGCAAGATTTGTGTTATGGATTCAGATATGATCATTGAACCGAGGCACTTGGGGGTCGAGGCTAATAGCAAATAAGCTATTTTAGTGGCTGTAGAAAGTAACTTTAAAAGCTACTCATAAATTAATTTCAAAAAATGATGGTTTCAATGGTAAAGTGAGAGTCATAAGTGACAAGTAAGAAGGAAAAAGAAGTAATTAACATCATTAGTCTTTAAACTCTTTAGTAGGTGACACTTTGATCCCTTTTTATTTTAATTTTAACAAAAAGATCCCTAAACTCTGGAAAGTTAGCAATTAAACCCTTTTTGTCTATTTATGTTATGTTTCTACCGGAAACGATTCCGTGCACAACATGTGCTCCAATTTGGAAGGGCATATTGGTATAATAATATTAGATTCAAATTTAAATTAAAAAAATGTTGCAGACATGATCTAAAAAAAAAAAAAAAAAAAAAAACTCTACTTGAAAAAACTTGGAATTAGAAGAAGGGAGAGAAAGAAAGTTAGGGAGGGAAGGACATGCACAACCATGGGCGGAGGGATGTGGTGTCGATCTTGCGACGGTAGGGAGGGGTGACTACAATCCCGCGATGACAAAAGGAAGGGACCTAGATCTCGTGATGGAGGAGGAGGGCGCTTCAATCTCGCAGTGATGGGGAATGGAAAACAACAAGATCTAAGTGGTTGCTTCTTCCGATGGCCAATGAGATCCAATAGGTGGAGTTCTGGGCTCGCGGAAATGTGGCCATAGCAATGGAGATAGGCCTTGCGTGATGGAGGGGGAGGTCGCGATGGCTTTGCAAGGGGAGTGGCCTCGGGGGTCGTCGGGACTACCAACCCTTGACAGCGACGATGATGGGGGAGAGACGGACGGTGATGGTGGTAGAGGCTGTGGGGTTGGTGTCTGGCGGTGGTAATAAAATTTGAATTAAACAAGGCTTGTAGATATTCTCTTTATCAGAACAAAGCTTTTGAGATAATGGATAAGTAGTAATGGAATAGTTTTTGGTAATGGAACAACAAATTAAGAAGAAGAAGAAGAAGAAGAAGAAGAATTGTTTTCATTAGACAAACATAGTCCCTAACAAACGACAAAGAAATTTCTAATTGTAAACCACAAGTGAAATCCAAGCTTGAAATAATCAATTCAAACAAATGACATATTTAGACACCTACAATTTCCTTTTTTTTTAGTATAACACATCCAGTTTTAGATTAGCCATAAACATTTCAACCTTTGCTTTTAATTCGTCATCACAGTACAACACTTTCGTTAAACTCAGACACCCAATGATTTCCTTTTACTTCTTCTATACATCCTCCTTTGTCTTCGTCTTCTTCATTCATCTTCTTCTTTTTGTTATTTTATTTTATTTTCTCTTTTGGTGTTAGCTTTTGAGGGTATTTTTGTCCTTTAATTAAAAAAAAGAGTCACATGATGGTCAAATGTTTTTTTTTGTGAGAAATTTAACGAATTTGGATGGAAAGGTTTCAATTGTTAACATTTTAAGAGTTTAAGAACCGTTTTGCCAAAATTAAAAAATTAGAGACTAAATTGTCACATATTAAAAATTTAAGGACCAATGGTACCAATAAAAAAAAAAAAAAAAAAAAAAAATCTTAATACTACTTGAGCTTAGCTCAAATGATAGGTGCGTGAATATATATTCACTAAGATTTGAATCCAAAACATTAAAAAAAAAAAAAAAAAAAAAAAAAAAAATTGTTGTCCAAACTCCAAATGTTGAAAAATAAAGGACTAGTCTCACCTGTGCTCTTGATTTTGGTTCATTTTGAATTCATCTCTTGAACTTCATTCACTTTAATTTTTTAATTTAAATTAGTCCCATGTAATTCTTTTTATTAAACTTTTTATGAAAAACTTTGGCAAAAAAATGAGAAAAAATTAGTTTTAACCCATTATGTTTTATGTTAAAAACAAAAAAAAATACCAGGTCCTAACATACCCCTCTTCTTTCATTTGTTTTTAATGGAAATTTTAATGGAAGGAATTTAGTAGGACTAAATTAAAATTTATTTGGAAAAATTAAAGATATTAAGGCTGCGTTTAGAATGAGTTTGAAAATGAATTTGTTTTCAATAAAACTAAAAATGAGATTGTTTTGAGAATAATTTTGAGACCAATTTTAAAATTGCGTTTGGTTTATTTTTTAAGAAATTATTTTGAGTATAATAAAAAAGTAAAATTGTGTTTATTAATTAATATATTATAATATTATTGATAAGTACTAAAAAATAAAAATAGAAAAGTGAAAATAACTTTTAATTGTTTTCTAATTCATTTACAAAAATCACTCTCACTGTTTTTCGTTTTTCATTTTCATTTTTAAAATATTTGCTAAACAAACGTCATTTTATTTTCATTTTCATTTTTTGCTTCTCAAAATTTATGAAAACAATTTTTAAAAATGGTTCAAAACACGCACTAAAATTCAGAAGAATAGAGAATAAGAATGACTTTCAAGGAGTACACGTGAAAGTAATTCAAAATTAAAATTGATGATCATCTATAAGAAGGAATCTTATGTTAAAAGTGCACTATCATTTATTATTTATGCGTGGTGGTTAAGATATCATACCTCACCTCCATTTTCATAGCTCTCCCACCTTTAGTTGAATTACTACTTTTTTTTTTTTTTTTTGTAAGGTTTTTGCTCTCGCGAGCGATTACCGTCTTATGGAGAAAGGCACTTGCAGAAGTGCAATTATATAGTACCACTATAAATATAGGCAATGAGTGACAATAATATTTGAAGAGCACACCCCAGAAAGGACAATAACATGGAAAAGCAGGTGGCCATTATTGGAGCTGGAATTAGTGGCCTCTTGTCCTGCAAAGACACCCTCTCAAAGGGCTTCCGTCCGATCGTTTTCAAGTCCCGGAGCGGCGTCGGACGCGTCTGGACTAAAACCATCAAGACGACGAAGCTTCAGACCCCGCAAGAGTCGTACCAATTCTCCGATTTCCCGTGGCCACCCTCAGCGACGGAGGAATTTCCTGACCAACGGCAAGTATTTGAGTATATTGTGTCGTATGCTCAACATTTCGATTTGCTTAAGCACATAAAGTTCAACACCAAAGTTTCTAGCATTGAGTATCAAGGGCCGTCTGAGGAGGAGATGCGATCTTGGAGTCATTGGGGTGGCAATATACAGCCTTTTAGTACTTCTAATGGCAAATGGAAACTTGTTGCAGAGGACACACTTGGCCTTTCCAGTTATCAGGTAACTAATTAATTAATAAGATTCTAATCCAATATTTATGGTCTATTAGTGTGTGTGTGTGTGTGTGTGTACGCTATGTTGAAAACTCACGCACACTGATGCGGCATTGGGTGTGTGATGGTATGAGTGAAAAATTGAACCTATCTTTCGAGTAGAATTAAATTCCTTATTTCTAAAGTAACGAAAAGAATGGGGGATTGTGATGGCATCAATCATACCCTTTTTCTAAGCCAAAAATAGAAGTACTATAATTTATAAATAGACCATAATAAGCATATTGTTCAATGCACGTTTATGTGGTGGACTTTGTGATCCTCTGCATTGGAAGATTTAGTGACGTACCACACATCCCAGAATTCCCTCCAAATAAGGGCCCTCAAGCATTTGGCGGCACGGTCATCCACTCCATGGAATATGCTGCCATGGACCACAAAAGCGCCGCTCAACTTGTCAAAGGAAAACAAGTTACGGTTGTTGGCTTTCAGAAATCTGCTCTCGACATTGCGATGGAGTGCTCCGAAGCAAACGGTAACAATCTCGGACTTTTTACTCACGTACTTTCACTGTGTCGTACAAAAATTCAATATTGGTCGTCTTCTGTTAGCTTAAGCGTTTGTTAGTAATGTTACAAGAGGCGGTGACAAGATTTTTTTTTTTTTTTTTTTTAAGAAAAAATATTCATTATCTAACAGACGTTGATTAGCAGGGGCTGAAAATCCATGTACAAAACCAAACACTGGAATGTTCCTGATTACCATCCATGGGGATTCCCTTTAGCTTATCTATACCAGAATCGGTTTTCCGAATTACTTGTTCATAAGCCTGGCCAAGGTTTTCTACTCGGCGTCCTAGCAACCATACTTTCACCTATGGTAAGCTTCTTTTTTTTTTTTCATTTCTACAAGAATACACACATATAGATATAGGAAGTCAAATGTGTATCTAATTGGTTTTTTTACAATTCAATAGAGATGGGCAATCTCAAAATTCGTAGAGAGTCACATAAAACTCAAGCTCCGGCTGGCCAAGTATGGAATGGTACCCGAGCATAGCTTTATTCAAGATATGAATGCTTGTATGACCGCATCCGTGCCCGACAAATTCTATGACAGAGTTGAGGAGGGAAGCATTGTTTTGAAGCAATCCCCGAGTTTCGGCTTCTGTAAAGAAGGTATTTTGATTGAAGGAGAAGTCACCCCAAGGAAGACAGATTTGGTCATATTGGCCACCGGTTTCAAGGGTGACAAAAAGCGCAAAGAAATGTTCGTGTCTCCAACTTTTCAGGACTACATTGTTGGACCTCCCAATGCAGCAGTTTCTCTCTACAGGTTAGTTTTTTGCCTAGCAGAAAACTAAGATATTATTATTATTATTAAGAAAAAAGAAACAAGGATGAAACTAAATCGGATTTGAGTAAACAAATTCCACTAATTCTTATTGTGAGTATGCTTGTATTTGGTCAGGGAATGCATTCATCCTCATTTTCCACAACTGGCAATTATTGGAGTCTCAGAAAGTTTGTCAAACCTGTACACCTCGGAGATGAGATGCTGGTGGCTAGCGGAGCTGCTGGCGGGGACTTTTAAGCTACCAAGCAATGGAGAAGGATGCGAGCAAATGGGACGAATTCATGAAGTGATACTCGGCTCAGTACTAATGCTCACCCAACAGAAGGGTTCCGCTTCGATCCCAGAGGCCATTGAAGACATTCGTCATGGAAAGGTGGGTATTATCAGTGATTTTCGTGTTTTAAAGAATATGGTACTAAAGTACTTTCTTTGTCACCATATATTTTTTCATTTTTAAAGTTACTAAGTTAACATTTGAATTGCAGATTCTACTGGTTGTAGATGACGAGGATAAAAAGAATGAAGGAAATCTAATAATGGCAGCTTGAATTGGCAACACCTGAGGCTATGGCTTTCATTGTGAAGCATGGAACCGGCATAGTTTGTCTGAGCATGACAGGGGAAGATCTGGAGAGGTTGCAAATTCCTTTGATGGTAAACCAAAAGGAGACTGAGGAGAAACTTTGTCCTGCATTCACTGTCACTGTGGTATACACGCATTCTTATTTGAGGTTTTAATTTTGGAGTAGATAATTAACTTTTTTTTTTCTTTTTTTTTTTTTTTCAAATATTACCATGTTTGACTACTGTTTCTTTTTAAGAAGTTGAGATCTTGTTATTCCACTGCGAGGTGAATGCCTATATTTGTTTAAGGCAATTGCTTTTCAGTAGCGAATTAGCTTTTTTCGAAATTGGTTTGTCTTTTGAAGTTATTCCTATCTTTTGTTTTAAGCTATTAATTTCTCATATTTGGTTTGTGTGTAACGTTGGATTTTTAGGATGCAAAACATGGTACGACCACAGGAGTGTCAGCTCGTGATAGGGCAACGACAGTGTTAGCTCTTGCTTCCAAAGATTCAAAACCTGACGATTTCAATCGCCCGGGCCATATATTTCCATTGGAGTACAGGGAGGGCGGCGTTCTGAAAAGAGCCGGACATGTGGAAGGTTCAGTCGATCTTGCCGTGCTAGCTGGTCTGAACCCTGTTGCGGTCCTTTCTGAGGTTGTCGACGATGATGGTTCCGTGGCTAGGTTACCAAAGCTTCGCGAATTTGCGCAGAAGGAGAACTTGAAAATTGTATCCATTGCTGATTTAATCAGGTAACATAATTACCTCACTTTTTACAATAATTTAACCAGAGATAGAGCAGTTCTTCTATGTTGATTTTGCATTAATGTTGGCAGCTTACTACGTCGTCAACATTTTAGCTACAAGCCTACACGTCGATTGAGTGACATCTTTGCACACATCGTTCTCCATCATTTTATCCTCACAATTAGAAGACAAATTTGAGTTACGGGCAGTTAAATATTGGTTTACGAAGGGCTTTTGATTCTATTTTTGCAGATATAGGAGGAAGAGAGATAAATTAATAGAGGGTTCGGGAGCAGCACCCATACCTACAAAGTGGGGAACATTCACAGCGCATTGCTATAAATCGATCTTAGATGGGATTGAGCATACTGCAATGGTTAAGGTGTGAAATACTTTTAATTATTATTTTTTTTTTTTTTTTTTTTTTTTTTTTGTTACTGAAAACAGTTTGTGATATAAGTAAATTACTAAGTATATGCTATAAACAAGGTGATATTGGGGATGGACAAGATATTCTTGTGAGAGTGCACTTAGAATGTCTCACGGGAGACATATTTGGGTCGGGCAGATGCGACTGCGGGAACCAATTGGCAGTTGCAATGCAACAAATTGAGGCCGCCGGGAGAGGCATTTTAGTCTACCTCCACGGTCACGAAGGTAGGGGCATTGGTTTGGGCAAGAAACTTCGCGCTTATAACCTGCAAGATCAGGGACGTGATACAGTATAAGTGAATGAAGAGTTGGGACTGCCTGTTGACTCACGAGATTATAGCGTTGGCGCACATGTAACTAACTCAAAATATTCTTTACTTATAGTACTTCTCTCGTTGCTCTAAATGAGCAATTCACTTTGTAACAGACATCCATATTAGAAAAGAGAATGATCAATTCACTTGGTGTTTGAAGAGATGACATCTCCTTTCCATTGTTAATTTGTTATCATCCTTTGTTAACTCAAAACTTGAGTTAAAATTAACCATCTCAAACTTGAAAGAATGATATGTTCTAAAGAATAATGGATACCTTTCATTGTCAAACTTAAAGAGAAATGTCAGCAATATTTTTTTTATTATTCTCTTTGTCGTCTTTTATATTTACTGTTTAACATTTAAACTCCACTAACATAATATATTATTATTTAAATATAAATGAGATAGCAGAATCTACATATCAAATAGTGAATGCATAGAATAATAAAAAGAGTGATAAAAAAATGTAACAAGCCTTTCTCAAATTAATTTTAATTTTCTCGTTTCCTATAAAAAAATAAATAAATGAAAATCTAATTTTCATTATCTTTATTCCATGCAGATACTATAAAACTAATGGCGAAGAACCCCGCAAAGTGTGTCAGTCTCAAAGGGTATGGTTTGACCGTCGCCGGTAGGGTCCCATCGTTAACTCTGATTACAAAGGAAAATAAGAGATATCTGGAGACTAAACGAGCCAAAATGGGACACATCTACGGTTTAGAATCCAACGGCCGTTTAGAGAATCATATCAGCAACGGAAAACCGAGGTTGGATAATACTGGTGTTGTATCTAATTCATAAGCCCTTAATGCCCAACAAGAAGATCGCAACCGACGTTGCGAGGTGCAGGCAAGTATAACTAGCTGGACAGAAAATGGTGATGTTATTTACATGAATTGGTGATGCATTCAATAAGGAATGTAAATTCATGGCCAATTGGGAACGCCAAAAGCCTTGAATTTATGTTTGAGTATTTAGTATTATTTATTTTGGAGTTTTATAATTCTATGAGTTTGGGTTTATGACTAGGATTTTGAAGAGTTTGGGTTTTAGAATTTGAAAGGTTTTCTAGTTTTAATGTTGAATCAAGAGTGGGTTCGAAGGCCATCAACAGCCTTGTAATCTTCATCTGAAATCATTGATGGGATGTTTATTTTGAGAGTTTATTCTTAATTCTGAATTATGATTTTTAATTTTTTATAATATTTTTTTTCATAATAAATTTAAATTTTAAAAATTAAAATCATTAATTATGATTCTAAATTTATAAATTAAATATCTCAAGAGAGTTTTCCTAAATAAAGTTCTCTTTATTCTATTACTAGTCTTAAACTCTGCACGTATTTTTTTAAAATAACAATTATATAAATTATTGTTTTTTAATAAAAAAAAGAAAGAAAAAAAAAAAGACATAATAGAAATGAAGATAAAAACAGAAGAAAAAATCTGAGACAAGAAAAATATTTTAATTTATTTTGTTGTATTTTAAATTAGTTTTATTTTGTTTTGTTTAATTTATTTTTATTTAATTTAATATTCGAAATATGTATAGTATTTTTATTTAAGTGGTATTAATGCAAAACAGTATTAAAATAAATAAAATCGAACCACAAATCAATTTAAAATTTATAAATGTAATAAATAATAATAATAAAATTAAAGCGGAAATTATTTCGGCCGTCCGATAGGGATAATCGAGTGCTTTGACGCGCGCGTGAAGACCACACGCAGACAGAAGCACGTCCAGTTCAGAGGCAGCTTGCCACGTCAGTTGGGCCCGCCGCCAACTCATCCTAGCCAACAAACACGCGACACATGGCACCTGGTCGGCCACTTCCATCGTGCGTCATTCAGTACGGCTTGCTCCATGTGAGCCTCTTTTTCAGCCAATGGTTCACTTAATTGAGCGAATGAAGCACATGCTGCCACGTGGATTCCACTAAAACGTTTTCAATTAGAACGAAAACCTAGCGATTTCAGTTCTCTATCATACACCAAACACGGTATTTTATTAATACGACTCTCTCAAAAGTTATAGGGCCGTTTGGAACCCGAATTTTACGGGGGAAGGAAAAATTTTTTGATTTTCCTTGTTTAGAACTAAGAAAAAATGATGAAAAATTTTTTAAGGAAAATTTATAACGTAAAACTAAGATTTTATTTTCCTAAAAAAATAGTGAGGAAAATTAAAATCTAAATTTTACTCCTTAAATCTCTTAAGGCTCTGTTCATTTCGCTTATTCGAGTTTAGAATTCGAATTTTATTACAGTAAAAACTCTCACAAACAATCACATTTAATTTTTTTACTACAGTAAAAAATTCTCACATAAAATCAAATCTCAACTCAAATTAAAAACTCGAATGCAGCGAAGTGAACGCCCTAAATATATCTCATTTCACACTCATTTTTATCTCTCATTTCACACTCTCTCAACCCTCCCTCAATCTCTCTCTCCCTTCCTCTCTCTCCTCAGTGCATATCACTCTCTTTCTCTCTCCTCCTCTTCCTCTCCCCTTTCTCTCCTCACAGGATATCTCTCTCTTCCTCTCTCTCCTCACCCAATATCTCTCTCTCTTCACGTTTTCTCTCCCTCCGCTCTCTCTCTCTTCTTCACGCCCTCCCTCTCTTCACTCTCTCTCTCTCTCTCCGCTATGGTGAGAATTTTCCTCCCTCCTTCTCTCTCCCTCTTCTCTAACTCTCTCTCTAGGTGATTTTACCTTCCGATATAAAAAATTTTCTTCATGTATTTCTTTGAGTTTCAAGCAAAGCAAAAACTTTTTTTTTCTTTTTTTCTCTTTTTTTTCTTTACATTTTTTTTTTTTTTTTAATTTTAATTTTATTTATTTTATCAATTTAAATTTTTTTATAATAAAAAATTTTTATAAATAAAAACATCTAATTTTTTTATTATTATAAAAATTTATATAAAATTAAATTTAAATTTAAATTAAAAATTTAAATAAACGAACTAAATAAATTCTTAAAATATAAATTGCAAACATGGCGTTAGTTGAAAGGAAAACAAGAGGGGCAAAAAATAATAATAATAATAAATGACTATGGATTAAATTGATTCGTGTATCTCGAGAAAGTACTCCAAGCTTTTTCTTTTTTAAATAAATGATGGGGCACTTGTATCATTTGATTAAAGGCTTAAAGTTCTGTCGATCGAAATAAAAAAAGAAAAAATAAGAGATTATTCTTTTAGAGTGTAATTTGAGTATAATTTTTAAGTTAAATTTGAGTTATAATTTGAGTTGAAATTAAAATTTGAATAAAATTAAGTAAAATTAAATAAAATTAAAATTTAAAATAACGTAAACTTAAATAAAATTAAAATTTGAATTGTCTTTTTTTGAGTTTTTTAGACAAAAAAAAAACATGCCTAAATATCTTATCCTGGGAAACAATGACAAAATAAAGTTGTAAAATTATTAACTAATACGAGCTTTATCCTTTTTTTTAGCCGAGAGAATAAAAGTGAAGCAATCTTTGCGATAAACAAATATATATTTTGCTGAAGAGCAGGCATTAAGTTCGAAAACATATATACAATAACATATATGTAATACGTAAATATAGTTATATATAAAATACAGCTCATCTGAACATGATCAGCATTCGTTTTCATACAGGATTCGGTGGTATATATTATATATTGCATTGTCTTATGTAATCACGTGAAACAACTATATACATAAAGAATTAAGTCAGAAAGGAAATATATATTGCAAAGAATCGATTACCCTCTTTTGTTGAATAGAGCAAGCCACTGGTGAACTTTGACACACCTGAACTATACGCCACACAAAAGAAAGAAGATGGAGGCAATAGTTCTATACCCATCACCAGCCATCGGCCACCTTATCTCTCTCGTTGAGCTTGGAAAGCTCATTCTCACTTTCAAACCTTCACTCTCCATTCACATCATCTTGACTACTGCACCTTATAACGCCGGTGACACCTCCGCCTACATCGCCGGCGTCTCCGCGACCACTCGTTCCATCACCTTCCATCACCTCTCGGTCCCTTCCTCCCGAGGCTTTAACCGCCTCGCCCCACCACGAATTCCTAACGTTCGAAGTCCTCCGAATCAACAAACCTATTGTGGCCGAAACCCTACGTTCCATCTCTCAAAACCACACCGTTCGAGCTTTCATCATGGACTTCTTCTGCGCTAGCATTATCGACGTCTTCTCTTCCGATCAAAATGAGCTCAAGAATATCCCCACTTACATCTTCATGACTTCGGGTGTCGGTTACTTAGCTTCTTTTCTTTACCTGCCAACCCTTCATGAAACCATCCCAAAGAGCTTCAAAGACCTTAACAACGCCACCGTACACATGCCTGGATTACCACCAATTCCTTCCTTGGATCTGGCGACGGCACTTCTCGACCGTAGTGATAAGGCCTATGAATACTTTCTCGAGTCCACAACCTGCTATCCAAGATCAGATGGACTAATCGTAAACAGTTTTGAGTCGTTGGAGCCTCGAGCCGTCAAAGCCATATTGGATGGATTATGCGTGCCGGGTGCTCCCACACCTCCGTTATACTGCATTGGACCATTGATTACCGCAAAAGATCAGCAAAAAGGAACAGATGATCAATTCGAGTGCTTAAAATGGTTGGACTCGCAACCAAGAGAGAGCGTGGTTTTTCTTTGTTTTGGAAGCTTAGGCTTGTTCTCGAGAGAGCAATTGCAGAAAATAGCTGTGGGGTTGGAGAGGAGCGCCAGAGGTTCCTGTGGGTGGTGCGAAGTCCACCGCCAAAGACGGAGAAAGGACTGGTGGTGAAGAACTGAGTCCCACCGGAAGCAGACTTGGATTCGTTATTCCCACAAGGGTTCTTGGATCGAACGAAAAACAGGGGACTGGTGGTGAAGAACTGGATAACCCAGGTGGAAGTACTGAATCATGAGTCGGTGGGCGGATTTCGTGACTCACAGTGGATGGAACTCGGTGCTGGAAGCTGTCTGCGCTGGCGTGCCGATGGTGGCGTGGCCACTCTACGCGGAGCAGAGGTTCAACAGGGTAATTCTTGTTGAGGAAATCAAGATTGCTTTGCCCATGAACGAGTCCTCCTCCGACGGGTTTGTGACCGCCGATGACGTTGCGAAGCGGGTCATCGAGTTGATGACGAACCCAGATCAAAACGGTGACTCAGTAAGGAAGCGTGCATTGTCATTGAAGGATGAAGCCAGAGCTTCTCTAAGCGATGGTGGGTCGTCTCGAGTTGCGTTAACCAAACTCTTTGAGTTCGTGTGGAAGAGCGGCTGAGTTGTCCGGCAGATTGTCCGTCCTCCTTGTTGGTTGTTCGTTTGAGTTTCTCGTTTTTTCTCTTAATTTTTACTACTAATTTTTCTTATATTTCCTGGGGTCTGCAAATTATGTTGTATGATGATCATCATATATAATTATCTTACTATTAGCAGACTGTTGTTGTCCTCCTTGTTGGTTGTTCGTTTCGTTCTCGTGTTTGTTGCATAAGAAAAAAAAAAAAAAAAAAAACACGCTTACTTACCTACTTTGAGCCAAAGGAATATTCAGGCACCTACCAAGGATGAAAATATCTACCTACACATGTTTCGTGTTTTGTAATACCTAGCATCAAAGACATTTACAACCTACTTCGATAATCCAATTGCGGAGAAACCAATATGAAATTAATGTAAATAATTCTTTTTTGCGGATTAAAACCAATATGAAATTAATGTAGTTTTTTTGGGGATTGATTTTTATAAGAGTTTTTAAAAAGCAAAAAAAAAAATTAAAAAAAACAAATTCAAATAAAGCGAAATTTACGAAACTTTCATGTTCACAGTATGTTATAATCATCACTCACTTACGTGACAGGATATGAAGAAATAAATATGGTATTATTCATTTTATTAATTTAAATTTAAAATTTAAATTTTATTATAAAAAAATTTTAAAAATAATTAATTTATTTTATTACAATAAAAAAAATTTACATAATATTATATATTAATTTAAATTAAAAATTTAAATTAACGAACTGAATAGACTCATTATTTTTTTTGTCTTTTGCTGAAAGACAGCTGGCCGTGCCCTGGCATCTCTTCCTTAACCCAGCCTAACCTTTGCCAAGTGGTCCATTCCCATAGAGGAAAATCTATGAAAAAGATATAAAGACCTGCAACTTTCAATCATATTTAGGCTCGTTCGGTAACGTTCTAAAAATTATTTTGTTTTTAATATAAAAATAAAAAAAAATTATTTTAAAAATTATTTTGTGATTAATTTTAAAATTGTGTTTAGTTAATTTTTTAAAAAATTATTTTGAGTATAATGAAAAATAAAATTATATTTAATTATAATTATTAATTAATATATTATAATATTATTAATAAGTACTAGAAAATAAAAATAAAGAAAAAAATAATTTTTAATTATTTTTTAATTTTTTCATGAAAATTATTTTTATTTTTTTATTTTTAAAATATTTACTAAACAAACACAATTTAAAAACCGTTTTTATTCTCGTGTCTTAAAAAGTGTATAAAAACATTTTTAAAAATAAATAAAAATTAATTATAAACGCACTCATTATTTTACTTTTGCAAATATATATGTGTGTATATATCTGTGTGTGTGTGTGTGTTATTCAAGTTTTCAGCCAACTAAAAAAAAAAAAAAAAGTCGAGTATTTTCTATAGAAACTGTCTCGAGAGTTATTGCCTTCACCTGTGTCTGACCATGCAAGTGGGTTGATGAATGCAAAGGATCACTAACAAAGTTAAGATTTTATTTATTTTATTAATTTGAGTTTAAAATTTAAATTTATTATAGTAAAAAATTTTTAAAAATAATCATATTTAATTTTTTTATTATAATAAAAAATTTATATAAAATTAAATATTAATTTAAATTAAAATTTTAAATTAACGAATTAAATGATCCTAAATTATTATGGATGAATAGACATCGAGAAGATCGATCATCTACTAACTTTACATTTTGTTAAAAAAAAAAAAAAAAAAAAAAGCTTAGATAACAGGTTTTTTTTTTTTTTTTTTTTTTTTTTTTTTCCTTTCAACAACAAGTTTTGGAGAAGAAGTTTGTTGATCGGAGAAGAAGTACAACTAATTAATAATATTTAATGAAAACTATAAACTTATGATTGATAGGAATTCGTGGCCTTCTATAGATCTCTCTTCTGTTCCAGTCAATAGAGTACTCAAAACGGTTCAAGATCGGACTTTCATTTGTCAAGATAGCCTCCGTGCATATTTCTGTAAAACACTCAATGAACACATCACACATGTTGAAATATTGCCCGTATAAAAATCTCTAGGATCTTAATTAATATATTGCTAGCTAGCTACATATGGCGGGAAATTCTTTCCACCAACTTTTTATTAGTATTTTTTTTTTGTTTTTTTTCTCAAGAAACTTAAAGCTTATTCGGTTTTATTTTTAAGTTGTGATGATTTAAATGTAGATATTAAGTTGAATTTGAGTTATAATTTGAATTGAAGTTGAATTTTAATTTGTGTTTAGATGTGTACATTTGAGTTATAATTTGAATTGAAAATCTATTTGAGTTTGTCAAAACTTAAATTTGTATTTAAATAATATTTTAATAAAAACTTAATAGTGATAAAAAATTTTAATAGGGTATATAAGTGAGGTTTTATTCGTCTTTTCGTTATGAACACATAAAAAAATCATCTTAATCAGAATTAAAACGAAAAAGTTATAACTTTTTTAAGAATAAAAAAAATATTAATCCTTAATTTTAATTTGAGTTTAAGAATTTGAATTAAATGAGAAACTTAGGCCTCGTTCACTTCGCGGATTCGAGTTTTTGATTTGAGTTGAGATGTGACATTTTCTGAGAGCTTTTTACTATAGTAGAAAATTTTGATGTGACATTTTCTGAGAACTTTTTACTGTAGAAACCTAAAACTAAAAACTCGAATCGGTGAAATGAACGAGACCTTAAACTTAAATTTTAATCTTAAATTTAAGTTAAAACTCAAATTTAAACTTAAATTTTATAAATAAATATAAACTTAAATAAAATAATAATTTGTCAAAAAATTTTTTGGGTTTGGAAGAAAATTTTTATTAGCTAGATAGCTAGTATATATCGTTTTGTTTGTTTGCACGTAACGCATGCCACCAAACTCGTGTGCGAACGTGTGTTTGTCAGTTTTGGGTATTATATACTGACGTGGCGCGCAGGGAAATGAGAAAGCAAAGGCTAGAGATACACTAGCTAGCTGTCGAATCAGCTGTGAGTACGAGAGAATCATGAATTTGACTTTCAGTTTTGGGAAGAGTATAAAATAATGCGTCATGCATGTCGTTTTTCCAAACTGGGGGTTCACTTGATTGGCCTTAAAAAACATTTTTTTTTTTTTAAATGCTTATGTAATTCTTTGAAGTGTTAGCACCAATTATTATCCCAAATGTTTATATCAATTTGACTTAATAATTTTATTAGTAAATATAATAATTTTATTTTTAATTAACGTAATAATTTTTAAATAATTATCAAAAAAAGAGTTTTTTTTTTTTGGTAATTTATTTTAGTAATAGTTACAGTTTTTAATCGTTAAATTTAATCAAAATTACATCGTCATATTAAAAAAATATAAAAAAAAATAAATTCTGATATATATATTTAATTGTTAAAAAATAAAGAACTAGTATTAATTTATTTTTACAAGAACTATAAAAAAAAAAAAAAAAGTCCCTAAAAAAATGCTCCTTAATAATTTCTACGCAATATGGCCATATGCTTTTGTGTTTGTACTCAATTTAAAAGCCATATGATTAGACTTTATACTCGATTGACTAATTTGGATATCGTTGCTTGCTCACGATATAGACTAATTTTACATTAAACAACTTCATTTTCTTACTCCCTCGAAGAAAATCATGTAGTGTTCTAGATTCTTTAGAAAATACAATTGCAAATCAACTTTTCTTCTTCTTCTTGTTGCGAATCAACTTTCTCTAACACACGGCTTAATTAATTTAATTAGTTCTGGCAGCCAAAATAGTTTAACTGACAAAAGCACAGAGTGAGTTTGGTATTACTGTGTTGTTGAAGTTTTTATTATTATACTGTTTCTTGAATTATTATTTTTATGTCAACTAATTGTCCCTTATTTTTAGAAAAATCAGAGGCAAATTGACAAAAAAAAAATCAATAATTCATTTAGCATTTATGAAATAACATTAATTCAGGAGTATTTTAAATTATTTTTTATACTTTAATTAAAAGGTGAAGTATTCAATTATTTTTCAAAATTAGAAGGACATGTTAAAATAATGTATAAAATTCAAGGGACGTTTATAAACGAATAAAAGAGAAAAGAAAAACATTGGGCCTATTTGTTATTGTTTTCTTTTCATTTTCACGTTTTTCGAAGTTAAAAAAAGAAAATGCACTCTAAAAACGTGTTTGGCATAAAAATTTTTAAAAAACGAAAACAAAAACAGTTTTTGTCTGTTTGTGAAAAAATGAAAACGAATAAAAGGTGTTTTCATTTTCTCGTTTTCGTTTTCTGTTTTCTAAAAACGGATTTTTTTTTTTTTTCATTTTCTTCCTCTTTTTAAAAACCCTTTTTGTATTATATATGTTTATTTAATATATTTATTTAATATATTATTATTTAATATATTTAATAATGTTATTTATTTAATATATTATTATTTAATATATTTAATAATGTTATTTATTTAATATATTATTATTTAATATATTTAATATTGTTATTTGTTTAATAATATTATTTAATAATGTTATTTAATTAATAATATTATTTAATAATGTTATTTATTTAATATATTTAATAATATTATTTATATAATATATTTAATAATATTATTTATATAATATATTTAATAATATTATTTTTTAATATATTTAATAATATATTTATTCAATATATTTAATATATTATTACATGTTTTCAAAAATGAAACCACCAAACATCTTTTGTTTTTTTTTTTTAAACTAAAATCAATCTCTAAATAAAACTATCAAAGCGCATTTTAGAAATAATTTAAAAATAAAACTAAAAATATTTTCAAAAAAAACAAAAACGTTTTGAAATTAATTCTAAACGCACCCACTATCTTCAAAATCTTTACATATACACTGAATAAACAATGGAAAAGGGCAAACGGCCTCTCTTCCTGTATATTGGAAATTAGAATCCATCATTCCCATAGTAATCATAATTAGTGGCATAAGAGATCAGAAAAAGACCTCCATTAATGTACGAATATTATATATCTTTTCAAATATATATATATATATATATATATATAAAAGGTGACCCAATGCCAAAAAAAACCTCAAAAATTAAATTTAAATTTCGCAGTTTTATCCTAAAAGAGAGTTTACCGTTTTAAAAATATATATATATATATATATATAAAAAGCTATTCACATATGCATCTCAACTCGAATTAAAAATTCGAATCAGCAAACTAAAAAAACCCTTATATATATAGTTATTAATGCAGTATATATATATATATATATGTAGCTATTAATGCAGTCATCACAAAGAATCAAAGATCAATGACTTAAAGAAAAATGGATATATAATAACTTTGCGCTTGTTATGCGTTGCGGTGGGTCTCACTGAATATTCTCTGGTTATGGATTGCCAAAAGACAAACAGAAGTATATATTCTTAATATTGTTGACGGAAACTCTTATATTTTCTCGAAACTTTTCTTATAATTCCTCATATGATACTCTTAATTAACTTTATTTATTGAAAAATCAAACAGAAGTATTCTTATATATAGTTGACGAAAACTTTTGAAAGAAAAATCAAGGGTAATTTGGCCTTTTTCAAAAAAAAAAAAGAAAGAAAGAAAGAAAGAAATAATAATTTCATAGATATACGTTAAAGAGAGGTTTTCGACATGTCGTTTTGTCAACATAAAAACTGCGTTTCGTACTCTCCTTCGTGAAAATACAAGGCAAAACACAAAATCAATTCGGTAAAAACAGAGTGAATATTTTTGTGTTTATCTCAAAGAAACCCATGTGTTTACTTTGCCTTCTTCTTTCTTGTTTTTACCCTCCTCAAATCTTTTGCCATTCGATGTGTCTATTTTTACATTGAAGAAGACCATTCAATATTTCATAATAAAAGCATGTTATATTGTTATCTTGTAATTTCTCATACAATCATACTGAACTTTGAGATTGACAAATGGGCATGTAAATCGTTGGGAAAAAAATTATTTCCCTTGCAGAAATGAGATAATAAATCATTTTATTTTTTTTATCACTTTTTTTTTTTTTATTATTTTTTTTATTGATTGTTTGACACGTAAAATCTACTAATATAATATATTGTTATTTAAATAAAAAATAAAATAGTAAAATCATCATATCAAAAAATAAATGTAAAAAGTTAAAAAATGACAGAAAAAATGATATTAGCATTTCTATTCATTATATTAATAACAGCTTACCAACTTAAAACATTGCGAATTTCAAAAATGGTTGAGAGGCCACCAAATTTATTAACAAAAGATATATTTGATGTGAACGAAATGATATTATGATCTATTAGACAAGAGAATAGTTGACACGAAATTTGGTAAAAGAAGTAAATAGAATTTGAAGAAAGGGGAAGACGAGCATGCAAGGAATGAAATCCTACAAAACTTCAGTCAAGAAAGGAAAAAAAGAAAATAGGAAACAAGTCAAATAACAATCGATATAAAAGGCAAAAGCGTGTATATTTTGTTTTTTGGCATTACTTAAAATACTCGCATTAATTCTCTCGTATCTCAAATTACTCACATTAAGAAAAAATTAAGTTAGATAGTTTTTGTATTTATTTTCTCTCTTTCCTTTTACTGCTAATATAATGTATATATATAGAAGAACGTACTTTAAATAGATAATAAATCCGGTAACATTTCAAACTCATGAGAAAAAAAACAGAACAAAATGGAAAGAGACCTTTTCAGGTATGCTAATATATTGGTATGTTAAGTATTATGTTTGTTAGATATGTATAAAATTACATAAAAATTAAAAAAGCACGTAGGTCCAACAGTTAAAAAAACACGGCATACCGATACGCCAGACATACCAGAGAATCTCTTAAAAAATAATTAAAACTCCCGTTTTTCAAGTGGTAGTAAGAGGAAACTGTTGACGGTGAAAATTCATCAACTCAGATTTTATCTCTCCAGGAACTCTTACATTGCGATTCTAACGAATTAACTCAATAAAAAATTAAGAAATAAAGAAAACACACGAATATATAGTGGTTCGGCAAAATATTGTTGCTTATGCCCACTTGTGAATGCACTAAATCTCAAGAGTACATAAGATTTTTCTTTAGAGTAGGAAAATGCGTAAAAAATCGAATGAGGAATTCAGCCTTTATTTATAGGCTTTCTCCTCGATTTAGAGACTCATTCCTAATTTTTTGATGATGATCCCTTTATTTGATCTAATTAGAGTATTTTACAGCTATATTTCCACATCTTAATATCCAAATTTGGTGGATTATTTTCATTGATCATCATATGATATTCATGTTTGAATTTGGATATATGATGAGATTTGTCCTCTCATGATTTGGCAGGAGGATTGGATTTGAATCTAACTCTCTAATCTTTTCTTACAAAGATATTCAGAGGCATTTAAGAATTTCTCAACTTGAATGTCTTATCTTTAAGAGTGCTCAACCTAAGGACAACTCCTTAGCTGTCAGTTCTCGACATCAAGGATCAGCCTTGACTTCTGGAGCTCTCAACGCATGCTCTCAAGAAGATGGTTTGACTGTTCGACCATAGTGCAATAGAAACAGAATCTGAGTTTGAAATTAGAGATAGATACTATCGAAATGACAAAACACAGAACCAAAAAAATTAATTAAAGAACTTAATAAAAAAATCCAAGCCCCCCCAAAAGAGTTAATTTTTTTAAATAAACAACAAGGAAGGAGACAAGAACGAAGTTGGTCTATCGTTTTATGTTTTATGTTATTCTTCCACCACTAAAGTGCACACAATATAGAAGAGGTCCAGTGTTTTGACTAGTTTTCAAACGTGCCAAACAGCCCAAGTAAAATACTCCACTTGCCAACTTTCTCTTTCTTTTACAGAAAAAATAAAGTTACGCTACAACGGATTTGTTCCTTTGATGTTTTTAAATTAAGTAATTTGAATGTAGATTTTAAGTTGAGTTTAATTTATAATTTGAATTAAAGTTGTAATTTAAATTTGTGTTTAGTTATGTACATTTGAGTTATAGTTTAAAATAAGATTTTTTTTTTTTTTAGTTTGTGTTTGAGTAAGTTAAAATTTGAATTTGTATTTATATAGTATTTTAATAAAAACTCAATGCTGATGAAAAATTTTAATAGGGTATATGAGTCTAGTTGTATTCGTCTTTTCATTGTCAACACATAAAAAAAAAAACCATCTCAATCAGAATTAAAACGAAAAAATTATAACATTTTTAAGAATAGAAAAAAAATATTGTTCATTAATTTGAGTTCGAGTTTCTAAACTCGAGTTGAAGAGGAAACTTAACTCGAGTTTTAGTTCGAAACTCAAGTTTAAATTCGAGTTCAAACTTAAAAGAACATGAACTCGAATAAAATTGTAACTCAAGTTACTTTTTTTTTGAGTTTTTCACTCAAAAACTAGCTCCCCGAACAGCCCCAACAACCCTCAAGTTTAAGTGGAATTATAACATATTTTTTTTATAAAAACTTTATGAATAGTAAAATCTAGTCGTTATTATTTTAATATTTGTTATACTCTACACTTCAAAATTAGTAGTAATTATTGCAATAATTTTAATTTCTGTTATATGCTAAATTTTTTGTGGTACAAAATTATGCTGTGTCAAAGTCTAAACTCACTTTTTATTTTTTCCCCTTTAATTAGGCCTATAAAGTTACAGTCCTTTCCTTTGGACAATGTCTTTTTGTGTCCCCACACGCGCGAATTCTAAACCCCCGCGAGTAGGTTCGTCTCTCTTCCTCAACACTCGCTTTACTTACCAACACTATAAATAACAACATCCCCTCAACTCTCGCTTCACCTCCCAAAAGAAAACAAAACAAACCCACCCAAAGAAAAGAAAAAAGAAAAAAACGTTTCAGATTCCTAATTTCTGGTCCCCAGCCAGCTCAGCTCGGCCCATTCTTCGCCGTCCGATTCGCCGCCGACGTCTTCTCAACCACCGCACGATCGAAGAGATGGACGTCCGCAACAGGCAATTGGCGAAGCCGGCCGGGCCCACCGTCCTGAAGGCGAAGAAGCTTGTCGACGTCGAAAGTGATCGGAATCCGAAGGTCTCCGACGTTCTCCCGATGCCTCTGTATTTAACGAACGTCACGTTTTTCACGCTCTTCTTCTCCGTCGTCTATTTCCTCCTCACGCGGTGGCGGGAGAAGATCCGCACCTCCACGCCCCTCCACGTCCTCACCTTCTCCGAGATCTCCGCCCTTTTCGCCCTCCTCGCCTCCTTCATTTACCTACTCGGATTCTTCGGCATCGATTTCGTCCAGTCCTTGATCCTCCGTCCCTCCGCCGACGTGTGGGCCGCCGACGATGACGAAATGGTCGAAATCCTTAAAGACGACTCCCGCAAGGTCCCCTGCGGCGCCGCTCTCGATTGCTCGATTCCGCCGCCGAAGGTCGTCGACCAGGTGCCGGTGACGGTTTCGGTTTCGATTCCAGTGCCGGCGTTTGAGATGACTGAGGAGGACGAGGAGATTGTAAAATCCGTCGTCGCGGGGGCGACTCCGTCGTATTCCTTGGAGTCGAAGCTCGGGGATTGCCGGAGAGCGGCGGCGATAAGGCGGGAGGCGTTGCAGAGGACGACCGGGAAGTCTCTGGCCGGTCTTCCGTTAGAGGGATTCGACTACGATTCAATCTTGGGGCAGTGCTGCGAGATGCCGGTGGGGTACGTTCAGATTCCGGTGGGGATTGCCGGCCCTCTGTTGCTCGACGGGAGGGAGTATTCCGTTCCCATGGCGACCACCGAGGGTTGCTTGGTTGCCAGCACCAACCGGGGCTGCAAGGCTATTCACCTCTCCGGCGGAGCCGGCTCCGTTCTGATGAGGGACGGGATGACCAGAGCGCCTGTTGTGAGATTCTCCACCGCAAGAAGGGCTGCTGAATTGAAGTTCTTCTTGGAAGACACTGCCAATTTCGAGACCTTGGCCATGGTATTCAACAGGTTCGTCATTTCACGACTTTTGGAATTGACATGTGCATTGTGTGGTGAAATCTTTCTGTACTTTGACTGACAGAAATTGACCGTTACGTCTTTTTCTGTCGAATTATCTACAGATCAAGCAGATTCGCGAGGTTACAGAGCATTAAGTGCGCAGTTGCTGGGAAGAATCTTTACATGAGATTCTGTTGCAGTACCGGAGACGCCATGGGGATGAACATGATTTCCAAAGGTGTCCAGAACGTTCTGGATTTCCTCCAGAACGACTTCCCAGACATGGACGTGCTTGGAATCTCTGGAAACTTCTGCTCTGACAAGAAGCCCGCCGCGGTGAACTGGATTGAGGGACGGGGAAAGTCTGTGGTCTGTGAGGCGACGATCAAGGGAGACGTGGTGAGGAAGGTGCTTAAGACCAATGTGGAGGCCCTAGTGGAGCTCAACATGCTCAAGAATCTCACGGGCTCCGCTATGGCCGGTGCACTCGGGGGCTTCAACGCCCATGCCAGCAACATCGTCTCCGCCGTCTACATAGCCACTGGGCAGGACCCCGCCCAAAACGTGGAGAGTTCTCACTGCATCACCATGATGGAGCCTGTCAACGACGGAAAGGATCTTCACATTTCCGTCACCATGCCATCCATTGAGGTAAAAATTAGTTTGTTCTATCAAACTCTCTCATTTTTTCTTTTTATGTTATTTTATTATCTATCTAACGTTTAAAAACATGCACCGCACCGTAACTACAAAATATTTAAGAAATATCTTATGCCAATGTCACAAAATATTTTACTAATAAGTTTTTTGATTGTGTTTTGCAGGTCGGAACCGTTGGAGGTGGTACGCAGCTCGCATCACAGGCGGCTTGCTTGAACCTGCTCGGAGTGAAAGGCGCGAACAGGGAGGAACCGGGGTCGAACTCGAGGATGCTGGCGACCATTGTTTCTGGTGCTGTTCTCGCTGGCGAGCTCTCTCTCATGTCTGCTCTTGCTGCTGGACAGCTCGTTAAGAGCCATATGAAGTACAACAGATCCAGCAAGGATGTTTCTGCTGTTGCTTCTTCTTAAAGAGAATTATAAATTACATATTCCAATTCATAAAACGCCAAGGATATGAAAGATGCGGAAGCTCCATAGAATAATATTTTTACACGGACGCAGAGAGAAAGGATCGGGACAGCGAAGAACATAAAACATCAATTAAGCCAGCCTAGGCCCAAGGGAAAAGAAAATTTACTGTTGTATTCTTTTTTTTTTTTTTTTTTTTTTTTTTTTTTTTTCCTTTTATGTTCAATTAGCTGCACGTGTAAGAATTTCTCTGGAAAATTGTGTTAAAAATTCATGATGGCAAACGTTTTGGTATCGCTTTCCTCCATGTTGTGTGTTTTACCAGCAGTGCGTATTATTCGGTATTATTCGGTTGCATTTTTGAATTATAATAATTTAAATATAGATTTTAAATTAAATTTAAGTTATAATTTTAGTTTGTACTTAAATGTATATATTTGAGTTATGGTTTGAGTTATAATTTGAGTTTGTGAATAGATATATACATTTAAATTATGGTTTAAATTAAGAATCTATTTAAGTTTGTATTTAGATAGATCAAAACTTAAATTTATATTTAAATAGTATTTTAATAAAAATTCAATAATAATGAAAAATTTTAATAGGGCATATGGATGAGGTTTTATTGGTCTCTTCATTGTGAACGCATAGAAAATAAAAACCATCTCAATCAGAATTAAAACGAAAAAATTATGATATTTTTAAAAATAGAAAAAAATATTATTCATTAATTTGAGTTTGAGTTTAAGAACTTGAGTTGAATGGAAAATTTAAACTCAGATTTTAACTACAAACTCAAGTTAAAACTCGAATTTAAAGTCAAGTTCAAACTTAAATTTTACAAAAGAACATGAATTTAAATAAAATTATAATTTAAGCTCAAACTTTTTTAAAATTTTGATGCAAAAAAACAAATCATTTATCGTAAACTTCTGTTCTTAAAAGAACGCGAATTATTAAATGGTTTTATTCAGATTTTAAATGTGATGCATTACTTTTGTGATGCACAAGAAAAGTAAACTCTCAAGGCTAACATTTGATGTTCGTCCAATCATGTAAAAATCTATCAACTTCTAAATTGTCTTTTTCGTGGGAGTTTGAAACTTTGAAGGTTTGAAATAACATTTGCACGGACTATTAGAGGCAGCCTTATGGAGAGAACTCTTTTTTGTGGTCAAGAAAGACAGGGCCTCGTTCACTTCACCGATTTGAGTTTTTAGTTTTAGATTTCTACAGTAAAAAGCTCTCAAAAAATGTCACATCAAAATTTTCTGCTACAGTAAAAAGTTCTCAGAAAATGTCACATCTCAGCTCGAATCGAAAACTCGAATCCACGAAGTGAACGAGGCCAGTAGTCGAGTCGACCACTCTCGCGAACGACAGGCGTTGAGAACTCCTTCTGGAGAATCGGTTGTTGACGTCGAGGGAAAAGCCGTAGCAGGATGCCCTTTGCGTCGAGAGGTCGTACGCGGAGGGAGGCGTCGAGGATGTCGACTCGACTTCTGATGACCAAAGCGTCGAGGAATCTCGCCGAGTCAACTTGTCAAAGATCTTGTCAACTCGAAGAAGGAAGTACTGATCCGACCGCTACTGCAGAAGTCAGGAAATCAAGCGGTAGATGGGAAGGATCAGCCGCATTTTCCGGAGCAGTCATCATGAAACCTCACCTACCCTCACGCGGATTGAGGACAGAAGATGGCTTCCGCTTGAGAATAGGGAATACGTAGTCACATGTAAAGGCCTATAAATAGAGCTAAGAGAACCCAGAAAAGGGTTAGACACCATTTCATTACGAGAAAAAAGCTTGTAAACATCAGAAAAATTAGTTCATACACAAGTGAATTAGACAAAGAGTTATTACCGAACCACTATAAAATTATTGTCTTATTTACGTTATTTTTCAATTTTTATCCTTAATTACATCTTGACTATTACTGTGAGCATTTTTAAAGAGATAATTACGAGTTATCAAAAAAATACCGTCAACACCGAGCAATCTTATTTTTTCTTTATGAGATTAAAACTTTGTTATTCACGTAAAATGGGTTAATATTGAATAGGTAAATGAGACTCAATTTAGTGGGACTCATTTAGTACGAGCGGCGAGATTTACTGTTTTTCAGATTGGTACACGGTACACCTTTTCATGAGGCTCACATGTACCCTGATCGGCCAAGTACGCCCCTTTTGTGTCTTATAATTTTACTTCGATGTCCTACCAATAGAACTTTACAGTGTACATGATTTTGACGCGCCCACAGGTGAAATTGGGGCGCCTTGATTATTAGAGTCACCTAAAAATTATCGCATGACATTTTGTAATTATTCTTCAATGGGGTCTTTATGTCATGAATCGATACTCGCATCATTGTGTACGAATTTTTACATCAATTTTCACGCTTAAATCTCACGCACACTCGTACCACTTGTACGATTTGTTAATTATTATATATAGGTATCTATATAATTCTCACATGATTATTCTATAATTTTCCAGTACATGGGTCCTTAATTATGTCAAGCTTTCTAAGGTAGGACTAGTACATCTTTCTTGGCGTTAGATTTGATAATAATATCGTCAATACAATTAAGTAAACAAAAGTGACAAAATCTACTCTAAATTTGGCGATTTTTAAATAAAATCTTAAAATCCTACTAACAGAGAATATTTTTTTACTACTTACAATAAAAATCTTATTATATCAGTTGGCATTCACATTATATTCGTAAACTCTTTTTTTTTTTCCTTAAATGTGCAAACACAATATTGTTGCCGTAATGGTTAGATCTCGCTCATCATTTTGTTGTTTGTGGAGCATATTATTGTTAATTATCATATGGGTACCTACATATATTTTCACATGATATGTTGTAATTTCTCTTACATGAGAGTCCTTTTGTCAATTGTTTATTTCACATTATGATGTGTGAGCTTTATATAATTTTTGTAATACTTGTATTTCACGCTCTCCCTTGTCAAATGTGGAGCCTATAAAATTGTTACATAGGTTCCTATACACACATTATCATGTGATACAATGTGGTTGTTGAACTACTAGCTAGTGATTTGATGCCCTAGTGTTATTTAACACTTTTCGTATCCGTTCACTTTGTTGATTTGAATTTGTAATTTAAGTTGAGATGTGATTTTATGTGAGAGTTTTTTACTGTAGTAAAAAAGTTAAATGTGATTGTTTCTGAGAACTTTTTACTGTAGTAAAACTTAAATTCTAAACTCGAATCGGTCTATTTAATTATTTTGTAAACCTAAGGTGGATTTTGTGCCAATATTTTCCATAGCTTTGATGCCACGATCGGATTGTTGTTATGCCCGGCTAATTCCTTTATTTACTTATTTGCAGAGTATACATGTAACTTTATTTTTTTCTCGTTTAATGTAAATTTGACTACAATATTCGAAAAGACCATTTCTATCTGTTGGGTGAACTTTCACACAAAGCTGAGAGGAATAGGTCCCTGTTTGGAAACCCAACAACTTCAGCCTATTTGGTTAGGCATTTATAATGGGAAGGGCCCAAAGATTGAGGGGTTGTTATTTTGCATTTTTGAGTTAGGATGATTTGAGTAATGATTTTGAGTTGAGTTTGAGTTATAACTTGAGTTGAAATTATAACTTGAGTTTGTATTTGGATGTGCACATTTGAGTTATGATTTGAATTTATAATCTTTTTGAGTTTGTGTTTGGGTGTGTCAAAATTTAAATTTGTATTTAGACAGTATTTTAATAAAAATTCAATGGTGATGAAAAATTTTAATAGGGAATAAGTGGAGTTTTATTCGTCTTTTCGTTATGAATACATAGAAAAAAAAATCATCTCAATCAAAATTAAAATGAAAAAGTTGTGGCATTTTTAAAAATAGAAAAAATATTGTTCATTAATTTGAGTTCGAGTTTCTGAACTCGAGTTGAATGGAAAACTTGAACTCGAGTTTAGCTTCAAACTTGAGTTCAAATTCGAGTTTAAACTCGAGTTCAAACTCAAATTTTACAAAAGAACATAAATTTAAATAAAATTGTAACTCGAATTCAAATTTTTTCTGAGTTTTGTTCTAAAAGAACAACCCCTCAGTTGTGTACTTGTTATAGATTAGTGGCCACTGGCCACTACATATATATAGAAATAGTGATGAAGTTAGAAAATTTTGTTAAGAGGGGCTAATTTGAGTTTAGTGTTTTTAATTATTTTTCAAATTATGTCAATGAAAATTTATAGTCCTAAGACTAACAAGGACTTTTCTGAATTTACACACCTCGAACTTAATCACAGATGCTAAGATCATCCTCATAAATTGAAGTTTACAACCGAGGATTAGTTAGCAGTTTTCAAAGAAGTGAAATCCAGTATATGATTTCGTACTATTGTCATTTTTACCCATAAGGATTGGAGAGTCTTCTAACTTTATTTTGAAATACCTTCGCATAATTATTCAATCAAATTGCTACTTAAATAGAAAAGGAAAAATAATTCTCATTTAATAATTTATTCTTATTTTTATTTAGACAAAAGAACACGTCAACATAAATGAGTGTATTCTATTTATCTAATCAAATCCTGTTCTCAAAATAACAACATTAATACTCAAATTCCTTTAAAAAATTCAACAATGGATTACGTACTACAAATAAGTTAATCAAATAGAAAGAGCTACATAAATAAGTGAGAAAAAAATAAACATAAAAGTAAGAAAAGAAGATTATCAATTAAAAAAAAAGGCAAGAATTCAAGATTTTTGTGATTATATATTGCATTTTAAAAATTTTAGGGGTGTAAATTAGATTATGATTTTTTAGGGGGCGCGTTGTCTAATTTATTGTAGAGAGATTATAGTGAATTGTATATATACTTATGTGCATATGGGGGTTAAAAAAACACAACAACAAGTTGAGAGGGGGCTTAAGCCCCCCTCGTCCTATGCTCCCTTCGTTCCTGTATAGAAATAATGTTAGTGACACTAATTTTAGTCTCAGTTTGTGTATCAATTTATAAGCTGTCACAACTCTATTGGTTGATGCAATCATCTTTTTTTTTTTTTAATAAATCTTTTAAACACCTAACAATAAAATTATAACACTTCATGAGTAGGAATTAATATTAGTGTGCCTAGCATGATTCCCCCATATACATATTCAAGATTACAGTTTTGGGTTGTTATTCACCAATAGTTCATGAACCATCATCATACATTAGGGCTTCGTTCAGTTCGCCGATCTAAATTTTCAATTCAAGTTGAGACGTGATTTTATGTGAAAGCTTTCAATGTCGTAAAAAAAGTTAGATGTGACTTTTTTGTGAGAACTTTTAACTATAACAAAACTGAAATTAAAAAACTCGAATCGGTGAAATGAATAAGGCCTTAGTTGCCTTGGAGCTTTCAGATTCACAATCACGTGCTGCCTTGATCTTTCTGCTTGTACACCGTCCATAATCCTTCGGTCAAAAATTGTTCTAAATATTTTAAAAAGGGCCATGTCATTACATGATGGTGACTTTGAAAGCATGATACGTTTTAGGTCATTTTCTTTAGAAAAATGAAAAAAAAAAAAAAAAAGTTCTTGAAATTAAAGTATCCCAAAAACGACCACCCAAAAAAAAAAACGACTTTTGTTAGTGGGTCGGACCCTACACACATGATGATTCAGCAGGTCCGATTATACAAAGCACATATAAGCCTAGTAAATTACCATAGTAAAACATCGACATCTTTATTTACGACAATGGAACCAAAGACATAAATAAAAATTGCCATAATTTGTTCTACCAAACGAAATGAAGAACCAACTTAAGATTGTGCGTCTAGTACAAGACCTATTTGTGAAATAATCCTACATTTCAATGTTAATATCAAGACAATGTTATGTCAATACTTGAAAAAAAAAAAAAAAAAAAAAAAAAAAAAAAAAAAAAAAAAAAAATATTGTTGCTTCGTTCCCTTTGGTTTAAAAATGTTATTCCCGATAGTTTACGTCGGCTAGCTTTCTTGAGTAATACTTTCATGCAGCCATGCCTATAAATGGCAAAAATAAATAAACAAAGAGTAACACTTTGACCCGCTTTTGGAAGAAGGGTAGGTAGCTACAAGTACATATACATACACACACATACACACACACAGATATATATATATATATATATATATATATATATATATATCTATCTTGAACTTCAATGATTTTATCTTTATGAGCGGAAATTCTACAATAAATTTTTAGCATTAAGGTTACGGACCCACCTTGGACACAGATGGAAACCTGAAATAAATGGATATTGGATGGCAGTTTTGTACGTTTCCAATAGCAGAAACAATAAAGTTACGTATTATTATTTTTATTGACATAAAGTTGCGTATTATATTTTCTTTTTATTTATGTCAAAATCTCACAGCTTAAGAAACCATTGGGTCGAGAAGTTAATAATTAGGTGCTGAGATCCTTTCAGCCATTAATTCACACGAAAATGAATGAAATTAAAGAAAGCTAAACGAGTGGTCATGCCTATATAAAATTAATTGTCCTTTTGGCCAAAAATGACAGCTATTGAGTGCCGGCAAGCTATCAGTTGACTTGAGCAAAGAGGATATGTGGCTTTCCACCATTATATGCCGTGCTCCAAAGTAGTAATTCTTGTCTTGGAAAGAAGCTGCAACAACCCTTGACAGTGACTTGCTGACTTTCTCCTTTTGTTTTAGTCTAATAATTTGAGGTTTCACGTTCGTGTTTCGTGCATGGCGTGATCAACAATTTAATTGCCTGTGCTGAAAGCAAGCTTTTCTTACGGTGTGAACACAATTTTGCTCTGTTTGTGACCTGTTTTAGGATTACAAAAAAATAGCGTGATCACCATCAATGGATTGGTGTAGTGGTTTTGGACTTTTTTTTTCCCCCCCAATTTTCCTCCCATAATGCATCCAAAATTTGATATTTTAGAGCCCTATTTTGGAAACTCAGTCCGGCCAATGCGTTGTGCGACGTTGAGTGTTGAGTCGGGTCCTTTTCATTTCATTGGTCAAATCTCCAAATTTTGAGAGGGACGAAATGAATCACATTGAGATGGGGCCTGGCGTGAATCACATTGAGATTTGGACATCTAAATTTAGATTTTGGAGATCATATATTTTCCTTGAATTGGAAAGGGCCACGCTAAAATAACATGCCCGTCGTAAAGGCCCAAATTAGTGGACACGAAATGTATTTGCCCAACTTTTGAGATGAAACTTGGTCTAACTTAATGAAACCTAACCAATTCGGATTCACACTGCACAAAGTGCCACCTTTACAAGGTGAGAAAACAGGGGATATCCGAATCTATTTCTAATCTGAAAGATTACTTTTACGATTAAAATAATAAAAATAGTTAAATTAAATATTTTTAAAATTCTAAAGTTACCTTTTAATGTTCTATTGGTAAATTATAAGATAAGCTTGTGGTCTCCCGTCTCCGGCCGGTCGTCGACGGGTCTCCGGCCTGCCGGTCATAACCTAACAGGTTATGATCTATAACCTGACAGATTATGCTGACCACAGGCGGGTCTCCGGCCATAACCTGACAGATTATGATCCATAACCTGACAGATTAAATCAGCCACTAATAGGTTTCCGGCTATAACCTGACAGGTTATGATCCATATTACACCGGCCACCGGCGGGTTTCCAGAAATAACCTGACGAGTTATGATCCATAACCTGACAAATTACACTGACCACCGGTGGGTCTCCGGTAATAACCTGACAGGTTATGGTCCATAACCTGCAAATTTACACTGGTCACCGGCGGGTCTTCGGTCGGCTGCCAATTATAACATGACAAATTATGATTCATAACTTGATATATTACACTAACTGTTGACTTCTAATTATCAAGGTCAGTCATAGTATGATCTATTAGATTATGATCTATAATCTGTGAGTAATCTTTTCAATTTGTGATGAAAATATCTCATATAAATAAAAAAAAGTAAAATTTTTAAAATGATAGAATTAAGAGGAATTCTCTTTGCAAGGTTCACTGT